>VWZW01004028.1:0-22553 GCA_013397115.1 Edolisoma coerulescens
GGTGACAGCACTGGCGGTGCTGGGGATTTCTGTAGGCCTGGGCATGTTGGCCGTGTTGGGGGTTCTGTGCTGTCCATGGGTGCACTGCGCTCCCAGGGGTTCCCATGGGAATGGAAGTGCCATGGCCCCATTGCTTCTGGGGATGCCTATCATTTTGCTGTGGTTGAGGTCCCAGTGGTGTCCATATGGGAGTGGACACTATCCCCACCCACCTCTCGTGCCCATCCCCTGCTCGCAGACCCTGGGGCGGACGCCTCGCTGTGTGGCATGGCAGCCACGGGCGCCTCGGGCACTAACGCGGTGCGCTACGGCACCATGCGCCCCAACGTGCTCAACCTGCGCGTGGTGCTGCCAGACGGGCGCCTGCTCCACACTGCCGGCCCCGGGCGCCAGCCCAGGTGGGCGCCGGGAGGCCGGGGGGCTGTGCTGGGCTGGCCGTGTGCCACGTGGGTGCCTGCTCACCAGCTCTGTGCAGGAAGCGGGCGGCTGGCTACGACCTGACCTCGCTCTTCGTGGGCTCCGAGGGCACTCTGGGTTTCCTGACTCAGGCCACGCTGCGCCTGCACCCGTTGCCCGAGGCCACTGCTGCCACCGTCGCCTCCTTCCCCAGCGTGGGGGCGGCCGTGGCTTGCACTGTCCAGGTGCTGCAGGCCGCCGTGCCTGTGGCCCGCATCGGTGGGTGCCCGGGGCCAGGGGTGGGGCTGGGGGTCCAGGTGCCAGTGGTGGAGCTTAGCGCTGCCTCCTCCCACCCAGAGTTCCTGGATGAGGTGATGGCAGATGCCTGCGGCCGCTTCAGTGGGATGGGGCTGCCAGCAGCAGCCACGCTCCTCCTGGAGCTCCATGGGTCCCGGCACAGCCTGGCTGAGCAGCAGCAGCAGACGGGTATGGCTGGGAATCGGGATGAGGATAGGGTGTCTGGGGCTGGGGGCCATGATGGACACCCAGGGATGAGGGATGGGTGCCTAGGGATAGGGGACAGGGGGGACCAGGGTGTTCTGACTGAAGCATGGTGCTGGGGGGCCATGATGTGGCACTGGGGTGAGTGATGAATGTCCAGGACATGGGACAGCGGGACCAGGCATGTCCTGGGGTGAGAGATGGGTGCCCAGGGCTGGGTGGGAATTGGAGACCTTGTGGTCATCAGGATGAGGGACAGATGCCCAGAGCCTAAAACTGGGGGACTGGAGTCATGGATGGCTGCTTATGGATAGGGGATGGGAGATAGGGGTGTCCTGAGGAGAGGGATACGTGCCCAGGAGCAGGGAGAGGGGGACCAGTGATGGGTGCTTGGGATGGGGCCTGGGAAGACACTAGGATGAGGGGTGGGTGTGTGCGCTGGGGGTCTGCTGAGGGGCTCATGGACATGGGAGGGGGGGACCAAGGGTGTCACAGGGTGGTGGACAGGGACCCAGGGACAAGGGGCAGAGGGACCAGGAATATCCCGGGATGTAGGATGGGTGCCCAGGATGAGCACTGGAGGTCCTGGGTGAGGGCAGGGAGCCCGGGGGTGCTGTGGGTCCTGTCCCAGAGCTCCTGGTCACCATCAGAGGAGATCGTGCGACAGAACGGTGGCTCCGGCCTGGCCTGGGCAGAGGGGCTGGAGGAGCGTGAGCGGCTCTGGTCCATGCGCCACAATGCCTGGTACGCTGCCCTGGCCCTGCGGCCCGGCTGCCAGGTGAGGCACAAGGATGGGGCTGATGGCGGCAGCGCCCATGGTGCTGTGAGTGCCACAGCTCTGCCCTTCCCGGCCCAGGGCTACTCCACGGACGTCTGTGTGCCCATCTCCCGCCTGCCCGACGTGGTGGTGGAGACCAAGCAGGACCTGCAGGCCTCCAGCATCACCGGTCAGCAGGGCCACAGCCCCCTGGGACGGAGGGGGTCGGGGGGGGTCACCATCCTCCACACCACACCCCATCTGACCTGTGGCCTTGCAGGACCCATGGTGGGACATGTGGGTGATGGCAACTTCCACTGCCTCCTCATCTTCAACTCCCAGGACCCGGAGGAGGCCCAGCGCGTCCACGCCTTCACCCAGCGCCTGGGCAGGTGGGGCCAGAGTACTCTGGGGGGCTGGGGCTGGAAGGACAGACGTCCCCATCCCCTGCCCCTCCCTGTCCCGCAGGCGGGCGCTGGCGGCGGGGGGCACCTGCACTGGGGAGCACGGCGTGGGGCTGGGCAAGCGGGCACTGCTGCAGGAGGAGCTGGGCCAGGAGGGCCTGGACACCCTGCGCTCCATCAAGGCTGCACTCGACCCCCACAACCTCATGAACCCCGGCAAGGTGCTCTGAGGGGGAGCATCGGCACTGAGCTGGAGGTGGGGGGCCTCAGCCCCTGCTGTCGGGGCCAGGGTGGCCATGCTGCCCTGCAGTGCCACTGTATGTGTCCCCACAAATCCCCCCATCCCCACTTCTGGGGGTCAGGGATCCTCAAACCACCAATAAACCCTTTGGACTTGCAGTGTCCATGTGCTGTGAAGTTGTTTGGGGGGACTGGACCCCCAGACCCTTCCCAGGAGGCCCCTGTCCCAGACAGCACACACAGGGCAGGGTATTGTCAGGGTCCCACTTCAGCCACTTCCCCTGAGCTGCAGTGCTGCCGGTGCCAGGCCGGAGCCCTCTGGGACCTGCCGAGCACCACTGTGGCCATCCCCACATGGCAGGCACAGAGAAGGGGAACAGGCATCATCTGCTTCACCAAGAAAGCCAGTGAAATAAAATAACAGTGAATATTTTATTGAACATTGTTTTAATACCATATCAAAACACCTTGACTAATGAAGGAAGCTCCCCCCAAGCTCTGAACTCTTTTTTTCCCCCGGTTTTTTTTTAATATATAAATACAGAAAGGTTTCCCGCAGGGGCACGGCCACCGGCAGGGGAGGTCTCACCAACGAAAACGCGCCCGCCGCGCCAGGAGGGGACGGGGATGGGCGAGGGGGGTCACTGCCATGAAATGACACCATCTTGGCACCTCCAGCAAAGCCACCCCTGTGGCCAGGGGTGGCCAGGGGCATCCGGGGGGCCACTGGGGCCTTCCCCACACCCTCCTCAAAAGGGTCCAACTCAAAGCCGATGGAAAAGAAAGAGGGGGGGCGGTTTTGGCAAGAGGAGCCCGGCGAGGGGGCACAGGAGGGGCGGCGGGGATGCTGCAGCTCTCCAGTCTCTGAGTGGTTATAGCTGAGTTAAAGAGTGACCAGTCTGTAAACATCACCGGGGCAGGGAAGCTCAAATTGAAGAACACGCCAGTCAACACGAAGCTTCAGTTGTGGTTTGTTGTTTGGTTTTTTTTTTTGTCCATTTTCTCTTTTTTTCTTCTTTTTTTTCCTTTTTTTTTCCTTTTTTTTTTCTCATTGTAAACACTTGAAAGACGGACCCCTGCGACTCAGCAGGGGGGAGCAGTGGCCCCGCTCCCGGCGTGGGGCAGAGTCCCCATCTCAACGCTGCCGGGGCCGGGGTGGAGATCTCCAAAAGGGAGATGGGAGAGAGGAGAAATTTCCCGTTTAGTCAGTGCAAAAAAACCGAGCAGAGCCCCCGGGCGAGTCCGGGTGGGAGGTGGGGGGGTTGCCGGTGAGAAATGCCGCGTGCTCCGTTTGGCCGGCTGTCCCCCGGCAGCTTTCCCCTTTCGGTTCGGGGAGAAAAGCCAAACATCATGGCAGGGTTTCGGCCGAGGGCGTTCCCGGGGCCTCCCTGGCGGGCAGAGCTCTCCTGGTGACCAGCGGCTGTGGAGGGGAGAGCAGGTCGCTCCGCTTTTCTCACACTGTCTTCTCCTGGATGTTTCTTTTTGTTTTAAAACTTTTAAATTAAAAAAAAAACAAAACAAAACAAAACAAAAAGCAGAAAAACAACAGAACAAATAAAAATAACAAAATAAAATAAAAACTGCGCCGTTGTCCCAAGTGGATTCAAGTTTCTGGGTTTTATTTTTTGTCTTCTTGAGGAATTTAAAGTCAGCCCAAAACTCCAGGCGGGGTGGGGGGGACGGGGAGAGGAGGTACAGCAGGTATAGCAAGGTGCCCTGCAAAGGCAGAGAGAGACCGTCCCGGGTGAGGAGCAGGAGCCCTGGCTGTCACACCCCACCCTATCCCACCCCATCCTCCACTTCCAGCCCTGGATTTAAACCCGGCATGGGAATATCCCTTCAGAGCAGCCCACCACAGGCTCACCTTAGAGAGAAGTCAGCAAGCACGCCCGGTGGGTCAATCAGAAGGATGCTCTGGGCAAGATCTGTTCACTTCAAACCATGAGTCTATACAGCTGCAAGAGGAGAGCATGTTATCACCACGCTGCTGAGCCTCAGGTGTCCCCACATGTCCCCTTGCCACCTGCCTGGCTGTCCCCTCATGGTACCTTTTGTGATAAATGCAGAGGCAGGGCAGCCTGGCTATCGTGTCCCCCTGCAGCAGCTCCTCCAGGCAGATCACGCACTCGCCGGCGTCCTTGGTCAGCACGTCATCTGGGAGGGGAGGACAGGGCAGCAGTGAGACAGGGACCACCGCAGCATTCCCCTCCCTGGGCTGGAGGGGAGCCCAGCGTCACTGCTGCGGAGGCAGCCGGGATGGGGTGGAATGGCAACAGCGCTGGAAAACACTGGCAGGAGGCTTATGTGGAGGCACAGTGGGGACACGGGTCTGGGGCATCTGGAGTCAACACAGGCCCTACCCCTGGCTTCCAAAACATCACCAACAAGTAGGGGGTAAGCATCACTCCCACAGCAGTGGTCAGGAGAGAGGTGGGAGATGCCAGAGCTTACAACCCAGTGCTCAGCCTTGTGAGCTGCCCTGCCAGCAAGGAGGGGAGGAAGGCAACGACCCTTTGGGGGGGGCAGCCTAGGAGGACACGTGCCAACAGGGCTCCCTCTGCCACAGAGGGGAGGGGAGGGGGCCCCCGGAGTAGGGGACTGAGTTACAAAGGAGCCTGAAAGCAAAAGCAGCAGGGTTGAGCCATGACAGGGAGCAGAGTGGAGCAGGGACCGGGAGCTGCACCATCCCGCCGGAGCACAGCCCTCTTGGGAAGCCCAGCCAAGCTGCCTGCCTGCAGCAAATGTCTCTCCAGCCTGCCCGGAGCCATCCCAGGGTGGCAGGACGCCGTGTCCTCCACACAGCCTGGCCCTTACCGTTGTAGGAGAGGCGAGGTTTGCTCAGACACATGATAAAGTGCATTTCCATCTCATCAGAAGCCACAGATTTGGAGCAAATGGGGCACTTGAAACCTGGAAGGAGAGCAGAGAGACGAGCCCTTAGCGAGGGCAGCAGGAGGAGTCCACCCAGGATCCTGGGGAATCCCTGGGGCCATGGTGGGGCACGGCAGCGGGCAGCCCCTCACCTGCTGCCTGCATGGTGACCCTCACCCCACACTGCATCCACTGGACACCCACTCATCCTGTGCCGGCCACCAGCAGCGCCAGCGATGGGGACAGCCACCGAACAGGGGACAGCCGACGAGCTGGTGCGCTGGTCGTCCCCGTGCCCGCCGCGCAGAGGGCACGGAGAGCGTGCCAAGGCAGCGCACACGTGGCCATCAGCTGCTGCCAGGCCTTAAAGGGCGAGCAGCAGCCGGGGGCACACAGCACCCAGCCACTGGCAAGTGCAGGGACACGTCCCTGTGCCTGGACAGTGCTGTCCCTGCTGCCAGAGCTCAGCACCACATGGCTCAGCCAGAAAAGCTGCAAGGAAGGAGTTTTTTGTATAGCTGCAGCAGAGGACTGGCAGATCAGAGCCTCAAACACAATTAACTGCTTTTTCCAGCTTTCTGCAGGAGTGAAGTGGATGCTCACCCCTCCGATGCCAGCCTGCCTTCCCAGGAGCAGGGGGACCCTGCAGGCTGATGAGCCAGCTTGACCTTGGCCCTGCCTGGTGACTTGGGTTCTTGGATGAAGCTGGATGGGATGCCCAGATCTGCTCTGTGACCTTGCTGGGGGTGGTGCCAGGGTGTCACACCAGTGTCGTCACCTGCTCAAGCCATGCAGACCACCATGGCATCATCCCCAGCCCTACCGAGTGAGGCTGCCCCAAACCCAGTCTGTGAGCCCCAAACTCACAAGGAGCAGAACCCCAAGCAGCCCATCTGGTCACCCATCTGGGACTCCCTGCCCTTCCACTGCAGCCAGCTCAAGGCCATGTGGTTTGCCACTGCCCAGCAGAGCAGCGCAGCTTGAGCCGAACACGCGCGTGCCACCACCACGGGTCTGCACCAGAATATCCAGCAATTCCCTGCCTGCAGAGAGGGAGAGGGTAATTTAAGGATCTGCCTTCTAAAAGCAGATCAGGTTTGACTGCAGTGCCGCTTAAGAGCTTTCTTCATATATATGCAAAGGCTGCTGAGGAAAGAAAAGAAAAGGAATGTACACAAATTATCTAAGGATGAATCAGGTTCTTGTTTGCCACCACGTGGATGTGGACAGGACAATTTTTTTGCTTCTTGTAAGGGAGAAAGTACAGGGTGGCTTTAAGGAGAGGCAGCTCAGACCTCTGCTGTGCAAACAGCCCCGGTAACTGCTCAACACCCGAGTGCTCGTTAGCAGCAGTGATAAATACAGTTTACTTCCCAGGTCCTTGGATCCTGCCCCTCCAGACTGTGGTTATTTCCCAGGAGGACACAGCAAGGATGAGCACCACGGCTGGTATGGGATTTGCTCTAAAAGGACCTGCTAAAAGAAGGAGCCCTCAAGTCCTGTGGTCCCTCCAGCGGGGTGTCCTGCTGGCCTGCGGCATTGCCACGCTGGGAACACATCCCTGCCCCAGCTTGGCCAAGCCATGGGGTCTCTGCTCTGAGTCCGGCCCCAATTGCACCAAGCCCCAGGCGATAGGGCAGCGCTGCAGCCAGGGCCTCGTGGGCATCAGCACCGATCTGCCTTCTCCTCTCCAGCCTAATTTTACTCCTGACCGATTTATACCTTGTGGCAGCCGTGCCCATTAGCTGAAGTCGCTGGTTTTTTCCTCCTCCCAAGTGTTTACCCGCGCGGTGTATTTATAGCGTGGACAGCTCGGATAGCCTCCCAGCCTGCCTGCTGCAGGGCCCAACTGGCCTCCCCTTGCGAGACACCCTGCCGGTGCCCCGCTCCCCTGGCAGCCCGCCTGCCCCGTCCCTGCCTGAACTGATCCCGCCTGGAGCGGATGGTCTGCCAGCGCCACGGGCACCGCTCCCTCCCGGGGCAGCTCTGGGGACTGCTTTCCAGCAGCAAGTCCCTGCGACGGCTGTGAAGGGCTCCCTTTGGGAAAGGCATTTTGTCTGCAAACTCTGTGTCAGGGCAAGGCATTTGCAAAGGTTCAGTACTGTTCCCTGTGCAGTGTGTGGGCAGACCTCGTTTCCTCTGGTCCCCCCTTTTCTGTGCCAATGTGTTATTTTAAACAGCTGTCCCAGATCTGCCAGCTCCGGCAGCACCCGAAGGGATCCTATGAGACGTGCAACCGATGTAAAGGGAAAAGGCCCCGGATGGAACTGCCTGCTCTGTGGCTGCCAGGGCACAGCCGCCAGCAAAGCAGCAGGGCCAGGCAAAGAGCAGGGCCCTTTGCAGGCTCCGGCGAGCGGCTGTTGCTGTATCTCCAGGCCTCTTTGCTAGCTGGGATAGCTTTAGCACGGTTATAAATAGCCAGTATGAACACTCCTCATGCTCCTCACTGCTCCCTGGGCAGCTGGCTGGGGCACCGGGACTCCTGACACCGCCACAGCCCCGTGGCAAGGACATGGGGACATTGGGCAGACGGAGGGGCCCAGGCTCAAGCCCCAGCACGTATGTGGCATCCTCCAGCCAGACGGGTCTGGGGGCTGAGCCAAGTGCAGAAGCATACACACACTCTTCTGGCTCTGCATTTCACAAGATGGAGGGGGAAAAAAAAAGGGAAGATGAATATGCAATTGCGTAAATTCCCAAGTTTGAGCAGGAGCAAGGAGCTGGTGCAGAAAGGCCCCCAGGGCAGGGGGCTGCCCTGCACCCCAGCTGTCGGCACAAATACTTGACATTGCAAAAGCAACTGATTGTGTTTCCCTCCAGGGCAGGCACAGGAGCCCACCACCAGTGGGAAAGGGGAGGCAGAGGTGAACTCCCTCACCCCTTCTCCAGGTGACCTTTGGGTGAAGGTGGCAGGCAGAGAACCAGCGAGGCCAGGGAACAGCCAGCACCCAACAGCGGCAGGCGCCAAGGCCAGTGCCTTGGAACATCCCTCCACAGTTCAGGCAGGAGCCTGTCCCGTAGATGAAAGAGCTGCTCTCCACATGGCCAGCCCCCTCCAGGCCATGGTATTTTCCACATTCCCCGAAATCCCCGTTAATTTATCCTGCCTAAGCTGCCAGCCAGAGCAATGCAGGAGATTACATTTTGACAGCTGCTCATGGAAAATTCAGCTCCCTCCCTCCTCCTCAAGCCCTTTCCGTCCTCCTCCCACATGCCTAAAAAAAAAAAAAAGAGAGGAAGGGCCCAGCTATTCCTCCATGCCTGGGTCTCCCACACACACGGGGAGGCCCAGGGGTTGCTCCAGGGAAAGGCCATGGACACGTCCTCCCTCCCGAGGCATCTGGGGCAGCTGGTGATGCCCCTGCCCATGGCACATTAAACCTGAAGCTGGCACTGTCACCTCATGCAGAGATGTGTGGGCAGGTACCAGCTCCCGACAAGGGTAAGTGAAGAAGAGGAGGGTGCTGCAGGAAGGGGGCTGGCCTGGAAAGAGAGGTTCAGGTCAAGACCTGGACTCTTTGCATCTCGCAGGAGTCTTTGAGAAAGCCAAGGGCTTTCCAGGGCTGCAAGACCCAGGCTGGCAGGTGATCTAATCTCTCCAATGACTTGGTCTAGAAACCAGGAACAAGTGGCGCTGGTGCTCTCCAGGGGCTACTGCCCTCTGAGTATTTTTAGGAAGGTTACATGGTTAATTTTAGAGAGTTGGGCAAAGTAGAGCTGGGAACCTCTGAAAATCTCCACACGGTCCTATGCATGCTGAAAAAGCCCGGTGGTTAACCCTCACAGTGCCAACAGCACTGCCACAGAACTGCAGGGAATTTAGTGGTGGCAGGAGGGTTGAGACACCTTTCCAACCCATTTCTAAGTATCCCAAACAGAGCTGATTCTGGAGCTGGGATAGGAAATTCCCATCACTTGTGCCTACTGAGCACTACAACAGGGTCAACTGCATGATGTCCTGCAAGTGGAAGTGGCTGCTCCCCTCGGGGGTGGGTGAGACCATGTCCACAGGAGTGGCAAGCCTGTTCTGGATCCCAGAGAAAGGCATGTGCCATGTCCACCTTCACCTGCCAAACCCTCCTCCAGCTGGGTGTGCCTCCAGGTAGATTGCTTACAGGCCACAGTGCCATCAGGAGTAGCCCCAGCAGCAGGACACCCTGGCTCTGTTGCTGGCAGGTGGCTGGGACATGTTGAGCAGCAGCTCTTCTGCCGCACAGCACCTCCAGCAATGGGAGGAAGACACTGGTGGGGATGATATGCCCTGAAGGAAGGAGGAAGTAACAGCCCAGGCACAATGCCACCAACCCACCACATACAGAATTCACCAACAGGATCCCTGGTTGCCCAGTCTCCCACCACTGCTATGGGATAAACCAGGAGCCCTGTGAGTGGGAACAGCAACACAAACTCCCCAAAACATGCCTGCCCCAGGAGGGGTCCCTTCCCTGGTGCCCAGCCACCCCACAGGACACCTGGAGAAACAGGGAGCTTTGGGTAAGCCCCAGGCTGCCTGATGATCATGGAAGATTTGGAAACCTCGGCTGCACAGCCTATCTCCACCTCTCTAGAGAGCATCCTGGGCTCCCAGCCAAGGGAGCTGGCTTATACCAGGTGAGGATGCGTCCAAGCATGAGATAAAACCAAGGAATATTTGGTCCAAGCATGCACTCCTGGTGCCTCCTCCTCGCTGAGTAAACCATGAGCATCCCACCTTCCCCCATGGCTTCCCTAACACTGCCAACTGAACCAGCACCAGGTGGAAGCTGGAACACATGGATCATCTTGAAAAAACCTAGGCTAGTGAATGAAGAGGAGGGAAAGACTGAAAGACCAGTTGGTCAATCTGACGCATGTGGGGTTGGGTGACACAAAGGGGCTCCAAGTCCTCCCCTTCCATTACCCCTCAAAGGCTCCAGCAGAGCCCCAGGAGGGAAGAAAGGATCAGGGAGGAGTTGTCCTCTGTGCCAGGCAAGTGAAGGAAATCTGAAGAGCCAAGATACTCAGACCCAACATCTCCTGGAAAATAAATTCCCTACGGGTTTAAAGCAGCCTCATTTTTTTAAAGCGACGGTCAGAGGGCAGCACAGTGGAGATGGCACACGGATGCACAGAGCACCTCTCCAGCACTGGGGCACAACAGGCACCTGGCAGCTGAGGACTCCATGAGTGTCCCCTCACGAGTGGAAGCCCACCATGGAAGTGATGCTCTACCAGCCTCAGCGATGCAGTTGGCAATGCTGCAGGAGGCAGCACCAAGTGCCTGCAGGCCAGGGCACCCAGCAGAACCAGGCCAGAACCCACTTCCCCCTGCAGAAGGGAAAGGCATCAGCTGCATGGGCAGAGGCAGGAGCTGAAGTCCAAGGCAGCCCTGCTGCTCCAGCAGGACTCAAGGCACCGGGTGAACTCCATGATGGTGCTGGGCTATTGTGCAGCACAAGGGCTGACACAAGCAGGGACACGTAGGCAGGAAGGAGTAAAGCACTTTAGCTGCCTCATTTGCCAGCTTTGAAAAAGCGAGCGTCCCTCCTCCTGATTCAAGGCTGCAGAGAGGTGGGAGAGCATAAAGGATGGGTCCAGGGTGGAAATAAGACATCCCACCTTTCTGGGGACAGAAGGGAGGCAGGGCTGGGGGATGCCAGTGAAAGAGCCCCAGATGATCAGCCAAGCAGGGGATGTGACTTGGATGGGACATCTCTGGATGGCAGTGCTTGGAAACAAACTCAGCTGTTTCTGCTGCCTTGGCAGAGGGATGGTCTTGCTCCATTCCCATCCCACCCCACCATTTCCTTGCTGATTGAGTCAGTTCAGCTTGCTGAGAAGGGAGAAAATAAATGTTTAGAATGTGAAAGCAGCACCCCAAAAAGAAGCTACTTCTGTGCAAGGCCAGGTTTTTCAAGGTCTAAGAAAAGCTGTCCCTGGTGTGCAGTAGCTCCTGGCAAAGTCCCCATGTGGCAGGTGTCTGCTGCCAGGTCGGCCACACACCAGCCAAGGGTGGCAGGGATGTGCCATGGAACATAAAGCTGACCAAGGCCAGCACCATCCTAATGCTCAAGGCATTGTGTTTTGGAGACACCTCTGTCCACTCCCACCCGACGCAGGCCATGAAGAGGAGATGTAGCAGCAAGGACAAGGCATTAGTGCTTCAGGTGGGATGTGGGGAAACCACTGGGGTCAGAGGGATGCAGCACACAGAGCGGAGGGGCTGGGTGGCACCACGTCACAGAAGCCCAAGGCTGGCTTGCTGCAAGCCAGGAGGCAGAGCTATTTTTTTTTAGCCAGTTGGGTTCTTACGGAGGTGGTGGGGGAGGATGGGAAGAAGGAGAACAGATTGCAATTCTGGGGCTGAGGAAAGCTGGAGAGTTGGAAAGGAGCAGGAGACACGGGAAGGGGAACCCCACAGGAACGTTTGCTCCAAAGCACCCAAAGCTATCGATTCTCAGCAGATGGACACACCAAAGCCTTTCAAAACACCTCCAGCATAGCCCACAGACACTGAGAAGCAGGAGGGCAATGAGGCCTGGTTATATGGTCACAGGATGTCCAGACACCAAGTACCCTCTTTGCCTGTCGTTTGAATATTGCCCCTTTCATGGTTGTAATTGCAATTTTTGAACAGAAGTATCTATGCTAAGGCAGAGATTATCTCCCTCCTATAGCTCAGGCTATGCTGCAGGATCAGCTCCCCCAGACCTGGATGAAAAAGGCAACTTCCCAGGGTCACCCTGTCTCCTGGCGAGTCCTAGTTTACTGCAGAAACACACCCCCAGCTGCTGGGAACAGGTTTCATAAGGAAGAATGTGTAGCCCAAAGCTAATTTTAGCATCCCAGAGAAGAGCAAAGTTAAGCAGAGGGGTCCTGGGTGATGGCCCAGAGAAGGCATTAACACCTCCAACTCCTGCTGTCAGGCTGCAGGGCTCAGATTTACCAAGTTACAAGCTCATCCAGGGCTCCTGCTACTCACAAAACAGATCTGGGGCCATCTCATGGCTCAGGAGAACTGCAGGGATGTTCTGGTGCTGCCTCCACACCTCTCAAGGGATGCTCAGGTTTTCAAATTCACTGCCCTGAGAGGACAATGATCCTGCCGGCACACCTGGGAATTTCCAAAGGGTTTGCCTGCACGCCTGTTTTTTTCCTCCCACGTATTTCTTGTAGGAAGGAGGAGGCCCAGCCAAAGCCCTGCTGTGGGCAGCAATCATCTGCAAGATGCACAGAGCCAGCAGGGTACTGAGGGGGTCCCAGGTGCTGAAATGCAGGAGTGCAGGGGATCCAGTGGCAGCACAGTGGGACGCAGCCATTTGGAAATCGGAGCAGAAAGGGAGAGAGTTCGACACTTTGGCTTGGCAAGGGCTGGGAGGGAGCAGCGAGGCAACGTCACACGGGGACTGGGGGGGTGAGTCACTTCTGACTAAGACATCCGCTGGGGAGGCACCCACGGAGTCCCCACGGCCAGGCTCCAGCACTGCGGAGCTGCCAGAGGAATTCCCGCTTTTGGAAAGGTTGGAACACAAAAGCCTGACCCGAGCCACTCCCAAACACAGCCGGATCTGACCCCCTGGGGTGATCTGCTTCCTGACCCCTGGGTTTTTCCAAAGCAGAAAACTTGTGCTTTGATGCTGCTGAGGCTCCATCATGCCTCAGCTTCAGATGATCTCTTGGGAGGATGATGGGACACTCCAGAGGCACATGATGACATGCCCTGGCTTTGTGATGCTGGGAGTATGGCCAAGCACTGATTGCACCCACGTACCTCTTCCTGCCAGGAAGTGATCCCAACCAGCTCCTGGGACACCTCCTCCCCAGGCATCCCATAGCAGCACTGCAAAAAGAGCATGGTGCAGGGTCTCTTTGTGCCTGGGCCATGGTGGCAGGATCACTGAGGCAATTGGTTTTCATCAGTGCAACACCCCCAGCCCCTGAGGTGCATGGAAAGGATGACACGATGCTTCTTGGGGTAGAGGAGGGGCAATTTTTATGTAGTGGGCAGCAAACAGAGCATAAAGGACACAGAGAGCCGCACCCACAAACAGTGCATGGCTGGGAAACACTTGTGGCCAGTTCACACCGGTTGTTTCTGCAGAAAGACAGAAAAAATTTGAAATTTTTCCACCAATGGAAAAAAAAAAATCTTAGTGAGGAGCATGCTGCAGAGCAACCCCTGACCCCACCTGCCCCTCACGTGGTAGGAAGGGCTGCACGGCACAGAGCATCTCCCTGCTCCCCAGGAGGGACTGTGACTGCTGAGGGATACCCAGCAAATGCCCCAGGCTACCAGGACAGCAGGAAGGGGAAAAAGCAGGTGCAAAGCTGGGGTGATCACACTTCTCTCTTGTACATGGTGCAGAAGGGGAGGAATTCTCCACAGCACCAAGCTGCCCGGACAGGCAGCATGAGCTCCCCTTTGACAGCAAAAGGCTGAGGATTTGGAAGGAAGATCTGTGCTGAGGATGGGGATACACCACTCCAGAGCTTCCTAGCTGCCTTTGCAGCGTGGAGGCGGCCGGCAGACAGAGCCAGCTTCCTGCAGCTCCGGGAGCCCTCCGAAACACAAAGCACGGCGTCTCAGAGGAATGAGCCCCTCGGCGAGCGGCAGGGTCTGCCCACGCTGGATCCTGCTGGAGGAGGCAGGAACAACCCCGCCCAGGTATCCCACCTTCTCTGCCCCTTCGCTTCAACATGTGCCAACCTCCAACGTGAGAAGGGCTCCTTCTGAGGAAGGACATAGTGGGGCTGCAGATGACAAAAATCCCAGCTGTGGGATTTGAAATTCTCTCTTCCCCATCACAAAAGGCAACACCCAGAGGAGCAACCCCACTTACAGAGCTGGGCAGGGCCTTGTGAGCAGCATCCTCCCGTGAAACATTCACCCAGGACTAGGGGCAGGGTGCCACCTGTTTTGTATCTGTCTACAGGGAGCAAAAAGAAATCAAAGGCATCTACAAACCCCATCGGAAAGGTAAGATCCAGGCAAATAGCAGACTTCAAGGGCTATGAATCAGTGGCGCAATAAATAAGCAGATGGACAGTAGTTTCAAAGCAGCAAGATCTGACTGGGGAAAACCTGAAATGCCAAGGCAGCCAAGGCAGGGTGCTCAGCCTCAGCCTGTCCTGCTCAGCACCAGCTTAACAGAAGGTTGGCCCCAAAACTGATCTCAGCCCATAGTGACTCGACCTCCCTGCAGACAGTAATTTAAGCCATCTGCCTAGAGCCAAACCCCCCCTCCTTTTCCCCAGCTACAGATGTACAGGCCTTGGATGGATGGATTGAAAGGTGGATCTAATTCCCCTGCAGCACTTCTGACGAAGTGCAGCCCCATCGCCTTGTAGGAAGAGCTCCCAGATGAATTACTGCAATTACCCCAGCTGCAGGAGAAACTGCAGGTTTTCCCCTCACTGGTGACAAAGACTTCTCCAAAAAACAATCCCCCAAACGCCCACCACCCCAAGCTGTAATGCAACCATCCGGGATGTGAAGAGCGGAGCCCCCGGCACCACCCTCGAATCGCTGAGCTGTGATCAGAGAAACTCACAGCCATGGTGAAAGCCAGGGGGAGAAGGAAGAGAGCTGTCTTTCAAGGCAGCAACAGGCAAAGAGGCACAGAGGACATGGAAATGTCAGTGGCTTCATCCTGGAAGGAAATAAAATGCTGGGCAGGGATGTGGGACAGGGTCAGCATCGCTCAGTTCTCCTGCCTGACTGCTGCTTTCCCCCTCTTGTGTTGCAGGCAGCTGGCCTCTAAAAATACCCACTGTTGTCACGCCGTCCTGCCTGCTTGGGCCAGGAAACAGCTCTGAGCAGCTTTCAGTTCCATTCTTCATCTGTGCTGCTGTGCTTCCCTCGCCAGGATCTGTCCCAGCCCCTCTTCTGTGCCTGGCAGGTGACAGTCTCTCAGGAACTATGGCCACAACTTGACAAGGAGTCAATGAACCAAGGGTGCTAACTGGGAATATACAACCCCGGGAAATTTCTGCTAGGGTTGCTAAAACTAACAAAAAGGTAAATATTTCCACGGCATCTCTCTCCATATCTACAAAGTGCCACAAGACCGTTCCAAGGCACACAGTCTAGTTTCATGCCACTGATGGGAGGCCCACAGCTACATGAGCGTGCATGAGCAAGGGAGTCACAAATTTCCCAAGCTCATTCAGCCCATGACACCACAACTGTCCCAGGGTCAACCTGGGCTGATGCTGCCCAGCTCTGGTCTGTAGGGAAGGAGGGGAGAGAAGAGTCAGCTTCACCTCAGAGGTGCAGTACAGCCTCTCCAGTGGTGAGGCACCACCCCCACTGGCAAAATACACCCAGGATGGAACATCTCCAGCTGCCCACAGACCCGGCGTTGGGTCTGAGCAATGCATCTGTTCAGGGTCAGCTGGTTGCACATGGCACAAACCCGGCAGCATGGAGGCACAGGGACCATAGCAGGGAGCACCAATGTATCAAGCCCCGTGCCAGCAGCACAGGGACCAGCTACGAAGACCTGCCTGCTGCCTCCCTGGCCTTTCCTTCCACCTTCCTCAAATCCCAAGTTGTACGGACCTGCAGCGGGCTGGAAAGTTAAACCGTGACAGGAGAGAAGCAGCCCCTGTCCCCCACCACAGGCACTCCCCTCCCCTGCCTGCAGCCCAGCAGGGCAGGAAACCTGCCAGCAGCCCGGCTCTGCCCACGGGAAGTGCTGTGCAACGGCATGAGAAGAGGCCCCATGCAGCAGAGCTTCCTGAAGCTGCACCTCCAACAGCCTCCCATCAAAAAGCACTAAGCAAAAGCATTCAGCCAGGCAGCACCTGCAAGGGACAGCAGGAGCACCCCTGGGGGGTACTCAAGCCCCCGCATTTGAAACCTGCCTGGTGGAACTGGTGCAAAGAAGACATTTAAGGCCCAGCTTTAATCACTCTTGCTCTACCTGAAATAAAAAATTGGTGTCTTTACAGAGGGAGCCTTGTTGTACCCTGACGTACAGCCAGGCCAAAAAGCAGGTGGGCAAAATGCTCAGCATCACGGCCTGCTGCTTTACAGCATCACTTGGCTGCTCATGCACATCATTCCCAAGCCCTTATGATTTCAGTTTTCAAGGGAACCAGGAGAAAGTCAAGTCACATTTACTCAAAACCAAGTACTCAGCACATCTGGGGTTTTGGTGTACCAGCAGCAGATGCCACAAAAGGCACCTCGTGGTTGCCCACCGTCTGCTTGGGGCACCACAAGACTGATCCCTGCAAAGAGAATTTATCCATAGAGCCCTTTGCTGCCTGTCTGATCTGTCACATGGGAGATTACATCGGAGGGAGAAAAAAAAAGCCTTTTTTTTTTCTCCTCCTCCAAAGTGGGCTTTTCTCCCTCCCTGCGCTTCTCTTGAAATTAATTTTCAGCATTTAGCAGCATTTTCCCATGACTCTGCGCGGCTGCCTTGGCCAGGCGCCAGCCTGATACTGCTCCTCCACCAAAGATGTCTCTATCTGATTGATCCTCCGGCCAGCGAACGAGAGAGAGAGGAGCCTTAATAGCACATTAATAAATAAGAGAAGCCTTTACGGTTATTCCAGTCACCGGAACAAACATCTCAGCAAAACAAACCAGCATGGGATAAACTTACGTCACGGGCTGGGAAGACAATCCTGGCTGGGAAGTGGGTCAGCCCAGGAGCATGAGAGCATCATTCTCAGCATCTCTGGAAGATACATGTGCAGAAGGGGGAGAGGGCACCCAGCTACCCTATGCTGATTTATGCACAGGTTTATAGAGCAGAGAGCCCAGTTAATGTGCACAGCAATTAGTGCCTCGTTCCTGGGGAAGGCAGTCGGGATTTCAGAGGGCACTGGGGAGGCTAGGCAGCGCAGAGACAGCCTGTGCTAGCTCTCGCTGCGGAGACTGAAGATAACTGCCGCCACCGCCGGCTTCTCACGCACAACGCCAACGTTGACGCACTTAAACTTCATCTCCAGCTCTGGTGTGCATTAAAGCTGCCTTCGAGTCTCCCGTCTTCAGGTGTTTAGCACTTTGCTCTTCCGAGGTAGCCGCTGCCTCTTCCCCCCGTCCCAGGTGGATGCTGCCCTGGCAGCTGGCTTAGAGAAAGCAGAAGCAGAAAAGCACCCCCTCCAGACCTGGAGAGCCAACAGCTGAACATCACTGGTGCAGGGAGTCATCAGGACTGTTTCTGCACCCAGTTCCCAAATGATCGGCAGGCCTGGCAATGATGCAGGTGCTTGATCCGGCTGTCAGACAGTAACCAGCACCAAACCCACAAAAAGATGGTTTGAGGACAGTCATCTTCGGAAATTTCCACTAGCAAAAATAGATTCAGAATGGCAAGTTTGTGCAGACCTTGGGGTGCCCTTCCCCTGGCCTAGCTCCTGGAAGGGGGGAGGGAACCACATATGATGTCTGCATGTCGAAAACCTCATAGATTCAGTTGGAAGGAAACCACAAGGATCATCAAGTCCAACTCCTGGCCCTGAACAGACAACCCCAAGAATCACACCACATGCCTGAGAGCCTTGTCCAAACACTTTCTGAACTCTGTCAGATTTGGTGCTACAACCACTTCCCTGGGGAGCCTTCCAATGCCCAACCACACTTCGGGTGAAAAACCTTTTCCTAACATCCTATGCAAACCTCCCTTAGCACAGCTCCATGATGTTCCCTTGGATCCTGTCACTGGTCACAGAGAGCAGAGATCGGTGCTGTCCTTCTGTTGTCCCTCCTGTGGAAGCTGCAGCCCACGATGAGTTCCGCCCTCAATTTCTCCTCCAGGCTGAACAAGCCACTCCTCAGCTACTCCTCGTATGGCTTCCCCTCTCGATCCTTCACTATCTTCATGTCCCTCCTCTGGATGCTCTCTAACAGCTTTATATCCTTCTTGTATTGTGGTACCTAAATCTGCACATCAGACTTGAGGTGAGGCCAAACCAGTAGAGAGCAGGACGATCACCTCCCTTGACCGGCTGGCAGTGCTGTGCCTGATACAACATGGGACACGGCAGGGGCCCTCTCTGGCTGCCAGAACACACTGGTGACAAGTTGGTGGCAGGACAGTCAGGGCTGAGAGCAGCTTTCTGACTAGCAAGCTAGAATTCAGCCTTCTTCTTCTGGTGTAGAGACTGCAAATGGCAGGACTATGTGAGGAGCAAGGATTGCCAGCTACCAGTGAGGAAGGGCTCAGGACTCAAAGCTGTCAGAGCACAGCAAGGATTCACCACAGACGGGCCTCTTCCCAGCTTGCACAGACCGGGGCTGCCCAACAGAGGTGTTCACACATCTTCAGCTCACCCTCCAACTAACAACCCCTTTTTCCCACCCCGTACTCTGGAGCCAGATTGAAGAGCCCTTCCAGCCTTTTTTGCTCTCTAACTGTGCCTGGAGAAGGACTCAGCCCAGCACACTGGCTGCCATCTCTGCACTAAAAACCTTCCCATCTTCCCCATGCTGGGCCCTCCTGCCCTGGGAAAGTGCTGCTGAGAACCCAGCAGCTCACTTGGCAAAGAAGGCCTCCTGACATTGGTGCTACCAGCATCCAGGACAAACAGCCTGCTTTGTCAGTGCATGGAAAGCCTGTGACATTCCTGGTGGTACTGCACAGGAGGATGAGCTAGGCGTTTCCCTGGGCTAGCCAGCAGACAAGGAGATATGGATTTATTGGAGCTTCAAACACTCAAGGGCTTTGGGTGATGAGTGGGATTTCCAGATAAACTTTAAGCTACTTACAGCCTCTGCAAACTCCTTTAGATCCTCTGATGAAGATGAATAACATGAGAGATATTAAGAGAACCACACAAAGCTGGAGACATGCAGCACTAAACCACACACCTCCCTTTTCTCCCTTCTTCCCACTAGCCTTGGCTTTACTGAGAAGTCCTAATAGTCATAAACCTACAGAAGCAGGGTCAAGTGCTATAGGCAAACTCCAAAGTTGTGCAAGAAGTGTCATTTTCCACTCATGGAGGCCAGGAAGTGGATCTCAGAAATGCTGGGCAGACAGAGAAATCCCAGAGCAGTTTCAGGCAGTTATATTGCTTGTGTATATGGTGGCCATGCCTCAGAAAATCCCCATCAGGAAACAGGACTCATCCACAGAGGTGCTGTCCACTCAAAAGGAGGGACAAGCTCCACCATAAAGGTCAGAGCTCCTTGTCCACCCCATTTGGAAGATATATGTAAGCTTCACTGTTCACAAGAGCAGCAGCTCTCCTGCCCTCATCCTGGGACAGGCTAGAGGCCATCAGTATGTAACTGCTCCTCCTGTCCCGGCATCCCAGCAGCCACAGTGGAGCCCAGAGGGATTCAGCAGTGGGCTCTTCTCACTGACCAGCCCCATGCACAGCACCTTACAGTGATGCTGCAGCATTCAGTGGCCTTGGGGATCACTTTGCAACCTCCCTCTGCACAGGCTTCCCAGCACAGTCCTCCTCCCTTCCTCCCCAGGCACACCTAGCTCTTCTGCAGGCCTTCAACTGCGGAGAGAGGAAGGAGTGACACCAACCAGGGAAGAGAGCTCAGCCTGCCCCAGCTCACTCCTCAGGGTCCCTGCTGAGGGGCCTGATGAGCCATGAAGCAGCTGGAGAGGCACAGAAACTCTGCATGGCAGATACAGGGAGCGGCGAGGCGCCAAGACTATCTGTGTGCTCCCGTTATCACAGGCACGCTGCTGCAACAACAGCACCTTATCACTGCCCTCAAGTCAGGGCTGTCCCACTGAGGACCCCACAGAGCTCAGGTTGCACTTTGAGCTCCCAGCTCATCCCCCAAACTCAAGTGCTCCCGGAAAAACGTGAATGCAACTTTCCTTCCCCATGCAGAGAACGGCACCATCGAGGTCTCCAGAAAGGGGCAGGCAGAGCAAGAAACAACTCTCCAGCCCTGTTAGCCACAGAATTTGGGGGGCTCCTCTCCTTGGCAGGACAGCAGCTCGGGCAGATCCCAGAGATCCCCAGGCATGCCTCGTGCTGAGTGGGTTTGGTACATCGGTGGGTCCCCTCATCCCCACCCTCGAGTCATCCTTCAAAGGGAGCAGGGACAGTCACGCGCAGCAATGTCAAAGCTCCTCTCCATTCACCAGAGCACTGCTGCTTCAGCACTTTCCAGGGGCTAATGGAGTGGCTCAGCACTGCGAGAGGAGCAGGTCGATGGGGAGGCAGCGGGGAAGACGCGAGTAGCTCCTGACTGCCCTGCTGGAGGTTAACCAGCTGCAACGGGAGATTAACAGGAATTTCAGCAATCTTGAGGTGGCTTACTTCCCCCCTTCCCTGCAGTCTCCAAATCCTTCATTAACTTCTTACACTAAGAGAGGAAGAGTGCAAAAGTTAAATGAGCTCTGACAAGTTTTCAGAAGGGTTTTTAAGCATCCTCCACTCCTTTTGCTATTAATTAGCAACGAGGAAGAACCACACTGGGAGAGGCTTCGGCACAGACCGAACAGTTCTCGCTGCTGCCCGCGCATGCTTCAGCTCAGCTCAAATGCTCTCAGAGGGCCCCAAAAAAGGCACCAGAGAAACCCAGGTCTTGCAGCACTCCCCACAACTCACGCTGCAATCTTTCAAGGGCAGCGTGTTCAACTTAGCAGCACTGCACTAACTCGTTCAAGTGGCTGAAAAACAGCGTACTCCATTTTGCAGCTGGTTTGTTTTTCTGAACAGATTTTTGCCTCTCAGCATTGCAGTTTAAAATGTAACTGATGCTCTCTGACCAACCATTGTGAGCTGCAGGGTGTTCCCGTAATGGGACCCTCCTCACTCCAGCACCAGGCGCAGCAGAAGCCCCCCTGGCCCTCATTCCCACAGAGGCTTGTAGAATACCTGGAAGGATGCTGTGCCTTTATTTCTCTCTGTGTTTAGAAACCAGAGCAGCAGCACAGTCTGTGCAAGGTCACAGAGCAAGAAAGTTTGTAGGAGCTCTTGGTCTCAACTCCGGTGCCACACGCCAGCCCTCTCCATCTGCCAGAGAGGATGGCAAGCGCCTGGCTTATCCGGATCAATAGGAATCAGACCTGGGGCGTTCTGCCACTGAGGATGCAAAGCAAGACATACAGCTTCGATCTAATGGAGAAGAGCAGCCCCTGGAGACTGGGCAAAGTGAAAAAAATCCCAAGAATTTTTTTTTTCAAGAAGTAGGAAAATGGGCCCCACGAGACTCTTCTTGCACTTTGTTCTTATCCACTGGTTCAGTTTCAGGCCTTCCTGAAAATGAGGCATTGTCCCAAGGCATATTATGAAATTCCCAGACCACGTCACACAAGGACAACACAGCAATTGCGAGGGGGACGGGTGGGAGAGAAATCCCAGACTATTCCAGGAAACGCAAGGAGACATCCCTGAAATGACTTCCCCTCCAGCCAGGAGGGGAAGGGAGGACCTCCCACCTCGCTCCCTGTACCCAGCCAAAACTAGGTCAGTGACACAGCCCTGCTCGCAGCCAGAGCTCCTCTCCAGACACCAGGATACATGGAAGAGTCCAGCCAGGAGGATGAAGGGGGTAACCTTGCCCCTTCCCATAGCCTGACACGTTTCCTGCAAGAGAACCCAGCTGGCCCTGTTAAAGAGGCAGGCAGTTCCTCCTCTGCTTCCTTCTCAGCACCACAACACTGCCAGCTGGCTTGAAAGAGAAAACCCACTTTGGCCTCTCCCTGGCCCTTTATCAGACAAAACAAAGGAAAAAAAAAATCCCCACACCTTGCTTCCAAAGGCTTCCTCTGCCTCTTTCCCAGTTTCTAAGGCTGGGAACTGCTATACCTGACTGGCAACCCCCAGACACCTTCAGAAGAGACACGAGGTGCTCATCCTGGTCTGCAAAAACCAAGATCTTGAGGGTGCTGTAGATCAAGACCTCAAGACCACTATCCCCCAAGTCAAGGGGGGTGGGGTGGGGGTGCTACATCCACTGCTTCACATCTCAGAGCCAAAACACCTCCCTTCTAGAAAGCCTCCTCCCTTCACAGCCCCTTCCTCCCTTGACCTTGACACAGATGCCAGCTCCAGCATGCACCCACCCGTCTGTGCCGGGTGGCGATGGCGATGAGGGTCCAAGAGGGGGGCAGCTCCCCCTTCCTGGGTGAACCGCGCCCACCGCCGCCCCCGGGCACCCACGGAGGGAGGGGAAGCCGGGGGAAGGCTCCGGGGAGCCGGCACTCACCGCTGTGCGAGCTGAACCACCGCGGTGCGATGTGAAGGGGCAACGCGTCGGCCAGCGAGGCCCTGGCGCCCAGGTACAGCATCCCGTCTCTATGGTGACCGCCTCCCGTCTCCTGGAAACCGTTGCCATGGGCGTACGTGGAGTCGGAGCCCGGACCGCCGCCGCCGCCGCCCGGGGCCCGCTCGGCCTCCCCCGCCGCCCGTGCCGCCGCCGCGTACAGCCCGAAGGGGACGGCGCCGGCCGCCGCCGGGTCCATGCCCAT
>VWZW01004028.1:23195-77425 GCA_013397115.1 Edolisoma coerulescens
GGTGGGGGGGGCGGTGAGCGGTGGGACTACATCTCCCAGCAGCCCCCGCAAGGTGCCCCGTAGTGCGCAGGTGCCGCGCGGGCTCCGCCGGGGCGGCCCAAGATGGCGGCGCGCTGGAGCAGCGAGAATGTGGTGGTGGAGTTCCGCGACGCCCAGGTCGGGGGGCCCGGGGGCTGCCGCATCACCGCGCCGCGGGGGCAGCCCCCGGCCGGCCCGTGACGAGCAGAGCGGGGGGAGGTCCCGGCCCGGGAGGGCTCGGCGGCCCCGCGGGGCCGTTACCCGGCNACGATGGACGGGGCTGAGGCGGTCTGGAGTCGTTTGCGCGGAGATAACGCCTTAATTTACGGGGCACTTAATTTCTAATCTTAATTAGGTCTTGTATGTTTTTTTTTAAATATACTGTCAGGCCTAATATAAGATACTGCCACTTCCCACACGTCTTTCCTCGTTTCCTTTCGCTGGAGGTGCTCAAGGCCAGCGTGGTGGGCCCTGAGCAATCTCGTCTAGAGAAAACTGTCTGCGTATGGCAGGGGGTTGGAACGAGATGAGCTTTAAGGTCTCTTCCAACCCAAACCATTCTATGGCTCTCTCAGTTTTCCTGGAAACTGTTACAGCTGCTGTCTCACTGCCAAATAAATTACTGAGTGTTGCTCGGTTAAAATGAAAAGTGGGTTATATTTTTTTGTAAATAGCAAAAAGGTCAGCTTTTGTTTTTGAAGCTGATGGTGGCAGGAGAACTCCCCTCAGAGTTTGCTCACATGCTTTCGTAGTTGTTCTTGCATCCTTGGAAGTGTTCATGGCCAGGCTGGACAGGGCTTGGAGCAGCCTGACCTAGTGGAAGCCCACGACAGGGATTTGGAACAAGATGATCTTTAAGGTCCCTTCCAGCCCAAGCCATTCTGGGATTCTATGATTCTGTTGTAAGAAACATGGAGTTTTTAAGGTGCTGGCAATTGCTTAACAAAGCTAGATACAGCGGGTGAACTATGAACTACTTCAGCAGGAAACGCAGAAAGATTAAAAAAAAATAGATCTGGAAGCTCTCTCGTCTCATTTGTCTTCCTGTGCTGGAGCAGTAACAGCTTCACCATTGCAAACAGAGGCATTGAATCCTGTGTGCTGCATCCAGCCTACCCTCTGTAAGCTCAGAAAGCTTTTCACTTTTATACCTCAAAAGCTTTGTATCAGTTTTCCTCCCAGAAGCATTAAAGCAGCCTCGTCTGCTACTGAGGATTTGCCTCAGGAAACCAGAAACACGATACGAGGGTACATCTTCCTACATCACAGACTCACGTTGCATCTGGCTCAGGAGATAGGACACCTCATGACTTTATTGCTTACTCATAGTGGCTGGTGTGTGGGAGCAGAACGGACAGGTGTTGCCATCCCCTGCTGCAGCAGTTGGTTTCAGTGTCACTCCTGCACTGGTACAAACCCTGGCAGAGGGTGAACATGGGGGTTTTGGTCACTTTGCTTTACTCTTGTGTGATCTTTCTGGAGCTGTTCTGACCTGTCTGCTCTCCCATATGAAACCAGAGAACTGCTGTGGTTGGGGCTGCCAGACTGCTGCTTCAGGCTAAACTCATTTATATGTTTGTGTCTGAGCTTTTTTTTAGGAGTCTGCAGGAACATTTTTGCAGGTGGGAAACACGAGCTTGAGTAATTGGAGCACCTTGGCTGAAATCACCCAGTACCAGGCTTGAGCTCTGCGTATAAGCCACACTATCTCCAAAATCCCTACCCCAGAAACAACCTAAATGGAAACAAGTTGAAAGAGTGGGCAGCTGTTTTTTAGCCAGTACACCTCTGCAAGCACTGCAGTTGTCTTTGTTCACCATGCTGAAGTGTGTCATGAGAAAGCTACAGCACCCAACCTGTAACACTTCAGAAAATCACTTGTGTGTTTTGGGGCCAGTGTTACCTACAAGTGTAATTTTTCTGTACAAGCTGACAGAAGTGGCAGTCTCTGTACTCTTCTGATTTAGATGAGACCCACAGGCTCTTCTTGGGCTGTTGGCACTATCAAAAGGAGAGTAAAACTTACCCAGTGGTGAAATAGAACCATATGTAGCAACTCAGTGTGTAGATGGGAGGTTAGGTATGCAGGGAACTGGTATTGCTTGTTAAGAGTTTGCAGCTCTTGAAAAACAGCATAGCCATGTCAAATTGGCTTGGTCTCTTGCCTCTCAGGTGGAGAGAATGAAGCTAAATTGAAAACTAATGAAAGTTCAGACATGAAAAGGAGTTTTCCTTGGCTTGTCTAGCAGAAATCAAGTGAAATGCCAAAGTAGATGCTTGAAGTCTGAGAAGATGCTGCCTGGGCTGTGGGCTCAGAGCAGGTTCTCAAATGTGCAGTGCTCCTGCTGTGCTTACTCATGTCATTGTTATTCATGAACAGCAGTTCCAGCTATCCACAGTGTTGTTTTAGGATAAAAACTGCTTTCAGGTTGGTTTGCTCACTTTCAACTCCCCCCTTCTGGAAGGTTGTGCTGTGAAGACTGACATATCACTGCACCAAGCACATTAAATGGCAGCTGTTTGGTTTTTATCCTGTGCCTAGATAAGACTCTTGTAGGGAACTGTTTGTTGCTGTAAAACAACTTAATTGTTGTTTTACAACAATTGTACAACAGAGTAGCAGCCTGACATGGGAAACTTTTTACTTCATTCTGATTGTTCATTACATTTTATGATGTTTGGTGCCTGGAAAAAAACAGCTTACCAGTGTTCATTATTGAAAACAATTTGTAAGGATTTATGAGATCCTGGTGCCAACAGCAGAAAAAATAAACTTATATATGAAATTATCAATCACTTTAAATTTACAAGATTTTTTTTCTGTCTTGAGGAAAGATGGCCCCAACTGTATGAAATATGTCTCCTGACTAGCTCTTCATCACATGAGAAAGCTCCGGTTACTGTAATGGCTTTAGTGATCCTCATTTTAATTTCTCAGAAGAAAAATGTGTAACATCTGGGGAAAGTTCTTTCTTCTGTTGGTTTGTTTTGTTTGGTTGATTGTTTTTTGGTTTTTTTATAGATTCAGTAACCTACTTTTTTTGTAGGTTTTGTTGTGTATTTTGCAAGGTGCTATGGAGTCTAGAAAGCTGGAATTGTTTATCATTTAGAGGTCTTAAAACTAGCTGCTTATTTACAGCGTTAGCTTTAGGACTAGGGAAACCTTGCCAGAAGGTTGGATTTGCTGCCTAGGAAAAAGTAATGAAAAGGGGTTGTTCCTGGAACAGTAAAGGTGGTGAAACAGGGCTCGGTTTACCATGAGCTGAAACTCTGCAGGCAACTGTAGCTCTTTGCCATGTGGTCTCTAGAGAAGAATGGGTCTGTGGTGCTGTTTTTCCTTTACTTGGGGTATTTGCAAGGAGGGGATGGGCCCTGACTGAAAAATCTCATAATTTGTGATGGTTATTTTATTATCAGATCTGACTGAAATGGAGTGGGATTTCTGTATTGTCTGTCAGGTTTTAGTGATGCTTGTAGGTAGTAACTGTGGGACTTCCTGAAGTCTTGTTACATCCATGCTGAGAGCACTTAAAATCCTGAACAACAGCAGGAGATACATCCTGAGTCTTCAGAGAGAGCCTGCTTTGAAGATGACAGCAGTTAGTGTGAAGAATGTGGGGCATATTCTGATTTTGTACTGTGTATGCTCAAAACTCTATTGAAGTCGTATCTATGTTTATGGGCTGAACTGTTCAGCTTTCCAAGTAAAATTTTCCTTTATTCTCTTGGCATTTAAACAACCTGATCAGCCAGTTCATTCTGCACAAAAAGAGGGGGAGACAATATCCAAACAGTCCTTTTTTAATTTTTTTTTTTTCCTAGTGGCCTTTAAGTTATCTCATAGCCTTTTTTACAAGCAACGCCAAAGTAAATTCTGATGCCTCTTGGCCACCTCTCATTTTTGGAGACCAGCCATACACAAATGGTTGCACTTCTATCTCCCAGTGCATATATAATTAAATATGGACCTGCAATGAAAGAGAGAGACTGAGAAAGTTCCTGAGCAGGAGCAGAGACTGATTAATACAGATTATTAGAGATTGCTGATTGAAAGGCTGCAGCTGTGATTGCCATAGTGGGGAGAAGGGAGCAAGATCTTAGTGCTCATAATGTTGTCTGCCAGGTCTTGTCTTCAGTTTACACTAACAAATATGTTTTCTGTGTGCTGTCCTGCATCCCAAAATCAACCACTACACCCCATTGCCCCTCTGTGCTACTTTAAAGGGATCTTACTTTCCTGAACTCCTCCCTGAAGCCGTGTGTTTGACTGAGCAGCTGACCTGACAGGTATTATTTAGTTTTGTTCTGTTTCTCTTTAACAGGCGACTGCGATGTCGGTGGATTGCCTGGGACAGCGCGCTGTACTCTCGGGGTGAGTGTGACAGTCCCTGTTGGAAGTGTGTGACAGTCATTTCCACAAGCCAGACCAGCAGCCTTCAGGCTGACCTCAGCTGAAAGGTTGATGGATTCTTTCAGAAAGGTGCAGCTGAATTCTGTTCAAGGCTTAATGAAACTGGTTCTGGGCCATGTTCCCAATGAGATACAGAGTGGAGAGAGAGCAACAAGAGCACAATAAAATACTGTTGTGGCTTTCCTGGTAAATTCCTTCCCAAATCCCCATATGGGAGGTGGAGCATCATGAAGTACTATTTGGATTGTGTTGAAATACAGATTAGATTCTTTTCTAACAAAATTTGCCCCAAATATGCCCATGGGGCTCTCTGACCTACTTCTCTGCTGGTTCAGTGTAGGATAATACTCACAAAGAGCAGTAGGTGCCACAGACTCCCAAGCTGCCCAAGCTTCCAGGAGAGCTTGGTCTTACGTATCCACCTCCAGGACAAGTCTTCAGCCAGCTCGGCAGTGCCTTTCCAGCTCCTGCCTTTCAGTACTAAAAGCTATTCCTGTCCCCCTGTCAGTGACACAATTGCCACACCAATTAGGATGTTCTCTTCAGAATCATGTGAGTGTAGCTGATCTTTGGTCAGCCTTCAAGGTATGAAGTCCTTTGGTACAACTCGGAAGGGTGCTTGCTTCCCTTAGTCTGGCATCTCTGCACAGGAATGGCAGGAGGAATGACCAGTGCTCAGAGCAGCTGTATGGTCACTATGCAGCTGAAAGATGATGCTCACGTGGTTAATTATATAGGGTTCAATATGTTTTGATGCTGGCTCTTCCATAGGGTTCAGCAAGCTCACAATTATTTCTGGACAATTTCTCTTGCTTGTAAAATGAATCACACGGGATGATACGTTGCTTTGTGGGGAGTTGGCCACATCCAGCAGGATGTATGAGCTCAGGTTTGCCATCACGCAGAATTATTTCTGCTGCATATAGAGTTAGCTCAGGTAAGTAATGGAACCAAATCTGTGCAGGACTGTGTCCACCCACATTAACAAGCTGCTGCAGCTGAACATCAGCTCTGTGCAGGTGTTCTTGTACTGTCGGTGGAACCAAGCCCTCAGACTGGTGTGGAAAGAAGCACCCACGTAGAATCATCTTTGTCAAGGCTCATTAACTCTTGCTCAAAGCAACCTATCCAGGCTGAAGCTGTTGCATTGCACTCCCAGGCCTGTGCCACTTAGACTCTGCTGCTACAGCATCATTAGGCCAGCAAAGCCTATTTGAATATGTTTGCACCATTTTCCAGTGCTTCCTTTTGCATACAAGTTATCTGAGTTTTCCTGTGGTGTAAGCTATCTATTACATTTGCAGGTCCTGTCTACTTTCGCTGTGTTTTGTCTTTGTTGGGGGGTTGTGTTGGTTTTTTTTTAAGTCAATTTTGAAGCATGTAGTCAAATGTAGGATTTTCAGGAATAGTGTTTTCATTTGTCTTGTGAAATGCTTCTCTTCTTTTGATTCTTGTGTGCCTCTAGACACAAGGCTGTGAGCTCCATGTGTGAGCTTGGGGTTTTGAGATCAGTCCTGTGAGATGCAGCCCCTTTGTGTCTGTGTGTCTTGCAGCCGCCGTTTCCTCTACATCGTCAACCTGGATGCACCAAACGAGGGTCATCGAAAGATCTCCCGGCAGAGCAAGTGGGACATTGGGGCGGTGCAGTGGAACCCCCACGACAGCTACGCCTACTACTTTGCAGCTTCGGTAAGTTCACTCGTTTAAAAGCTGTAACTCATCGTCTTCCCTGGTCTTTCTTTCATGGGTGAGCCTCTGCAGAGCTGGAAGGCTGCGTGGAGCTGGCACAGACATCCTCCTGCAAGTCACATTGCAAGATCAAGGCCTAGCTCTGATTTACTGCCAGTGAGGTGTTTGGCTTGGTGGCTCTCAGTTACTGCGCAGTCAGGGTTGAATCTAGTTTTGCTTGCGTGTCATTTACAAAACACTTTGGCAAATAAATCAAGCATCCAAATGGTCCTTTTCTGGAGGTACTGCTCTCTTTGTGATTTCCGTTCTGAGATTTGTGCACTTCTTGAATGTCTTGCTCTGTGCTGTTTTGTTTTCACCTCCCTGCCTTGCTGCTCGGCTGTGGTGCACCAGGCAGCCTGTAAATAGCACAGGTCAATACTGGCTCAGAGCTGTAACAACTGGGGTTTGCAGCTGGGCATGGACTGGATCAGTGAGGAGTTCCATGAGGCAGTGGGTTGGGCTGAAGAAGCAGTAATGGCTGTGTGAGACTGAGTGCAGTTTTTGGCTCTGCTCTGTACTTGGTCCCTCATGCTCTGCAGCTTGTTCACCCCGAGCTCTGCTGGTGGAGCTCTCAGCCATCACCCACAGCACTGTGGCAATTGGCACCAGCCAGGTGCAGACTGTTTTCAGGGTGAGCTGCCTTTTCTGCTGTGTTGTGTCTGCTTTTATAGCCTGAGAGTCCTGGACTAGCTAGGGATGGAGAGATTTCATCTATTTTTTTGAGAAAACACCTAGTTGAAGGTGATTTCTTAGGATTTTTGTTCCTTTTGCTTCCTGGATGGGCTATGATTTTAATTAAAGGCAGTTTTAAAAGTGGACTGATGCTGTCAGCTGGGAGCCTCTGCCTGTTTGCTGTCTGACATTCCCCAGCCTGTCTCTTCCCGGCTTTAGCACATGACTGATGTCTTAAATGTGCCTTCAGCAGCAGTGTGCTTCTGAGTGGAGAGTTAGTAAAACTGGCAAAAAGGTGTCCTTCAGTGCCACTTCTTGGTACAGTCTGTGGAAATCAAAACCAAGTAAGGAAATGCACTGGGCAGGCCACAAGTGGAGCGGGAAAGCTTCTTTTCAAACACACTCTGAAGACAATATCCAGTGATGAGTTCATGCTGATCTGAGCAGGACCCTGCTGCAAAGGGGAGCTGTGCCCATCTCAGCACTCCTGCCTCTTGCTGCTCTGAGTGGACACAGGAGCCCATCTTGTTTCAGACTGAAAGCAGGTGTAGCTGGCATCAAACCTTGCTGCTTTTGTTTATAAACAGAGATGCTATGATGCTCTGGGGATTTGAACATAGTTGCTGACACACACTGGTTGAGGAATCCCCAATATGAGTTAAGGCAGCTTTTTCAGTTTGGATCAAAACCACCTTTTCAGCCATTTCTCTGTGTTATAGACAGCCCAAGGGCCTTATCCCCCTGCATCCCTGTGGATGGAAAAGGAGTGTAAAAGGCTGCCATTCTGTTTGCCAGCAGCCTCACCTGGTTTGCGGTCCTGTTAACTGGAAGTGGTGCAGGCAGAGGGGAATCTGTCCTTGTGTTTAGCTTCTTTCCAGAAGAACTGGAGCAAATCCTTTTGCTGTGCTTGGCTGTGTCTGCCCTCTGCCTCATGCATGTTTCTGGGGACTCCTAAGCTGTTGTTTCAGAAATGCTGTTGTTTTCAATCCTAGATCCTTGTTTTTTCTTTTGTGTGGCCACAGATTCTTGAACAAGGGGGTGATGAAATTGTTGGAAGTGAATACTGATACTTAGGAAAATCACAGTTTTTTAGAAAATGCTCCTGTTGGGAGGAGCAGTCCCTCTGGTGATGGTTATCTTGTATCTTGTCTCTGGAGTCCTGGATAAATCTCTTTGGGTAATTTCACTCTACCCCTTAAATACTTCTGTCAATGAGAAACATGCAAAGAGTTTTTTCTTGCCCTAAGCTCTTCTGCAGCCCTGCTGTGAGCAGTTAAGAGAAATGCCGTATATTATTGCTGAGCTGGGACGAGACCTTCCATTTCAGAGAAGGCTGTAATGTTTTATCTATCTGCAAGTTGAAATTCACATGAAGCAGCTTTGGGCTAGGAAGAAAATCCACCACCACAAAAGAAAACCTGCCACAAAAATTGTAAGGTAACAGTTGGACTCAGTGATCTTAGAGGTCTTTTCAAACCTCAACAATTGTGTGTTTCTTTGAAGTCTCCTATCTTTTCCCTCATCTACCTAAAAGTCTGAAAACAAGGGGCTAATGAAAATAACATTTTAAGGTGGTGTTCTTTCTGTTTTTGTAAAATCAGCATGAATTTCCACTCATGATCCACTGTGCTTGGCACTCTATGCACCCACAAAGGCAATTCCTGCCCCAGAGAGATTCGAGTTGGCCTGGCCTGAAGTGAACCTTGACTGAGACAGAGCATGAACTTTGCAGCACAATAACTAGTTTCAAGTAACTTCGTGTGTGGCTGCATTTGGGCAAGGATTTATTCCTGGAATGAGTGAAGGAACCCTAAGTAATGTTGTCATTCATACATCTGTTTTGCCTTTGTTTTTTACAGTTGGTGATAAACACTTAAAGCTTTTCTCCTGGGCTGGCAAAGATGGGGGGAGTACACTTGAGGAGGTGACCTTGAAGCCATTAGACTGTATTGTTTGTGTTTGGCAATGGCCCTGATTACCCAGAAGGGAATTGAGAGAGAGCTGAGGACGACCAGTGGTAATCCATCATCCCCCTCACCAAAAACTCCACTTGTGAATCTAACAGACTGGCAGGGTATTCCTGCAGAGAGAATTTGCCTGTTGCCTGCAGTTACAGCATGCTGTTAGGAAATACAGGCTCTGAGAACATAATTTTGTGGAAACATTTTGCAATATGGCTTTTTTTTCCTCCCATTCTAGTTTATCTCCAATTTTAAGTGGGTGTAATTAAAGTGTAAGCTTTTGAAAGTCCTTGCAGCCTGTATTTCATCTTTGCTCTCCTGCTTTGGGCAAGGACTTTGCTAATCACAGCGTGACTCATTGTTAACTGAGGTTGTTCAAAGTGAAGGGAACCTGGTCCTAACACACAGATCCCTGTCCTGCCTTGTTGGCCTGAGACTGTCTCTCTTTTCTTCCATCAAATTGCAGAGCAACCAGCGTGTTGACCTGTATAAGTGGAAGGAAGGTAATGGGGAAGTTTGCACATCTCTGCAAGGACACACACGTGTGATCAGGTGAGGAACAAGCAACGCTGTGGGCTGCTGAGTGGAAAATGATGCATTGTTTCGTAGAAGCTGAACGTTTCAGTCCTGGCCCCCTCAGGCACTGCTCTGAGCCTGTTTTTACTCACTTCTCTAGACCAGACTGCCTTCCCATTTGATGGTGATGTCATGTGTGAAGAGACTCACCCTCTCATGGCTCCCCCAGTATGTCACCTTAGCCCTTAATGGCTTGAGTGTCATTGCCTTAGGCTGCCGTCCTTGTAAAGAGCAGCAGCCATCATCTGGGAAAGAGATAGCAGCATGTTTATTAAATTGAATCCCAGCTGTGTTTCTGTGTGATAGCAGCTTAATTATGGCAGGTAATCCCAAAGACCAAGTTTAGAGAGTGTTACAGTGGCGCAGGGGAGATTTTTGCCTCATGCTTTAAGGTCATATTTCAGTGCTGAGTTGGAAATGCAGTTGAAGGACTGTTTTTACTCAAGCTCCTAACTGTGGAAAGTATTTGCAGCCCTTGAAATGACAGTTGTTTGGGCTGACTAGAGGCTGTTTGTGTCCCAGGTGCACTTGGTGTACCCAACAGGGAGGCATCCCAGAGTGAGGGGTAGATGCCAAGGATGTGTGGTTACTGAGAACTCTTTGAGACAGTGTCCCTTTGCCTGGAGGGGAAAGAGCACACACACGGCAGCTGTAAAGTTCAGGGCTAGGAGGATGCTCCACTGGAATTTACTTAGAAACATTTCATTGCTTCTTGGAATTTACTTAGAGAAATTATTAAGATCTTGCTTTTTACTTAAAAAGTTTCAGTAGATGTCATGGAGTTGCTGTGAATTTGTTGGAAAATGTACTGGTGGCTCGTGAGAAGTTGATGCAAACTGTGTGTGCTTTTCTTTACTGATCTACTATGATTTTGCATTTGCAGTGACCTGGACTGGGCAGTGTTTGAGCCAGACCTACTGGTCACCAGTTCTGTGGACACATACATCTATATCTGGGACATCAAGTAAGAATCAGTATGTTTCTGCATTTTGGGGAAATCACTGGACTCCTTTGCATAATTATCAGCTTGCGGGGCAAAGCACGCCCTGATGGGTGCTGCTCTTCAGCTGTGCTTGCAGGGGCTTCACCTACTTCCCATTGTCTCCAACATGATTTCTGCTCCCCTATTTTCAAGCCAGTTCAGAGTCAGTGATGGGCAGTAGAGTGGTACAGTTAAGCTACAACTGTCTGGCTTCACTCCCTGCCCACTTCAGATATTTCTTTACCTTGGAGCCCAAGGGTGTTTCTCAACCTGTTGGGTTTTTTTAGCTGAATTAATGAGCACCATTTCATGATCCTGCAGCCATTTTCTACTAAATTCAGTGATTGTTGCTGGTTCTCCCTCAGTGGTGGGAAGACTGACAATGGTATTCAGGAAGGTATTCCTGTTTGTACCTTCCCTCGTTTCCTGGTGCTGCTTTCTGCCATGAGTATTTTCAGGGTAGCAGATATTTCCAACTATGTGTCCAAATTTAAGCCCCATATTTTACACCTGAGAAGCAAGGAGCTGGCACTGGCACTGCTGGGTTCTCTTGCTGGCTGTACAATAACTCTTTATGACCCCCAGCAAATCACTTTGTTCCTCTCTGCCTCCCTTGCTTGGTTATAATAGGAGGATAATTATATAACCCCACTGCACCAGGCTACCCGGAGGCTTGCTTAGCTCCTGTGAACAAGCACTTAGATCTTGGTTAAATGGTGCTTCAGAATGACAATATATTATTAATGTGTAATTAAAAGACACAGAGATACAGTAACTGCTGGTTGTTTTCCTGTGATACTATTTTATCACCAAGCAGGAAAAATAGAGATCTCTCAAGGTTGTTATCAGAAGTCCTCCTTTAACTCTGTTGTGCCCTTCCATTGTTTTGTGTCTGCCTGTATCACTTGCCCAGAAATGCTTCCTTAGGCAGTCTCTGAAAGCCTCTACATCCCACTTGTGCTAGGAAAGGCTCTGAGCTTGCTGTGGCACTGAGGTCCTGGCGCTGGCCTCCAGCAAATTAACATCCTGCTGAAGTGACTGTCTCTAATGACACCCTAGGGAGGTACCCCTGCAGTAAGGGCAGCTGGAAATTCCCCACTTAATTTTTCATACAAAATAACTTTTTGATTAGGCAGAAATTCTTAGAGGAAGAGGTGCAGTCCATTCCAGAAAATGTTCTGCTTTTCAGCAGACAGAAAAAGCTGAAGACAATATTCCATATTTTCACTGGCGCTTTTCATGAAAGACCAGGTGAATTCCTGAGGAGCCAGGCCAGGAAGTAAATTATTGCCTTGATCTATGCCCTGGCTGCTAGGAGTTGTCGTGGTGCCACACTGGTTCCTGCTGCTGTGGAATTTGGTTTGTAGACAGACAGAATTTGGTCTGCATACAGCTGGGCTGATTTCCTACTAATTTTGTTATATGCTCAACATGAAGTTTTTGCTCTGTAGTAACTGCTCCATCTGCTTTGAATCAGGATCTGCAAAGGCTCGACGAACACATCAGTGGCTTTTGTCAAGTGTTTCCACAGCTCTGTTTGTTCCTTTAATCCTCCTTGGAAAGGCTGTTTTGTTGCTTCCTGCAGCAACAATTTGTGAGCCCTGTTTCCTTGCCTACCCAGTTGCAATATGCCACACTTTGTGTATGCTTCTCCTGTCTCTAGTCCAGTCCAGGTCTGTCCTCTGTCCTAAACTTCCTGCTGCATGTGGTGGCAAGGATCATAGAATAGTTTGGGTTGGAAGGGACCTTAAAGATCTAGTTCCATCCCTCTGCCAAGTGCAGGGACACCTTCTAGTAGACCAGGTTGCTCCAAGCCCCATTCAACCTGGCCTTGAACACTTCCAGAATGGCTGTTGTCCTCCAGCTGGTCACCTTTATTCCATTTAATGCTGGTGTATGTTGGTAAGCAGAAGGTACGTTAGGTCCCAAGGCAGCAATAACATTAGTGCTGGAATAGCAGGGAGCTCACTGGGAAGGCTGGACTATGCTATGTGTACTCACAGTGGCCACATTGTGTTTCAGAGACACCAGGAAGCCCACGGTCTCGCTCTCCGCGGTTGGTAAGTCTGATGTGTGTGATGTAGGCAATAAACAACATTATTGTTGCATGCCCCTACTGTTACTCCTCCCTCCCTTCATGCTCCAAGGCCAGGCATGGCAAAGTACAGAAGTGCCACCACGTGTGATTGTCCCATGTAGGAGCAGCCTGAGAGGCTCCAGTTCACAATTCCTTTTAGAGAAGCAGAATTCAGAAGAGATGTGGAGCCCCTGAGGTTCCCAGGCATGGAGGGGCAGTTACGGTCCTTGAACTTGCTGCCCTGACATTGGTGAACAGCCACAGAGAGCTTCCACCCTGCTTAACCATCCTGCTGCACTGCTTGTCCTGGGTTGCCTGTCTGTAATTTCCTCATGTCCTTTTATGTTTGGTTGAATCAGTTGAGGAACTAAACCACACCCCAGGCAGCACTGTGCCAGCCTGTCCCCTTGCTCACTGAGGGCTGGATACAGCAGCTGGCTGTATCTGCTTCCCAGGGGCACCTGCAACGTGCAAGGAGCACTCAAGGTACTGTCTTTGGGCTGTGCTTGCTCTGGAAAGGCTCTTGTCCTGGCTGCTGGCAGGGTGAGTGTCCAGCCCCTGCAGTACCACCCGCTGGCAGGTGCTGCGTGTCCGTCCTCTCCGGCTGGAGCTGGGACTGGGCACGGATGATGAGCAAAACGTCCTTTCCCTGAGTTACTGTCCCCAGTACTGGAGCAATCCTCACAATGTGTAACTCTCATGCTCTGCTGCTTACATCTCCTTAGGCTACACATCTGCAGCAGCTCCCATTCCCCTCCCAGCCAGCAAACCTCTCTGTCACAGAAATGCAAAAACCTTACTGAGTCAGAGAGAAGCAGTGGTCGGTTCTGGTGTCTGGGGTGAGGTTTCATGGCTGAGCCAGCCCAGCAACCTGCTCCCCAGAAAGCTTCCTTGCTTCCTTCCTTCCTCCTGTGCCTAATACTGTTAAATGCTGGTCCAGACGTTTGTGTACCCTTCAATGAGTGGATCAAATCAATCAACTGGCAGTCTGTTTGCAGCTTTTTATCCCCCAGAATAGCTTTTTGCCAGGTTGTCAGGATGAATCTGCTCACCATGCAGCAGGAGGTGGGTAGTGGAGGTGGGGAATAGCAGCAGGCTGAGATCTGTTTAGCTTTCTCATGGATCTCACCTTTCTGATAGCTCAAAAGGTTTGAAAATACTGGCAGAATAAGGATGAACTGATGCATTATGCTTACAATATCTGAATAATCCACATTAACTGAAGCTGTGCTTTGTTTCGTATTAGAAATAACCACCCATCTTCTGGTTTGACTGAGTCCCTCATGATATCATATATAAGTCACATCTGGACCATCATCCAGTTTCTTTACACTGTCATTGATGTCTTTGACTTCTGTGGTGTATTTTGACAGATGGACCTTCTGGTCCACCCAGTGAGTCCACCTCCAGCTGGCCACACCTAAGGTCACCTGCACAGCAGCCTTCTCCTACACCTGTATTTTAATCATAGATCAATAGCACTAGTTGCCTATGTAGCAGCTGATAGTATGGAGGGTGGTGGGGAAATTAAACAGGCCCTAAGCCCCTGGAAGTAACTTGAATAAAAAGAGAGGGGATTTGGGAAGGAGGTGATGAACCTACATTTCTGGTCTGGAGGAAGTTGCTCCATTGGAGCTAATGGACATGATATTTTAATCAGGTACAGCCCCTGGCTAGAAGATGTGATAAAGATCTCTAGGTGTGCAACTGGAGCACTTGCTTTGCCATCCTGAGGATACAAATGATACACTGGGGAATCAGGAGTTAATAATTTTCATGCCATCCTTCATGCTGGCTTCTGGGATATCCTTCCTCTGAACTGCCTTTCCTGGGCTAAGAGCAGCTCTAGGCCCAGGCCATGGGACTACTGTGCTGTTTTCTCTTTAATTGCTTGTTTTGGCCTGCTCTGTTTGTGCTGCAGCTGGAGCTTCCCAGGTGAAATGGAACAAGAAAAATGCCAACTGTTTAGCAACAAGCCACGATGGGGATGTCCGAATATGGGACAAAAGGGTAAGCTGAGGGCTTTTGAGCAGTCTGTATATATTCCCACCTACACAATACAGATATTCCTCTGGTGACATAAATACTGAGGAAATGTACTACTTTATCCCAAATCTCTGTTGTGGGTCAGTTTAAACTAGAGAGAATTGGGAGTCCAAGAGCCTGAAGAGAGTATGTAGGTAGCCTCCTTCCTCAGAAACTGTGCCCATTAACATTTTCCTTTTGATCTCATAGTACTTAACTGTGTAACTGAGTATAAAGTGTGGTTTAGGGCTGCACTTGGTGACTGGAATTTGCCACACCTTCACAGGATATTTTCTTCAACTACTTTTGCTGAGGTATTTGTCATTCCCCAGCAGGGATGGTTGTTCTAACTGTCTTGCCCTTGTTAAAGTGTCTCTTTTTATGCCAAAGAACTAGACCAAATTTCAGGAGTCCTGTGTTGGGAAGGACAATGTCTCTCCTTGCAGAAACCCAGCACTGCAGTGGAGTATTTGGCAGCTCATCTCTCCAAAATCCACGGTCTGGACTGGCATCCTGACAATGAGTATACACTGGCCACTTCCAGCCAGGACAACTCTGTCAGGGTAAGTGTTGCTTCTGCAATTCCTGCTAGGGAGGTGGAAGGATGGTGGAGCAGATCCCCTTCTGCTGCTGCTGAAGTTCTGGGGAGTGCTTTGCCATTGGCAAGATCTGGATCTTCATTGTTTGGTTTCTGGCCACCTGGTGTGTTGAGCCAGGACTGCACTTTCAGAACAGGCCGAGAGGTCATTGAAGAATGGGTGCACATATGTTTGCCACATATCTGTGGTGATTAGGGCAGTATTGAAGCTGAAAACAACTGCCTTTGCCTGTTGCTTGCCAGAAAGGAGCAGACCACAAATGCCAGGAGAGCCTTTTTTCTGAAATGCAGCGTTGCCAGCCTCAAGCTGATTACCGCAACTTGAGGGGAGACATACTTCAGCCACTGGAGTTTCCAAACTCATGTTGAACAGGATTATCAGTAAGGGACTGCCGCAAGCACTGCTGTGCAGGGCCTCTTACTTGAGGGGAAATAGTGTGCTTTGTATGTCAGCCAAATGGAGTTCATTCACATTGAGCTAAGCTCTGAGGCGAATGCAATTGATGTGTATTCTAGCAAAGCAAAAGGTTAGATTCTTCATTAGAAAATTAGCAGTAACAGCAGGGTGGGCCTGCCTCCAGCCTGGACTGGCACGTTGGCTGGCAGCCTGCAGGGTACCTTGTAGCTCTGAAAGCCCAAGCAGGCTGCCTGTCTCCCTGCTCTAATTACTCAAGCTATGATCACTGTGAATATGACCCCAAGTCACTCGTTTTCTAAGGGATGCTGCCAGATGCTGATAGCTTGGTATTTGTCCTTTGGGGCCGTCTCTGCTGTTAATGAATGGGATTACTAATGATGCTGTGGGCACCCTGGCATGCTTTTTGGTCTGTTCTATCTGCAAGCCACATGGAAAACTACAGCCTGAAAGTATTGCCAGCTGACTCCTGCCTTTGCTTGCCTTTCTCTTGGTTTGTTTTTTGGTTGGTTTTTTTTAAGTTCTGGGATTACCGTCAGCCTCGGAAATACCTCAATATCCTTCCCTGCCAGGTTCCTGTCTGGAAGGCAAGATACACGGTGAGTGAGAAAGTCCTACCAGCTCCACTTGTGCTCTGAGAAGAATGCACAAAGAGACATTAAATAAAGAACTGCCAAAGGGTTTCTCACCAGTTCTACTTGTGGACATTAAGTTGATTTTAAAAATCCCTCTTGGTGCCTAAAAGGCCTAGAAAAGCAGCATCTGTAGTGGGGGCATTCAGGAGAAGGAGTGAGCAAGCACCCACCCATGTGAAGCTAAGGCTCTTAACATCAGTCATAACTGTTTTCTTCCGCAGAGATCTGAATGTGGCCTGAAGCCAGTGCTGTGCTTTGAATCTTTGATCCCCTTTCCTTGTCCTGAGAGTGGGGAGTGTAGGACTGGGTTCCATGTTCCTCTGAGCATTGTGACCCTGATGAGCTGCTGGGGCTCAGTCGCCAGGTAGCAGCTCTTGCAGCTCCGGGCAGATTGCACTGGATCCCCAGTGAAAAGTCTGGTGAAATTCATCCAGCCTCACAGCTGAAAAGTGAGGAAGCAGCAGAAAGAAGTTATTAGTCCTAAGTGAGCTGCATTGAGGATCTCAGTGTACTACATCTTACCACTTGAAACACAGTGTTTTTGCACAGCAGTTGCCTTGGACCTTCCCAGTTTTTGGCCTGATTCTGTTTTGTGCTGAGTTCATTTAAAACCTTTGCATTTGTGTTGTTCGGAAAAGGGAAAAATGAAAATATGATAATAGCAGCATGGGAACATAACTCTCCCTGGCTAACTGGAAGGGTGTTTCTCTCTCAAGCCTTTCAGCAATGGGCTGGTGACAGTGATGGTCCCCCAGCTCCGTCGGGAAAACAGTCTCCTCCTCTGGAATGTCTTTGACCTGAACACACCTGTCCACACTTTCGTGGGACATGATGATGTGGTGCTGGAGTTTCAGTGGAGGAAGCAGAAAGAAGGTGAGTTCAGGGCTGAATGTGCTCTCTTCCCTGCGCTGTGGCTGTCAGCTAACCAGGGGTGTGGAGACTTGCCTCCTGGTTGCAATGCTGTTGCTGTTTGACTCTTGCCTTTCCTTGGAGTAGCTCCTGCCCACCTTCCTGCCCTCCACTGCCCCCCTCAAACTACAGCTGTTCTGTAGTGGTTTTATGGCAGTGCCCACAGAAGCACTGCCTTGTTTCCATGCTAACAAAGCAAATCTACCAAATGCTGAGTGGGTCAGTGGTGACTCTCATTGCCTCCACTCTCCCAGGAGTCTCTTTTTAAATGAATCTTTCAGAATAAATTGTGTAAATTATTAGATAGGTGCATGAGTGCAGGCACCCTGCCCCTGCTCAGAGCTGCAGGCTAACCAATTAACGCCTCATATCATGGCCTGGACCAGCAGCCTCCAGCATATCCCAGCCTGCAGACCCAGCAAGCTCACCTTATTTGTGTGCTGGCCAAGGCAAGGGAGGAATAACATGGGTTGAGTCTGCTGTTAGAGTTCAGTCCTGACTAAATTTTCTAGTGTAAGCAGCTAAGAATAGGAGATTCCATACTAGAGGTTGCATAACCACACAGAGCACAGCTTTGTTTCCAGCACCTCAGCTGCCACTGACAGAATGTGCACGTCTGGCTTTGGTGTCACTTGTGCTGCAGCTTTGCAGTGCTGTGTAAAAGTGCTGGTCCAGCCCTCGGCCACCAGGCCGCTCAGCTGCTAGGGCCATTCAGTTAAGTCACCTCCTTCTCCATATCTTGATTTTCCTCTTTCAAAAAGAGGAGAGCAATGGAGAACTGTGTTAGGATCTGGAGGCACAGTCTAAGCCAGTTTGTGAATGAACATTGAAGCAGGCTTGAGCTACAGTTGGTTGTCTTAGCTGAGTTAATAGATAGATGCCCAGGGCTGGATGGCTTGCTTGTCTCAAGCAACATAAATCAATCACACAAACATTCCAAGTCTGCTTCAGTGTGGAGACAACCAAGATAGCACAAATTTCCTTCCACAGAGTCCGTTGTGCTGTATTTAGACAGCCCCTATGCCTCAGCAGAGGGGTGTAGGAAGCAGCTGTGCAGCAGCAAATTCTTAAGCATAGCAGCTGTTTGACAAGGGAAACTTAAAACTGTATCACAAGACCTAAACATGGACATAAATAGGTCTGTGTACCTCTGCCTGTTGATAGATAGTATGTGGTTAGATCTATTTCCTTACAACCTGAACTTGGCATCATCCAACTCTTTCAGAAGCAGAAAGAGGAAGGGCAGAACCACTTTCTCTTAGCTTAGAAATGTTTTAAAACATCTACCTTTTGAAACAGATTTGATGAACTAAAAGATATTTTCACAGTTATAGTTGAGAAACATTTATTTTTACTATACTATTTCTTCTATTTAAATAAATATTGTTGTGGGTCTTGTTCATTCCTGGTTGGAAAACTTGTGTCACATTCATTATACTTTGTGCTTTTGGCTTGTAAATCACAGCCTGTTTAGAGGTGTGGTAGCTGTGGTGTGGGGAGGCACAAAGGCTGATGTACCTGGGTCAATTCCAAGCAGAAAAGGACTTGCTCTGCCTTAAACTTTTAAGTTTAGTGCCTTATCCATTGGATGTGCCTGCTGGCTCGTTTGAATCTGTTTGTGCTAAACACAGGGCTGAAATAGTCTCTGTTTTCCACTGGGGTCTCCAATTGTTTCTGTCCTCTTTAGGCTCTAAAGATTACCAGCTGGTTACGTGGTCCCGGGATCAGACCCTGCGGATGTGGCGGATTGACTCTCAGCTGCAGAGGGTATGTGAACACTCTGCCTCTTGAACCCTGGACAGTTTTCTTACAGGCTGGATTCACCTCCCCTTCCATGCACTCCCAGTCACTCCTCTGATATCCTAGAGCTGCAGACACAGCAGCCAGCTGCTACTTCACTTTCCTCTTCTCCTCCAAACCAAAAACATCCCCAAGGAGACCTGTGATGGGGTTTCTCTTTTGAGCCTGTGTCTCAAAAGTTTCTGTGGCTGTGCAAAGCTGCTTTGTTGTCTAACATTAAATGCAGAATTTTGTTTGGGGAAGGTAGAGGGCAGTTACTGCCTGCATTGCCTCTAAAATGCCACATCCCTGGCTGCAAGGCTGTATTTCTTGGCAGTTTAGGTGCCAGATAAATGTAGGGACTGTGCCCTCCTCTACCTCTCCTTGTGTCCATTGCCTCTAAGCCTGGGGTAGGCGGCGTGAGTGTGTGGATCTGCAGTTACAGATTCTGATGGAATTACTAGAACACCTCTGCTGGCTCATACCAGAGGTTCACCTGGCCACCGTGGGCCACATGGCCCTGTTACATCTTCAGCTGATGTCTTGGGAGGGATAAGAACGAAGCAGGCACGGAGTGATGTTTCTCTCAAATGCCCTGTCAGCCTCCTGCAGTTTGTGACTTAAAGGCTCATTGAGCTGGCGTCTTTGTATTTGATAGAGCTTGATGAGTTTCACTTCCATAGACTTGTTCTGTCTTTTCTTTGACCTGTGTAAATTTTTGTCACCTTAAATATCATAGCAACAAGGAATTTCATGGCTTTTCTGCATGTTGTGTGGAAAACCAGCTCATTTGTTTATTTTGCCACCTTATTTCATGCCATTGAAGATTAAATGAGCCATATTCTCTGTGCTGCTGATAATTCCGTAGCCCTCCATCGTATCCCTTCTCAGCTGCCTCCTTTTTCAAGTCGAAAGGTCTTGATTTAATTCATCCTTAGTACTAGACCTTTGATTGTCCTTTTGCCTTTCATGACCCTTTTTCAGTTCTACTATATACCTTTGGGGATGGGGATCTGAGCTTTGTTCTTTCCAAAGAATTCTCAGTACTTAGTTTAGTTTTTAAATTGTTTGGCATAATTCCATGAAATCATCAGCTTAGTCTGGCTTCTACATCTCGTTCCCTCAGCTCGAACTTGCCATTTTTTCCCAATGTGTGTTGCTTTATATTTACCTGAGCCAAAGTTCATCTTTCATTTTAATACAGTTTAATACAGTTACTCTTGTAAGGTCCTTCTGTGATTGTTTGCCGTCAGCCACGCTTGTTACTGCCCTGAAAAACTTGGTGGCATCAGCAAACCTGGTCATGTCGCTATTCACCTCCTATTCCAGGTTTTTAATGAATATGTTGAGAAGCATGTGTCCCAGCACAGATCCTGCAGGAGTCCTGCAGGTCTGTAACAAACTTTCTCTGTGAAAAATGACCCTCTACTCCTACCTGATATATTTGTGAACATTTGATTTCTTTCCTGTCTTTCAATCAATTGTTCATTCATGTCAGAGCCTTTATTTTACCTCTACTGGCTCCCACTCTTTTGTCCTTGTCTTTGTCTGGATCAAACTACACACATGATGGCATGTTGCTGGTGACCAATGCTGTAATTTGCTACATCACACCCTTATCCTTTCTCTTCCTTTCATCTTCCCAGTTTTCCTGTGCTGAACTTAAAATCCAGGGTTTTATAGTCTCATTTTGATACAGGACTTAGAACAATAGGGCCCCAAGTATGTACCTGGATCTTTAGATCCTACTGGAGTGTAAATACCAAATGCAGAAAGTGTGCTACTATTAAATTTGATCTAAAAAATTGAACTAGTTTTAACAAATTAATTCTAGGAATTAAAATAATACTGGTTTTAGTTTTGACTAAAGGTAAACTTCTATTACTTGGACTGGCCCTGTCAATGAAGTGGCTTTTTAAGTGAGCAAGAGATTTGGCCAGGCTGTCTGAGGTGGCAGAGTTGAGGGTGCTGGAAAGTGGAAGATCACCTGTCTTTGTCACACGAACAATGCAGTCTTAGTCATGACTATTGCGTGGACAGACCTGCCTTGCAAATCCATCTGTCTGGAGAAGTGAGTTGTTTAGTGGTGGCTCTTCCCCCCAGCTTGGATTCTGTTGTGCAGCATGTGGGTGTGTTTGTTCTTTTCAGCTCTGTGCTAATGATATCCTGGATGGAGTCGAGGACCTCATCGATGGCATTTCTCATCTGCCAGAGCCAGACAAGACCCTTCATCCCCAGGATGCAGAGCCCCAGCATAACTCTGGACATGGGGATGAGGAAGGTGAGAGAAGTGATGGCTTGTGGAACCTCAAACACCAGCATCTTTGTGTTGGGAAGAAGATATATCTTGGTATAAGAAAACATCCTAGGCAAAGCACAACCTGCTGCTGTTTCAAAGGGTAACGAATTCCTCATCAGGGAGGAGGAATAACACCAGGGGTTCCTCAGGATGGTCCTTCCAAGTTTTTTCTCTTCTAACACAATGATTCTAGCTGTAAAATGAAGCTCTTCCTTGTCATGATTTTAATTTAATTGCATTCTCTTCAGGTTGTAGTTGTGGCTTGTTGCCAAAAGTAAGGCAATCAGAAGTAAGTTCTGCCTTCTAAGAAGATAGATTAGTTTAAGCCAAGAGATGAGCCCACAGAAGAGGGAGTGTGTCAGTAAGGCACTCTGACACAAGCTGCTTACATCACACCTGGTACCTAAACACTTCTGCTGGGGTCACTGTGTGAACTGCTCTAACCAGGAGGTGTTTGCTGGTGTCTTCACCAGAAGTAGATACAGAGACAGGTCATGAATTTTTGGTCATGTATTGATGAGAGGTGGCTGAAGGCTGGCAGAGCAGAGGGGGAGGGACAGTATCTCTAGCTTCTGAAATAGTGAGGGGTGGATGGGAGAGACTTTGACAGAAAGTGTTTGTCCCTACAGAAAAGAAGGCATGCAAGGAAGGCGTATGAAGGAGGGTTTGTGTGGTTAAGGCTCTGGCCAGATTAAACATTCAGGGTTAGTGTTTGAACAGTGTAAGTACCAGAATAGAAGAGGTTATAGCATCACATGGTGATGATGTGCATGGAAAAAAGGTACCTAAAGAGATTTCTACAGCTACACTGAGGAAGAAGAATTGGGTGCAGCAGTGCCTTTATGTCAGTTTGGGTTTAAATTCACAGCTCCTTTCTGTGTTGTAGTCGTGCCACAATGGATCCCCATGTGATGGGTTTAGGGGGAAGCGATTTGATCTCCCTTTGGCTTGCCAATAAACTGCAGAGAAGGGGAAAAAGTGGTCTAATGTCTGTCCTTTGAATAAAGGAGCAGTTGAGAGGTCCCTTAGTGAAAGTTTCCTGCTCAGCAATTGCCAGTGAAGTTCCTCTCTGCCTCCTGTCCTGTGTGGCAACAGAAGAAGTTTCTGAAAGGCATCAGAACTTCTGTCTATGCCAGGGTTTTCTAAGATGATAGAAAAAAACCCAGCTACTTGTGCTCCCCATGAGCAGTACTTCTGGGGCAGTGCAACCTCTCTTGCTCCAGCTGGGAGCATTCTCATTCTGGCTGCCTGACCTCTCTTTTTTCCACAGGAGAAAGCGAACTCTTTCACTGTCCCTGATGAGGCACATCCATACATCCCATGTGGTTTCTGTGTGGGTCTGGTTTCTGTGTGGTTTCTTCTTTGGTTCAGACTGGTATGGTTTTCCTTGTGGCCAAAAGGAATGAATATGGCTTTTCTGTAGCAGGGTAGATTTTGCTGCAAATAACACGACTGCAGGATTAATGTACAAGCAAATCCCTAGGTAGGAATTTCAGTTCTTTCTAGCCAAAAAGCTATTGTGGACTGTTGGTGTTTCACCCTGGGGGTAGCTGCATTTCAGCTGCAGACAAAGCCTCCATGTTATATTGGTAAAGCACTTTGGGGGATTTTTGAAGAGAACAGTTCTCTGCAGGTGAATGAGAGCCCCCGGCTGTGCCTTCGCTGCGCAGCTCTCGCTGCTGCTTATAGAGGAGCTTTAGAAATCTGTACAAATGCGTGGCTTTGGAGGATTAAAAACTAATTGGAAGGGAATGGGAGGAGAAGACAAAGGGAGGCACTGCCCATACTGGGAACCTCAGAGATAGCTTTTCAGTAAGCTATATGGTGTCTTGAGCTAGAAATAATTATCTTCTCTGAGAGCCACTGATCTTCCTTTAATCTCCTTTTCAGCTCCCTTTTCTGGAATATATCTAAGCGCTGTAATAAAATTGCAAACAAGAATGATTGGCTAAGCATCCTACCTATACAAATCCAGCAACCCACTGGGCAGTGGTAATACCAGATATTTGTCCCAGCAGCAAAGTCAGTAACTTCTCAACCTTTTGCTTTTTTTTTTTTTGTTGTTGTTGTTGCTAGGAGTAGTCTGTGCAATTTGATATTGCAAGTGTGAGAATGACAGCTGAAAAATCAGGATTTCCCTTCTGTCCTTGGAACCATCATAAAACAATATATTTGGCCTTCTTAAGAAGTGGTGCCACAGCAAAATGCCCCCCAGTGGAGGTACATAGCAAGAACCAAGGCAAAAGCCAGGCACAGCCACGGGCAGAGACCAGTTCTTCTGAAACTCAGTGAAGTTCGTTATCTTAACTGTAATTCTTTGTGTCCTGCAGCGCTTGCCTGGCTTTTTAAATGTGTTCTGGCCTTCAGGGATTGTTGTCATCCTGAAAACTGTTGGAACTGGAGAGTTAGACTCAGTATTTTGATGAGTCTTTAAAGGCTGTTAAAGCACTTGAGTGCTTTGCAACATTAAATGCAAATGGCTGCTACAAATGAATTAAGCTTCTATTAGGACCAGAAATACTCCCTGCTCTCTCCCAAAGCATTGTTATGCTTTGGAAGCTTTCCGTGAAAGCCAGGAGTGGTGGGGAGTTAGTCCCAAAGACCAGAGCTCCTCCTGGAGACTGCTTTGGCTACAGTTCTTTCCTGCTGAAATGCTGAGATGCTCCACTTCAGCCAATCGTGATTCTGGCAGCACTGTGTAGGGAAGAAAAAGGGTCTCACATGAGAAGAGAAGGACTATTTAGGACTGTACAGAGTACAGGCAGGTTCTGTAGCCTTCCTGGGAACCCTGTGTGCAGACAGGTTTGGTTTTTTGAAGAGAAGGGTCAGAAACTTGCCTCTAAACAACAGCTGAGACCCTCCAGCTCACAGGTCTTTGTGAGGTAAAACTCATACCTCCACGTGTCAGAAGAGCAGAGGAAAACCTGCTGTCTTTGCTGCCTCCTGACATCATGTGAAAAACTCTGCCTGTTATAGCTTGTCTCAACCTGTTTTCCATCTTTCCTGTCAGCCTTAAAAGAAGATTTCCTGAATGACCCCCTGGTGGGAAAGAAAACGGACCAGCTGGGGCTGCCTCAAACACTGCAGCAGGAATTTTCACTGATCAACGTGCAGATTCGAAATGTCAATGTGGAGGTACAAAGTTTTCCTTTTTTAAAAAGAGGTTTTAAGACAAAAGGGAAAAATTCCAAATCAAGCCATTCCCAGTAAAAGGCCTCAGGCCATGAGGTACTGCCATACTTTTTCTCACACCAACAGGTTTTGTGTGAGAGTACTGCTGTCACATAAATGCGATCAAAAGTAAATTTTCCAAGACATCTCTGAACACAATGGATGGAGTAAAAGCTATGGCATTATTAATGTGAAAACAAAGATATTAAACAAAGAGGTAAAGAGAAGACTATCTCTTCTGTAACTGAACAGAAGAAACTTTTAAGTTAAACTAAGAGACAAATTGGCAAAGACAGCAGACAACACAATACTAGAGAAAAAATGCATTTATTCAGAAGAGCTGCCTTCCTTCCATACCACATGTGAATTTGATTCTCTTTCCAAGGAAGTGAAAGAAAGGAGGTAAAAAGGAGTAACCTGGAAGAGGATTTTGAGTGCCACATCAAATAGACAGAGTTATACTTTGGCAGCTGCTTTTTGGACTAGAAATCATGTTAGGAGGGGATGTGGGCAGGCTGGCTTATTGGAGCCTTTAGAGAGGAACCTTCTTTGCTGCAGTGACTGCTGTCTGTAAACAAGTTTTATTTTGAGCTGTAGAGATCCCCTTGGCCAGGGATAGTAAGAAAGAGGATAATCCCAGACACTGGTGTGAGAGAAATGTTTCAGCACAGTAAGTACACTGGCTGATCTTGAGAAGGCTGGATGGTGTTTTCCTCTCTGCCTAGACTGCAGAGTGGAAGGTGACTTGTTCCATGCAGTTGATCTCATTTCAGCTGGTTCTGAATCCCATCTGCTGAGCACTCCCTATCCTGAACTCTGTCCCTCAGTTTTGGCCTCTCCCTTGCACTCCAAACTCTCCTCTGTGCGTGGAAGCTGGCTGGAGGCACAGCAGTGAACTGGGCTGGGAGGCTCGAGGCAGCTGCCTGTCTCCTTTCCCCACCCCTGTGGTTTCACAGCTCATGGCATGATCCAGATGTAGTTTTCTGAGACAGTGGTGCAGGATCTTAGAAGGTGCCTGTTACTGCTGCACTGGGCCTGGAGCTCTCCATGGCTGAATGAAATGGGCTGGGGTGCAGTGGCTATTGGGAGCAGAGCCCCTTTCTTGGTGCTACCTGGGCTGGCCATGATCTCCAGATGCTGGGATTCTGGAATGTTGGTCTGCTGGCGAGAGCCGAGTCCGTCCCCATCTACCTGGGGCTTTTTGCTGTCATTGTGTTCCCTGCCCTTGAGAACAGCATGATTTTGTCTTATCTGCAGAGGAATCAGTCCCTCAGCATGAATTTAAGCCACTGTAAGTTTAGAAGTCCTGGGAGATCTAACTAGAGAGCAATTGCTTTTCCTCACAGATGGATGCAGTGAGTCGCAGCTGTACGGTGTCGGTGCACTGCGGCAACCACCGAGTCAGGATGCTGGTGATGTTCCCTGTCCAGTATCCCAATAATGCTGCACCGTCCTTCCAGTTCATCAACCCAACCTCCATCACAGCTTCCATGAAGGCAAAGCTGCTGAAGGTGTGTGAGAAGTATAGAGTGTCTTTATAAATGTACAAATGATGGCTACTTGATGTCTGGATTTTCCTGATATAACCAAACATCAGACCTTGCTGAAGACATACCACAGGTCATGCTGAACTGATAAATTGTGAAGCCCATAGGATGAGGTTTTTGTTGATGTTGCAGCCCAGTATTTGCCTTTTTCCACTGCTTCTTCATTGCTGCTGTATTCCAGTGTGATGTGTATTGCCTGAGGATCCCTAACATCCTTCTCCTCATGCGGTTGCCCTCAACCCAATAATAGACAAAATGACCAGCTAAGCATCCAGCTGCAGAATGATACTATTTTTGAGCTGGGATGTTGCTTCCTGCTCTAGTACACAAGCTGCTTTAAAAATGAGGGGATTTTTTTTACACAGGCCCTGCTAATTCAGACCAGGTGTTTGATCATCTGGTATAGCAAATCCTATTGCTAATGAAATCCTTCCCCCAGCAACACATTGATGGATCAGTTTGGGTTCCTTCCTGAAAAAAAACGCATCCAGTTTGCCACAAACTGGTATGAAACATATGGACTGCAATAATATTGAAGCCTAAATCCTGGCTCAGTGTGCTGCTAAGTGAACCTCGGTGCTCTGATCAAAACACACAGCCATTCCTCAGAGCAGACAGCACACCAGTGGCTCCAGTGGACATTAGGGGGTGTCTGTGGCCTGTTCATGTCCTGGCATCTAAGCTGCCCTGCAGACAAAAAGGATGTGGGCAAAGCGTGGAGGTAACCATGATTCAAGTTGCATCTTGTGTGTATTCCAGATACTGAAAGACACTTCCCTGCAGAAAGTGAAGCGGAACCAGAGCTGCCTGGAGCCTTGCCTGCGTCAGCTGGTCTCCTGGCTGGAGTCTGTCGTGGTATGGAGAACTGCGTGGGCTCTCTGCCCTAGTTTGTTGTCTTTTCCCATGTCCCACACTTCTGACTCTGCAGTGAGAGTTTGGCCTCGTTAGATGTGTAAATAGACCCCTGTGACTGGCCATTATGTTTGTGTGAGCACTTCTGGTTAATGTTGAAGAGAGCTGGGCAGTTGATTAGATGTGTTTTGTTTTCCTGAAATGAGGCCCTGAAGGTTTGCTGCTTTGGGGAACTCTGATATCCAGGTTACCAGGAGTGACTGGAGATTGGAGCATCTTAGTGGTGCAGGGTAGCTTCCCAGCTCAGAATATATTTAACTGACTGCCAGGGCATGGTTGTCATCTGTGAGAGAAGATAGGAGGCCTCAGGTTGTTGATGGATTCATTCTTGTCTGAAAGGTAGTGGCAGATGTCTTTACCTCCTCAGTTTTAGTCAAAGATCCTGCTAGTCCTATTCTAGGGTTTTTGTTTTCTTCCCTGAAAAAAACCCCCAAACTGTGAAAATCTGGTTTTTTTCTGCAGCCTTGTGCTGAGGTTTTGTAGGGGTGATACTGCAGATAAATCCAAGCCACACTCTGCTCTTAACTGAGAGATCTGTGATACCTACTCAGCATCCCAGTGTCAGGTATTAGGTCTTCGTGTGGGTGAAGTGTACTGGAGTGGGTGTTTTTAGCATTCAGGAAAAGATTGGAGAGTCTCCTCAGGTTTCTTTTCTGAGAGGTTTTGTTTATTCATCACAAATAAAGGGCTGGGGGTTTTTTTACATGTAAAGGCTTAATTCTGCTTGGTTTCAGCAGTAATATGGTAAGAACTTTCTCTGCTGTATGGAAATCTGATGACTCAAGGCACCACTGCTTTCAAAGAATTCCTTTAGACCAAAGTTGTAGTATTCTTTATCCAAATAAATGCATGTTTCTGCCAAAAGTCCTATGGATAGGCCTGAGGTCCCCCAGTAACTTGCACCACCTGCCTTCCTCACTTGAAGACTCCCAGCCTGCATTTGACACCTCACAGTTGTGTGGTTTTCCTGCTCAAGGAGATTTTGTGCACCATCAAGGTATCATGTTCAGCTCAGCTTGCTGTCTTGAGAGTCATATCCAGAGTCCGAAGGTCAGATTTTCTGTATAGCTTTCTTCTGTTTCTCCCCAAGTTAAGCTCTGCGTTTAAGTATGGTTATGGTGGGAGAGAAATCTCTGGACAAGCAGCCAGAGAAGCTTTTTCCTCAAAGGCACATGTGCCTGCAAGTGCCTTTGCAGTTGAAGCAGTAACTGTGCTCTGAGCTTGGTCTGCTCTGGCTCAAAGGATGAGCACCTCCTGTGAGGCTGCTTGGCACTGCCATATTGGGTGCTCCGGCTGGATTTCTCTCCTGTGGCAGCAGGAGTGTGACCTTGGGTAACTTCTGTTTCAGAACCAAGAGGACAGCACATCCAGCAACCCCTACGCTTTGTCCAACTCCGTAACACCCCCCTTGCCCACGTTCGCCCGGGTCTCCAATGCCTACGGCTCCTACCAGGACTCCAACATCCCATTTCCACGGACCTCTGGAGCCAGGTTCTGTGGTGCAGGTCAGCCTGTCACTGATACATTAAAACAGCTACCTGGGGAATGGTCCTTTTAAATGTCTTGGGGAACACTTGCCTCTGAACAAGACGAGGCTTTGGTCACTACCATACAAGGAGTAAGGAATGGTGTTAAAGTAGTGATACTGTAGTAAATTTATAGATGAGACTAGTTAGCAACTGTTTGCAGTTGGTGTTGCATGCGGGGCTTTAGGATTTGGAAATGCAGAGTGAGCTGAAGAGATAACCTTTGGCTTGTGGCATGCCAGAGGCATTGACAGATCTCTTTTTATAGAACACTGGGAATAGCCATTTTCCTTGCCTAGTTCTCTCCTACCAGCATCACATTACTGGATGTATGCTGGCATTCCTGTGATTTGGGGTCGAACTTACCCCTTGCTGAAGCCATATTCATGTTACTAACCACTCTTTTCTCATTCTACACTCTTTCTGTTGTCCAAAATAGCTTTCCCAAGGTCATTAAGAAACTCCTCCTGAATGGGAGATGGGGTACAATCACACCCAGGTTTCCAGGAGAGCATATATGGGGTAAAGATCATTAAAAACCAGGTTAAGAGCTGAGTAAGAGCTGTTAAGTTTCACTGAGCTGTTTCAGATGCACACATGCCTTCTCTGGACCTGACTGCATCCCAGTTTGAGCACATTTTGAAAGCTGCTTTCCATACAGGCTTCACCGAATTCCCAAGCAAAAGTAAAATAGAATAATATTGCATTGAATAGGCTCAGTGAAACCTGCTAAGTCCTGAAATTCTTGCAAGAGTAGGTGGCTGAAGACACTTGAGGTGCTAAGAAACGGGGTTAAGGCTTGTGGGAGAGTGCTTTGGAGTTGGCCTCGGATGGCTGGGGCTCTCCTGTTGAAGAAGAGAGTTGTACAAGCTGCAGTTGTTTCTCTGCATTGCCAAACATCACCTCATTTACCTCTGGAGTAAGAGTGTTTGGCAAGTTCTGGTGGAGAGTTAAAACATGAGCATGTATTTGCTCATTTTCTTTTCCTATCTTTTCTCTTAACAGCTGTAAGCCACTTGAAATTGTGCTTTTGAGAGAAACATCTCAAAAACCCCGTGCTTCGTAGTGGGTTTGCAGGGAGTGGATTTGGGTTGAGAGAATGTGGTTGTCTCCTTTTAGTTTAAAATCACTAAGGGTAGTGGATAAGAATCCAGCCCCTTGCCTGTGATACATGGGGAAATCTGGTCATTTAAGTTGAAGCACCCCTGAGTAATCTACTCCTTGTTGCATGATCTTTATGCCACGTCCTGTCTCTTCAGGGTACCTGGTGTACTTCACAAGACCCATGACCATGCACCGTGCCGTGTCCCCGATGGAGCCCACACCCAGGTGAGTGCCCTGTGTGGCATTTGAGATGTGCTGCTGTCGTGGGCAGGAAAGCAGGAAAATACCAGGTCCTGCACTGGAGCTACTCCCCTCTAGTGTTAGGTGTGCACTCAGCGCAGAGAGCCTGGGCCCCTACACCACTGGGGCTCAGCAGAGACTTCTGTCGAGACTGTGGCACCTTTGCTGGCAGCTTGGGTTAGTGGAGATTTCAGTGTGAGCCTGCGGGACGTTTTGGTGGGAAAAGCCCCTGAAGGCTATTCCCTTTTTTCCAGGTCTCTGTCAGCTTTGTCAGCGTACCATAGTGGCCTCATTACTCCGATGAAGATCCGCACGGAGACTCCGGGCAACCTGCGTTTGTACAGCGGGAGCCCGACACGCAGCGAGAAGGAGCAGGTCTCCATTAGCTCCTTCTACTACAAAGAGAGGGTAAGTACCAGACCAAAGCACTGCTCCCAACACATCAGCTTTCATGATCCGTTTTCCTTTCATTTAGCATTGCTAGTAACAGAAGCTTTATATTCCTCTCAAAAAGACATCTTTTTACAGGCAGCTCTGTCAAATGGATTTATCTCCTATTAGTAACTTCTTTACTGATCCTCTCTAGCATCTGCTTATTTTGATGTTTCTCTATGCTGACCCTTCACAGTTCCCTTCAGTGCATTACGCTGTCTCCCTTTGCGTTATGTAGGGTTAAAATTTCACCCTTTAAGAAGTTGTAGTCTTCAGATAAGTACAGGTAGGCAGCTCTTGCTCTTCTGGGTACTCCCTGATGTATATAACTGCAAAGGGTTGTGGCTCTCTGCAGCTTACTGCCAACCTCTCCTGGACTATGGGATGTGGTTGGTTATTTCTGTTTCAGGTATCTCTTTCAGGGGTATGTGCCCCTTTGAACCTTTTGGTTTTTTAAACAAAAATAATTTCTACATGATTCTCTGAAGATCTTCCAATCCACATACTTCTGGTTTAGGTGCAGGTTTTGCTGTTGTTCCTGTTTAAAAGGCTTTGGAGAAAAGTGGGATTTTTTTCCTTCTGGGACATGGTGGGTGAGGAAGACCTGTTGTAATTGTAGGGTGGCCGGAGGGTAGTTGTGAAGCAGCTGTGAGGGCCTGATGTGCCTGGAGCAGATGCTGTGGGAGCAATAGGCTGAGCAGGTTGTTAGAAACAAACTGTGCTTCAGCACGGGGTGAAGTGACTTGCAAAAATGCAGTAAGCTTCCACTGAGAGCCTCAAAATTTGGGGCATTTGAGTAGTTTGTTCACTGTTCATGCAGAGGACACGAATCTGCTGCAGCAGTGAAGAGCTTCCAGGTACCCCAGGGAAAGCCAAAAGCTGTCTGCAGTCTGCTGGGAGAAGAGTTTGGGAGTGTGTGTCCCAGGAGCAGAGGAAGTCAAAGCCTTGAACCCTCATCCTTCCTGGGCACCAAAAGAAGTCTTGTTTTTTGGTGGTGCTGGACGTGACAGCCAGCCCTATCTGTGGGACTGTGTCCTGCTTACATGATGTCATTGCACCTTCCAGCTGTAGGGAGAGCCCCTGTCCCCAGTGCAAGTTCTGCTTCCATACTGACCCCAGAAGACTCTGAGTCCCTATTTTGTTTCTTTTTCCCTACACAAAGTTTTTTTTTGATGAAAAGAGAAAATGGTGCTGCCTGGTACAAGAATTACAGCCTGTCCTAGTCTTTGTAGGAGAGTTTATTTAAAGAGCTACCTCTGTCCTCTGCAGCGGGCTTGTCTCCGACACACAGCTCTCTAAGATGACAGACAAGGCTAAAAATAACATGTGGAACCAGCTTGGTGCAATTTCATGTGACCTGTCTCCCCAGCCGTTGTATTGATGGCAACAAGATTTTTGTCACAGGATGAAAGAATTCAAGAGAACAAAGCATGTGTGCAGCCATGTCTGCTGAAAGCCAGGGGAAATTCCTGTGTTCCCCTTCCCCTGCCGAGCTATCTCCTCGCATGCTGGAATAAATGTAAGAACCCTAGCAGGGAGCTAGTTCAAATGTTCTTGCCGGTGAAATAGTCTTTAAAAAAACTCCAAAAAGCCTGTATCTCCCTTCAGCAGAGGTTTTCTGATTCTTCAGGAGTTGATGTCATGGCCTCTGTTAGATCAATGCTACATATTTTTGTTATTTCATTGTGACGGTTTTAAAAAGCCCAGACTCCGAGTTTAGTTAACTCCTTGCTCTGAAGCTTGGATTTTATGTTTGCATTAAACAAAAGTTGAAATTTTGTGCATCAAACTCTGATGTCAGACAACTTCAGCCCCAAAACTGAATTTGTCAGCCATAACCAAGTATTTAAATCTCATATAGCAACCACTGGCATCACTACCATTAGCAAACAAATGGAATTTGCCCATTTCTAGACAGGAAAGATGTCATGTTCCCATAAAGGCAGGAGAGCTGCTGATTCCAGCAGAGAGCTCCTTAGTAAGCCAAAATGAAACTAAATCTGGCTGAGCCTTTCTGTGCTCATTTAAATATGTATATATATATACATATACACATACATACATATATATATATATATGTCTTTCTCACTTTTTATTCACACATGCACACTCCTCCTTTCTTCCTCCCTCTTTTTCACTCCTCAAAAAAAACCCAACTGAAGAGCAGTAGTCGGCAGAAAGGAGGAGCTTTATCTATACCGTGGCAGTGCTGTCAGTGTTTTGAACCTGGGTGTCTCTTAAAGAAGGTGCCATGGAGTTGTTTTTTCCCCCTGGAGTTAGAGGGTGGTGCCAGTGGGGACCTGGGGACAGCTCAGCCTTGCTGTACATGAGGATGGTGACAGTGGTGTCCTTATGCTTCCCATCAGGGAATTGGTGGGGGAACTGAGCTTAGTTTTGCTGCTTTTCCACTACACTGAATTTCCTTTAACTAACCCTTTTCTCCTTCTCTGTGAGGCCTCCTGGAGGAACCTGTAGCACATGGATGCAGCCTTCTCCTCTCTCTTTCCATGGGGCCCTGCAGCCAGCCTTGGCTTCCTGGCTGGAGAGCTCTCCCCGCAGTGAGACGCAAGGGGATGTAGAGGCTGAAGGCATAGTTGATGGTGTGTCTGTCATCAGCAAAAACAAATGCAAAATATATTGTACCTGACTCAAATAGCCCTTTTTATTGTGTTGACTCTTACAGATCTGTACACAGAACTTTTTTTCAAGTGAGTGTACAGTAATGCGCTTAGAAAGATTCCATTTGTTGTTGCTATAATACTGTGTTGAGTACCTACTGAAATATCTTCAAGTTCCTAATGAAAGCCTACTTTGGAGCTATTCAGCACAGTCAATCAGTGAATTTGATTGCTCACTCAATCTGAATGAGTTTCTCAACCCATTATGACAATTTCCACATGGCCCTGCCAAGGCCTCTACATCCCTTCTAATATCCTGACATATGGCTTTTATTGTTTAAAATGAAAGTGAACGGTTACAGTAGGTTCCAGGGAATGAAGTTCTGGAGAATGCTGGATGTTAAAGGGAATCTGAGTAAGCAGGGGTGTTTATTTAGCTTCCTGCAGATATCTGTGCCATGGCACTGGACAGCTGTGTTAAAAATGATGCAGTTTACACTTAGCTGCCTTCCTTTTCAGGCAAGAGGAGTAAAACTGTTTGGAGTTTAGGCATGTGGGGCATTTGGGTCTTGTCCTCTGCTCAGTTCATGGTATGAACACGGTCACACGAAACAGTTCAGTGCTTCTTGCAGTAATGCAATTCCATGTAGAAGACTTTATTCAGATTTGTGTTTGCCAAAGTATTCATAGAGGCTGGTGTGGGGCACAGACACAGCAGCCCTTGCTCTGCCAGAGCCATAGGTGATGCTGTGTAGTACAGTTGTGTGAGGATGAAAGCGGGGATCATGGTTTGCACCTGTTCGTTGTGTACCAGAACCATTGGGAACAGTATCTTTTACTCTGCTGGTTCAGGGCACTTTTCAGTTTATTTACCTTTGTCTTTAATTTTCTTGGTGTCTTTCTTCCCTTCTCCTGGGTATAATGTTTTCGCGTACAGATGTCTCCTCGCTCTGCCCGGCGGCGTTGGTCCATACAAGCAATTAACGACTTCCCGGTACTGTGTGCTGTGCTAATACTGTCCTTGATATGACCCTGTCTTCTGCCCAAGGGCCCAAGAATAAAATGCCACCTGCCTGCCTTTGAGTAACCTGCACAGAGCTGAGGGACTCGCACTCCACACAGGGCTTAGGGCTTCACAAGAGCAGTTGCACGTGTAAGTGGGCAAGAGCAGACAGTAGTTTGCAGGGTGCAATTACTGACCTACAAGATGCCTGTTTCACCTGGCCTTGTGGTCAGGAAAGGATGCCAAGGGGTAATTTGAAGTGTAAGAAAAGATCAATCTAAGAAACAGAGTGCACTGTAGATGAGCTGAGTGATTATTATACATCATCAACCAACTGATGAGACTGACATTAGAGCACCTAATTTCTGAAAAGACAAAGCCTTGCTGGAGAGGGAGGGAAGATCACTTAAGAGCTGTGGAAGAAACAAACTGGTTGAGTTTCTGACAACAATCTGTCATCTCATTAAAATGAGCTGCCACTTCTCCATGCAATCCACCACACAGTCTTATTTCCTGGATCAATAAATAGAATTTCTTCTTAACTTGTGATCTTCTCCCAGCTCTTGGAATTGCACCACCCTGCATTCATTTAGAGTGGTTGCACTTCAGCCACCATGGCAGGTACTCTCTCCTCCTGGCACCTGCCCTTTCAAGTCTGCTTTGACAGTGGTTTTCTGTTAGTCAGGTCCATGTGTCCCTCAAGCATCAACATCATTCATGAACATCTTGATGATACCAGGATTGCTCAAGCTGTGCTGTACCTTTGGGCAATTACTATTTCATCACTCATCTTCCAAGCATAGACAAAGCTCAGAAAACTCCATTTCAATTTAAAGATGATCTCTTTAAATCTGTTTGTCTTAATGTCTGCATGAACAACTGTTTTTTCACAGCTGCTGTCCTTCATGCTCTCTTCATAAGACAGCAGGGAATAAAATAGAATCCTGTAACACCTAATTTAACTTGGTATAATAGGATCAAATTTTCCTCATTACAACGGTTCTAAGACTGTACTAGAAAATAATAGGTGAAAGAAACCAGAAGTAATTTACTTGACTCCATCAAGGCTTTTTGCAAAGAGCTAGTAAAGAAATGTGAGCAGCAGAGGCAAGAAATTAAGTTCTGTCTTGAATCAGGAGCAGACTGAAAGAAAATTAAGCAAGGAACTTGCCAGCTTGTGTGGTAAATTGTAGAGCACGAAGGCCACAGTTTAATTCCCTTACCACTGGCCTGGAAGGAAGAGCAAGTAGTGATGTGGTAAAGTTATAATTTTGTGTAACATATACTTAAAAGGGATACAGGGATTATGGCAAGCCTTGAAGGATTGATTGTATTTGTGGATAACCTTTGGAAGAGGCTAAACTGGCTCTCTAAAGTGGCAGCAGTGCCTAAGGTGAAGACACAGGCATACACGAGGAGAGGTATAGGTTATTAGTGCAAATCACGTGCCTTCCTTCTGGAAGAAGAGCTCAGCATTGCTCAAGGTGTTTGGGGAAGCAAGAGCTAGCAAGTTTACAAGAAGCAATAATTCCTCTTGCTTTCTAGCCTCCTCTTCTGAAGTGCCTATGCTTCAGGGCACGTGCCAGCTATTGATTAATGGAAGCTATAAAGAAATATTCATGCTGTGGGGCACTTGATTCAAAAGGGCCTTGGATTTTTTAGCGCCTTTGTGGCAGGTGCCTGATACTGTGGGAGATGCTGGAAATAGTAAATGTTGATTATTTTGAAGAGAAAGTCCAGGCAGTGCTGCATGAGCCACATGGGGGAGTTAATCTGTAGGCAGTTGTTCAGAATAAAGGAGCATAGCTTTCCATGGGGAGGAAGCAATTTCTGCATTTTATTTTAAAAAAATAAATATCAGAAGCAGCTTGAATCTGACTTGAGCAAGTTTAACTATTTTGTACATGTCTTATTGCAGCTTAATCTCTTGGCATCGAGTCTGTTCTCTTCTGGTCACAACCTTTACCTTTGCCTTACTAATGCCAGTTTATACCACAAACCCTGAAATTTTGCATATGCTGATGTGAAACAGGCATTTTACATTTCAGGATCCTACTTAGAGCACTGCCTGCCTCAGCAGGATCCAAAGGCACACACACCCAAATGTTCAGCATCCTTTCCAAGCAGGCACGCGGCATTTTGCACCTCCTTCTGCTGACTATGCAGTGATGATGGTGGTTGCTACAAAGCAGTTGGTGGCTTATTCTTGGGCTATCTGTTTCTACATGTAACCCATTTACTGCCATAGTTATCACCTCAGACTGCAGCAAATTACAGCCTTGGGGATAGTAGTGCAGGTGCAGGCTGGCTTTTTTAGTCATTATTCAGAGCTGTTCCCTGCTGTCACCTCCAACCCCACGATTGCCATAAATGCTTTGGTTTCTTTCCTTCTCGTGCTCTGAGGAACTGATGAGTCTTAATTTACTTATCACTGTAGCTATTTTCTTTTGTATCTTCCTCTCGTTAAACTGACGAGCAGCTGGGTAGATGCAGTTCTCCTTGGCATGGATTCTAGGCTTCAGAAAGAGCTAGAAATGTCGTGGGCAGTGCAGAAGACCTGTGCCTTTGTCCTTCAGCTGCCTGTAGCTAGCTTGGTGCACGTCGATTTCTGCTTCAGCTCCGACTGTTATGTTCCCTGCTCCCCATCCTGACCTGTGCTCCAGCCCCTAGGAAGAGATGTATTTTCTGTTCTACCCTAATGCCCCTGAACCTTGGTGACACCTTTTGATTACACCGTAGTGGGAGCTCCTCCTGGGAGAAGAGGCCGAATGGGAGGGAGGTGGACCTTGGCCAGAAAAACCCAATCTAGAGCTTTCTTTGTCTCTGGTAATCCCTGTTAAAACCACTCAGATACCGCCTGGTAGAGAGCTGCTCCTGTAATTAACACCAGCAATTACTGGATTTAAAGTAGAACTTTTGCTGTCAATGGGGATGAACTTTACCCCATCCATGATGGTTCCCATACTTCTGATTGTGGGGTTTTTTTCTAACTCTTACTTGCTGTAGCTGAAGTAAACCTGAATTGCAAAAAACCCAGACATTTTTAATGGTGGCCCTGCATGTAGCTTTATGCTTTTTTTCTGTCACAGCTTTAGGGGCTGGAAGTGGTGGGTATGGAAGTGTAGTACAGGCAGGGCCTGCAGCTGTCAACTAACTCCACTCCTGGAGCTGCACCAGTAAAGAATTAGGGTTTCTCTTTTTGCCAGTAAATAAGCAGTGTTAAAAGGAAGAAAACAGGACAATTTTGGTTTGAGTCCAAGTTTTCAGGGGGTTCTGATACATTTAGTGTTTCCATTTGTCTGGTGATATGCTAAAAGCAAGCAGTGGAAACCATTCATGACAGCTCTTTTTCATTCTCATCTTCATTTGTTGTCATTCTCCTCCAAAAAACCAAAAAGACTCAATTGCCTGTGGAAAATGATATGTGTTGTCCATGTTTCTAGTCTTGAGTGCCTGTTGGGAGGCTTCTTCAGTCCGCTCTTGCAGGGGGAGGAGCAGGTTGAATCTGTTCCCAAAGACTGGGCAGAGGGAGCTCTCCATCGACTCTGAGTCCTGGGGGGGCAGCTGGCTTATAGATGGTCAGGAGGTGGCAAGTTGCTCTCCAAATTACCTGCCAGGCTCTAGAAGCTCTCGTTGATAGCCCTGCAGAATGTGGTTCTGTGTCTGCAAGCCTGGGCTCAAACACCTGCTCAGACACAGCACAAATAACATCTTTTGCTGTGAAAAGCCTGGTAGCCCTTCCAGGACAGTGCCTGAGCTCTTTCCTCCTGGCATGTCATTGTGCTGGGGCTCCCAAGCTTTACTCATATCCTGGTTTTGGTAGCATCAGCAGCTCCTTGCCGCACCTAGGAGACAGCATTTACTGCCCTGAGAAGGAATGAGGTACAGGTGCCACTGTTACTTGGGAATCTTGCTGTAATACAGCCCACATCTTTCAGCATGGGAAGGGCAGCTAAACTTTAAGGTGTTATCAAAACAGGATTAGCCTGCCCAACATCAAGAGAGGCAGAGCTGATCCAGACTGTGCCTTGATTAGGAACTGATGGAGTGAAGAGAGGTGGTTCTCCCACCTGACCTCATTCTAGCCACCTTCCACTGCATAGTGCTTTTCAGCTTCAGGGGATAGATAAGTACTGCAGGCAGATTCCTCTTGGATGAATTAGGATTTGAGGGGATGTGGCAAAGAACTAGTCAGTCAGCTTTTCCAGAGCACTGGATGCTGACAGCCCTGTTTCTACCAGTCTTTCATGCCTCTGAATGTTGGACACCATGCAATCTCTGCTCCTCTTTACTCTGGGGAGTGGTGGAAGATCAGGGAAATGGTGATGCTGTGTAATATGAGCATCCCTGGAAAAACCCACCTTTGCCTCCTTTGAGGCTGAAATGCCTTCTTCACTTACTGTCAAGCTGGAGCCTCTGATCCTCAGCCACACAGTGTTCAGAGAAACTTTAGGAGCTCATCCTTTTTGCTTCTTGTGGCATGTGCTAGTAGTATGCTCAGCATGGCAAGATCTCCTCAGCACATTGGCCTAAGCTTGGGCCAGGCAGGCAGAGGATTTCTTAAGGTCATGAGGAGTTTTTTAAGGACATTTTGTGTCTGATAAGCCTGCCCAGGTTCTCACAGGACTGATTGGTCATGGTCAAAAGCCATTTGGCACTCAGCTGTCCCAGAGCTGGCCTCACACCCATAGTAAAGGTGACCCTGCTTGCAGATCCAAGTCCTACCCTTCCTGTATCCCAGTCTGCTCTTTAGGAGCACCAATGTGAGCCTGTGTGAGCAGTGTCTGCCTTGCAGAGCCATCAGCACAGGGCTGCCTTGCTGGCCCCTTGAGAGAGGGGCTGTTCTGCTTCGATGAGGTGTGGGAAACCCCAGCATGAGTGCCCCAGGAGAGCCTCTTTAGCTCAGCATGCCCAGGCACTTCCGTGTCGGTCCGTCGGCTCTGTGTGGCAGTGAGGGAACATGCCATAGGAGAGCAGCATTGCAAAGCACTGGAACCCTGCATAGCAGCCAGTAGAGCCTGCATAGCAGCTCTTCAGTAGAGCTCCAGTGCCTTCTGCCTGTCGTGCTGCCACACATCCTCTCATCCCTCCTCCTTACTCTTCTAGAGCGAGGAGCTGGAAGAGGTCAGGATACCAGACAAATACTCTATTGTGTTTCACACAGCCAAGGTAGCTTTATGAAGCTTGGCTTTTAGATGGCCTCTGTATCTGTTACAGGGAGTATTTGGGAATCTTGGCTTCTTGTTTCTGTTCCCTTCTGTTGGTTCCTCTCCTTTCTTCTCCCCCCTCTTATGTCCTGAGCCAGCTAGAAGTAGCTAGGGATCCTTGCTAGGAAACCTTGGGCCCTGCTTTATCATCTGCCAGTTGTTTGTTTGAAGCTGTTGATAAAGCAGGAGGTGGGAGGCGTGTGCTGGCTCTGAACAGGGCTGTTCTCACCCTGAGAGGGCAGACCTAGAGACAGTCTGGAGCTGTGGGCTTGCCCTGAGGCGAAGGGCGAGCAGCAGCTGCCTCCTGCATGTCTCCGTGCTGACGCTGGCTGAAGTCAGCAGTGGTATATCTGCAGAGGGTTCCCAGAGAATGAGAATTGAATGGTCCTCCTGCCAAACTTGCCCAGGTTTGATTGGCATCCCGATGCTGATTTATTCTATTATTGGCTTTCGCAGGGAAACTCACAAAATACTTTTTGAGTGAGTTTGACCTTGAGCTCGCTGCCTTGACCTGCTTTTCACTTCCTACAGATGGAGATGCTTGTTCTCCTGGGCATGTCATGGATGTTTTCCAGGGTAAACACAGAGCCTTCTGAAAGGCAGGTTTGGGTGCTGCTTGCATTATTCCTGACCCTAGTGCTTTGTTCCCTGTCCCAAGCAGCCCACTGTCCTTTTCCCCAGTAACACATTGCCATTCGTTCTGCAGAAATCAAGGAGGTGGAAAAGCAAACGAGAGGGGACAGATGCCAACAACCGACCCATCAAAGCTGCTGGGAAAGTTATTATCCAAGATATTTCCTGCTTGCTCCCTGTCCACAAGCTTCTGGGAGAGCTCTACATGTGAGTACATACAGGCTGTCATCCTTTCCCAAATGAAAGCAGCTGTCTTTGGCATTGCAGTGCTTTAATCCTGACATCAGTCAGCATGGATCCTTGAATGTTTCTCTACCTTCTTCCTCTGTTCTTGCCTCACTGCTTTTTTTGGTATCCCTCTGCCTGTGAGAGGGGACCTGTCTCCTGTAAATCTGAAAAGCGTGAGGGAAGAAATTTGTGATGGGGTGTGGTAAGCAGAGTTTGAAGTGGTGCTTCATCATCGTCACTGCAAATGTTACAGGTTCAGGTTTTCACCTGCTAAAGAGAGAAATTATCAGTAGAAATTCTTTTTCAAATTTCATGTCAAATGCACAGGCTTAAAAATCTCAGTAAATGCACATTTTCGTTCTGTAAAACTATTAATAGCTCATAAAGCTTTTTAATTTCAGAAGTATTCGATATGTTCCCACTTGGAGTCTTGGTTGTGCATGTCAGGTTTGTACTGCAAGTTGTTCTGCTTTAATGGAAAGGATGGAGTTCTGTGGGCATTTTTCTGGTTTTGTTGGTTTTGTGGTTTTTTTCAACAAAGGGCTTCCTTTTTCCAGACTTTCTAAATCACACAGTTACAAAACCTCTGTTCCTGAATTTTTTCTTTCTTGGCTTTGGTAATAGTGTCTGGTCCTTAACAGAATTTCCAGTCTATGGACATTCAGGGAAGAAGCAGGTTTCCTTTCTGAGGAAAGAAAGAAAAGAAAAAACCCCTTCCTTCTCTCCTTTTCTATGTTATTAAAAAGAATATTCTTCAAAAAAACCTGTTGGACCTTTCTTCTTGGGATACCTTATGTAAATAGCCTGACCCTTTTCCATGTACTGTAAAATCTCAAGCAGTGGAAGTGTTGGGAAGATTTCTGATGACAGGCAGAAAAGCCCACGTGGGTTTCCTCAGCCCAGCTTGCCAGCCTGTCAAGGCTTCCCAGTGGGTGTGTTATCCCCCGTGGGGAACAGGCTGAAGGCCAGCCTGCTTCTCCCCAGTGTGCCCCTGTCTCCCTCTGAGTCAGCCAGAGCAGACTGATGGGCTGAATGGGAACAGGACCATGTAACCAATGGCACCAGCTTTTAGGGACAAGAATGATTCTGGACTTCGTGATATCCTGGCAGAAGTTTGGTCTGATATCCTCTTGCAAATGGTGCTGCTTGTAATCAATCCCGGCTAGTGTGGAGCTGGACTCGATGTGTGGTGTATTAGCAGAAATGAATAGTGGGAGGAGGATGGCAGTGATCCCTGAATAACAGAGGATGGGATGGCATCCTGGCCATGCAAAGGGGCTCATATTGATTGGGAGGTTCTGGGTGCCCACTGCTGCCAGAACCATGTTCTCCCCGTTCCTCCCCACTTTCCTAGGTAATGTGCCAATCTGAGCTGAGTTACCTCCTCTCTTTTCAGACTGAACGTGAATAACATCCAGGAGACTTGCCAGAAGAATGCTGCCTCGGCCTTGGCTGTGGGGCGGAGGGATCTCGTACAGGTATGCCATGGAATCAGACCTCTTCCTCAGCATGCCGTGCTACCCTCCAATGGCTTGTGCTGTCACTGACACCCAGAAGGCCACCAGGGTTCAGCAGCTGTACCAGGGAGTCTCTGCTTGGTGAACCAGGCCTGTGGAACAGCTGCCAAGGTGGTGCCCACCTCGCTGACTCTGGGCATCGAGAGATTCTTTCCCACGGCTGCACACAGATTCTTTTATGCCCTTTGCCAAACTGAGTGAAACACATTTTTCAGGGAATTCCTGTAGGCAAAGTGAGGAATGCGGCCTGCTTTTGAGTCATCAAATGGAGTAACTGTGCACAGAGTTGCCTAGCTGCTGTCAGCATTTTGATCCGTAATTTTTTTTATACTTATGTAATTGTTCCCATTGTTTGGCATTCATCTGTGCTGGCACTGGGTGCTAACTGCAGTTATCTTCTCCCAAGAGAGCCTGGGCCCAGGGGCCTCAAAATGAGGCTGGCTATTTGCCTTCAGCTAAAAATAGGAGAAAAATGGCTGTTGTGGCCCATACTTTTCCCTGCGATTAGTCCATTGCAACAGGCAGAACATTTGATAGGACACGGGAGCACCTGAAAGAGATGGGAACTGGCAGTGCCACAAGAGCTGTGCACATCTCCTCAGCATTTGGCTCTTCCTGGAGCTGGACAGGCAACATGCACAGGCTTACCTGACCTAAGCAGAAGCTGACTCAAGCTGTTGTCTTGCTTCTTGATGGGTTCTGTGACACCAGCAGAGAGAAAGTAGGTCTAGTTCCCCTTTGTCTGTACTTCCTCTTGCAGTCTGGTTTGTCCACATTGGACTAGAGTTTGGGTGGAGTAACCTCAGCAAGATTTCTCTGAGATAACTGTTTCTTGCTTGGTTTTCCCTGTCCCATGTAACTCCAGCCTGTTATGCAACTCACAGCCGACATGGAAGCTTGAGTTGCAAGTTACAGGTTTGATGTGCTCTGTAGCAGTGTAGGATGTGGCATCTTTGCTGTTTCCTTTCAGTGCTTTCTCTTACTCAGCCCAGTCCTTGTTTCAGTTTCTCTCCTGTTTCTCTCTCTGGTTTTTCATGGGGAGCAGCTTTGGGACTACTTTTCCTGGCTGTTCTTTGTACTTGGAGCATGTGGTTTTTCTTTATTGTCCATGTTGTCAGTTCTCTAGTTTCTACTGTCTTTTTAGCATGATGCTCTTGTTCCTTTCCTGCTCTTTTTTTTTCATGCTTAACTAGGAGCTTTCCTTTTCCCCAGAATATTCTAGCTGTCCCATTTTTAAAGGCACAACAGAAAAAAACAGTCCTAGATCAGTGGTATAGAGACTGACAAGATGGAACCATTTTCAGAGTAGAGGATGATAAATGAAGGAGAAATTTCATGTGAAGTGGTTAAACTTTTGAAGTAGAAAAGGCAAACTGTGTCCTGTCTGTGCCACGCTGCGTTAGGAGAATAGTGCTCGGTGACACAACTAATCAAAGGATACTTCTCATGCAAATAATGATTTACCAGTAAACTTTCTGCCACCAGACATTTCTGAACCCAAGAACTGTATTAAATCTAAACCCTTTTGAGGCTTGTGAATATAAAATGCACTAATAGACTATATAGGCTGTTCTGCTTTTGCATTTAACCCAAACACAAAGCGAGTGGGACAGGGAAAGCTTTGGTTTTGTGGTATTCTCGGTATTATTTGTGACACAGAGACCGAAACTGTTCCCTGCTGTCAGGGGAAAAAAAACCAAAACAGACAAGCTCCATTATTATCTGTCTGTCTGTGTGTGAATTTGTGCACACCTATGCCCAGAGTGTGGTTAATCCTAATTGTAGCTTTGCTGCTTTTCCTTCCTGTCTGCCAGGTTTGGTCACTGGCCATGGTAGCCACTGATCTCTGTCTTGGACCGAAGTCCGACCCAGATTTAGAGATACCTTGGGCACAACATCCATTTGGACGTCAGTTACTGGAGTCCTTGTACGTGTCTGAATGCTGGGGAGGGGTTGGGGAATGGCTGCTGAAGTAGAGCCCTCCATAACTATGTATGTGTAAGGGGTCGTTTCAGATTTGGGGTAGTGCCACAGCTTGGATTTTTTTCTGTCTCAAGCCTGCAATGCATCACAAAGGGAAGCTCCAAATGTGGTTCTGGCATACAGGAGGCAGCCCTTGACCTTCCACCTATCACTCAGGTCTTCCTTGGCCAGCATTGAGCAATAGGCCAGGCACGGGTGGAGCTCTGCTTTCTATGCCCACAATGCCTGACTTGGAGATTTGGGTTTCCTGCTCCCCACTAAACGAGCCTGTTGGTGCAGCACCATTTTTCACTTTCATATTCCCTGTTGTCATCTAGCTTTACTGGGAATTCATTCCAGTGGCCTCAAAGCCAAGTGTTAGCTACAAATGTCTTCCACGTGGTGAATCTGCTCAGGAGGGCACATAATTAGTAATTGATATTATTTGTCCATCCACACTACTTGGAAGTGCAGGATTTGTGTGCTGTGCTTTCCATACTGTTCCTTGGCTGAGCTCTCTCCTGCTGCATGGCAGCAAGTGGGAGCACAGCATAGGTTGTTCTTTATCACTCTCAGCCTTCAGAGCAAACTGGAAACTTCCTAGCCTTCCAGAAAACCTGCAGCAGGCTTTTGCCTTGTGACCTAGGTGCAGGACGCTTGCACTCAGAGGGCTTTGTCAAAAAGATGTTGTGGCTGGGAGTGAGTCTAATGGCTCCAGTGTTACATCAGAGCACAAGTACTGCTGGGTTCCCAGAGCTCCCATCCTTCTCCCACCAGTTAGGGCACAAGCATTTTCAGAAGGAGAACTTGGCTCCTCAAAAGTGTGAAGCCAACCCAGTCCCTCAGTGCACATGTCTCCTGTGGGCAGGCATGACACCCAAACCCATGTATGCAACAGTCTTGAAATTAGCTGCCCTGGAGTCTCAATGGTTTTGCCACTGAATTCTGCCCAGTTTCACACTGTCTTTTTCATTTCCCAGGCTGGCTCATTACTCACAGCTCCACGACGTGCAGACCCTGGCCATGCTCTGCAGTGTGTTTGAAGCCCAATCCAGGATCCAGGGGTGCCCCAGCTCTTGTGCCCCCTTTCCTCAGCGTGCCTCCAACCTGGCCTCCCACAGCCGATACGTATGATTGCCATTTCTTTCCCATTTATCTTGGATATCTTTGAACATCTCTCACATAGATGACATGATTTATTCTCCTTCCCTCTCAACAGCCCAGCTTTACTTCCTCTGGCTCCTGTTCCAGCATGTCAGATCCTGGAATTGGCACCGGAGGCTGGAACATAGGTATGAGACCTGGCTAGTAAATAAAGGAATCTCCCTCCCTTCCCAAGGTTTTAGATAGTTCCTGTGGTGGGGAAAGGAGGGAGTTAATACTGGCTGTGATTGCATGTGTGCTCTGCCAGAGCAGCTCTGTGGGGTTTGGCCAGCATGGTGTGACTCCATGGCTGGAAGTGAGCAGGCCTTGCAGTATCCATGTCAAGGCTCCTGCAGTTCTGCACCTTCTGACTTTAGTAGATACTTCATTCAACAAGTATCGAAACTGGCCTCAAAATGTCATCAGCCAGCTAATTCCACAGGGTTCAGGGTGAAAAGCAGTGCTGTGCTTTCTCCTCTCACTGGAAAAACAGCAGCAGTTGGAAAGATTGGGTCCTTGGTGCCATGAATATCTGCAGAAGTTTTTCACTGAGCTGCAGAGGTGACAAAGACCAGTCACTCTAGGGGCTCTGGTGTCAGAGTTGAAGCTTTTGGCTGATTCCTAGTGATATATACAGCCTGGGGCACATCAGCCCTATTAACACCAAAGCTGTAACTTTTCAGTGTGATATCCAGGCACCTGTGATGGGGGAAGAGGAGAGGATGGGGGCTAGGGGCGCAGATAATCTCTTGTAGCAGTTATTAGCAGTCATCTCCCTGCCCCCAGGGCAGTACCTTGCATACAGAGGCCCCTTTACGTAACAGTAGTCCTGGTGATGAGAGTCCTCCCTGTCTAGGAAAGAGGAACCCAGGTCCGTGTGGGATAATGTTCCCAAGCAAACTCCATGAGATTGATTGCCTGGTTACTTTTTGTCTAAAGTAGAAGGCAAAAGGGATTCCTCCACATCAGATTTCTCTGCCTGGTGATCCCCATTCCTGTCTTGTCACCAAAAGTGTAGTGGAAGCACTTGGCAAGTAGAGGCTGGCACTTAGTTCTTGGAGGCGGGGCAGTGTTTGTTGGAATGCAGAGGGTGGTAGGACTGAGACAGGACAGAAACACGGGGGTGCAAACCTGTGGTCTTTCATGTCCCTTCCTGACCCCAGTTTTGAGGGGGGACATGCACTCACAGCCTCTTGGTGCTTGCAGCAAACAAAGACACGGAGCAGGCCCCCACTCCCTGGTGCGAGTCTTCTCCGGATGACTTCCGCTATGGAAACCTAATGTATCCTGATCATCGGGAGCGGGAGAAAGACCAGCATGAGAAAAACAAAAGGTAGGTTATCACGTGCCTCGGGGGTATTCAGAGATACCTTACTTGTGTCTCAGTCATGTGGAACTCCATGGCCAGGTCTCTCTTGGTGCTGTGCAGTACCATACCTGCCCCTAGACCTTGTCATTCACATAATTACTTGAAGAAGCTTCATCCTGCAGATCAATGCTGCTGGGATTACACATGATACCCCCCTAAGAGGCCATGGTGGGGGCCCCAAAGGGGAGTCCATCCACAGAGTGTGCACCCTGGAGCGTAAAACAAGTCAAGGCCAGAGGAGTTTGTGTTCAGGAGTGTTTCAGCAACACGTGGGAAGTGCCCTGCTGCATTTCCAGCAATGTGAGCTGGTTGCATAGACATCACTGGAAAGAGGGTCGCAACCAGAGTCTCTGAGAGTCAATCAGTTACAAGCCTCTTTGTTCCTTCAGGCTGCTGGATCCTGCCAACACTCAGCAATTTGATGACTTTAAGAAGTGCTATGGAGAAATCCTTTATCGCTGGGGCCTGCGAGAGAAGCGGGCTGAGGTTCTGAAGTTTGTCTCATGTCCTCCTGATCCCCACAAGGGAATTGGTGAGTGTCTGGTCCAGTTGCCTCGGCAGAGCCACAGCTCTGCCTCAGGAGCTTAGGAACGTGCAATCTGCAGGGTGAGATGTGTCATGGATGGAATGGACAATGTTTATCTGAGAGATCCACCCAAGGGAGTCATGAGGATTTAAAATTATTATATAGATGTAATTGAACCTTGGTACAAATTGCTCCACAGGATTAATGATGACAAACCAATTATTTAATATGAATAAAATATGAAGGGTTTATTTAAATTGATGAATATAATGATAATCATTAGACTAAAATGCCCTTAATCAGAATTATTTACCACACAGTATAGAAAATTAAAACTAGTAATATAGTGCACTGGTTATTAATAATATCAAAGCTAGCTTAATAATTATCAGGTAGACATTGATGTTCACCCATAGCAATGACCATGGGCAAATATCTCTCACTCAGCTTTGAGGAGTGACCTTGTTGGGTGTCCCCACCCAAGGTAATGATCTTCACACACACTTAAGGGAGGTGTGTTAAAAATTTTCACCGTTTAAAATTGGAACTGGTCTTCTATGGTATGAAGGGATTGACTGTCAGTCACACAATTTTAGATAAAATGTCGTCCTGCCTGCTCAGCAGAACGTGCTTTGTTTTTGAGTAAGATGCTATCAGCTCTTTGGTTTCTTCTTCTGTAAACATCTGCCTCTCCCTTCCCTACCAGGGCTTGCACATCCCTGTTGATGCCAGCCTTGGTGAGGAAGCATTTGCCTTACCTATCCATGTGATTGCTCTAATTTGGGGTAGTGCGATCAAGCTGGTTTCAGCATCCTTCAACACTTAAGAACAACAGCCCCCCCCCACTCAATCCATCACTGATAGCTTGCAAGTGAGGCAAAATCCAAGCTGTTTTACTCTGGCTTAGGCAGAGCATCCTGCTACATGGATGAAGTGTCCATTGGTTACTGAAATGTCACTGAAAATGTGGCATTTAACCTCTGACAGAGGTTAGCTCTGCTAGTAAATGGGTTTGACTTCTTCACAGCTCTGGGTGGAGGTGAGGCTTGCAGGTGTTGGTTCAAGGGCTTTGTAGACTGTAACATTTCTCCAGCAAAGCTGGAAATGCACATACTGCCATGCCAGCAGTGCTCAGCTCTGTGCTGGTGAATGTCCTTTATTCCCTCTGAGATGCCCTATCTTCATCTCTAATCCTGGGCTGAAGTGTCCTTATGTTAAAATTGCAAGATCTCTAACTAGGTGAGCTAGCCAGCAAATAGGTAAAGAGAACTTTTCTCCCAAAATACTTTCAGCAGTGTAGATGCCCACCTTAAGGACAGCTGCCAAATTGTCTTCTTCACAGACCTCTGGGAACAGATGTGCTTGACCGGGGGGCGGGGGGAACAGCTAAGGGATGCCAGAGAAACAGCAGTAGTCTCACCTTGTCACTCAGGACAACTTCTGAGGAGTAACTGGAGTGAAAACAGGTGACTTAATTCACTGCTTTTGCAGTTCCATGGCTGACAGTCTGATACAGGAGGCATCGGGTGTGCTCTGGGCTCTCTGATGAGAAATGGAGGCTGTTCTTGCTTGCTTAGTGACACTTCCTAGTGGTAAGAGGTGGATGAGACCAGCAGGAAGCCTTCATGTGTCAGTGTCTCCAAAGCTTGAAATCCAACCCACATTTCCAGCAGATAGCTGTAGCCATCAGGGGAATTGGTGGGCCAGTCAGCACCTCAACACTCCAGTTGCCCGTTCCTTTAGTCCCATATGGAGAACGAACCAAGATCTCTAAACGCCATCCCATCCTGATGGAGCTTTGAGGCAGATCCTTGGGCGGTGTAAGGGGCTGATCTGCTGAGCAAGGGGCTGTATGCAGGGCTGCTTTGTCCATGATTCTGCCAGCACTAACTGTCCTGCTGTCCGTGTGTTCCCTCCGGCAGAGTTCGGCGTGTACTGCAGCCACTGCCGCAGCGAGGTGCGCGGCACCCAGTGCGCCATCTGCAAGGGCTTCACCTTCCAGTGCGCCATCTGCCACGTGGCCGTGCGGGGCTCCTCCAATTTCTGCCTGACGTGCGGACACGGCGGCCACACCAGCCACATGATGGAGTGGTTTCGCACCCAGGAGGTTTGTCCCACGGGCTGTGGGTGCCACTGCCTGCTCGAGAGCACCTTCTGAGCAGTGGGGACAGTGGGGCACCCAGGAACTGATTGAATATTTAATTCCCAAGCCATGTTGAGTCAGCTCTGCTCCGCTCTGTCTGGAGGAGATCGCCACGAGGAGCTAAAGCAGGACGTCCTGGTAATGTGCTGTGGTGATGTTTACAAGTGCTTCCATTAATCCTATGCTTCCCAGGTTGCTTTCAGACCAATTTGACCAAATTCCCTGTGTCCATTGCTGGCAATGGATGCCAGACCAGAAAAATTGCTCTCTCCTGCAGAAGGGGTGTGAATATTGGTTAATTTGGGATGAAGAGGTGTTTGAAAGCTCCCCCAGAAGGGCCCACCTGGCAGAGCCAAACTCACTCCAGCAATGTAGAGTCTTTTCCAGGTGCCTCTTTACATGGGCTCAAACTGAGCAAAACAGTTGTTTTACACAATGAAGGCAGAAATAATTCTCAAGCAACAGTAAGCTCTAAAGGTGAGTTGTAAATGGTGCTTGAAGAGGAAATAGTCCATAGAACTCTGTGCTCAGAGTTTCTCTGGAAGCAGCAGGCTCCTTATTTTGAATGGCTGTTTACATCGTTTAGATTTCCCCATAAAGCAACAGAAGGAAATGGCATTTTTCAGGATTACTTTTTCAATAGCTTTCTGCTCACTAGTCAGTACCTGTTGCTGGTATGAAAAGCCCAGCCAAGCACCCAAGGTCCCTGGGATTAGTTGCTTCCAGGAGTTTTAGTACTGTTAGGCTTTAAGGTGTCTCCATCTCCTGCTCTTACCAGGTGACAAAATGCACTTTAACGTGTCCCTGTCTTGTTGGTGACACTTCCTGGTGACTGGGAAAGGCATCTGCCTTTTGAGTTTGGGATCCACGCTATCTCTCCATAGATGTGGTGTTTTGGAAAGCCTTTGCTCCCTCACTGAGAAAACACAAAGAGGACACTTACTCCATACAGCTCCTTTTGGCTGTTGTCTCCAAGCACTATGGGGAAAAGTATGGATAATTTGAGATTTGCTGCTGCTGAAGTGATGAGGCTCTTGAACAGCAGTTTCTAGAGAAAAAGGGGGTTTAGAAGAATGGTGGGATCTACGGAGGCAAAAGGTTTATGACTTTTCTTTCTGTGGAGTATCAGCTGGAGAATGTACTGTTAGGGGCTGTGCCTGCTGGGCGCTCCCAGCGCAGGGACGCTGCTGTGCAGTTTGTGCACAGCTGGAGTGTGAAGCCTGTGCCTCTCCAGGGCTGGCTTCAGCCTGAGCTTTGGATTTGGGCGAATGTGTGGTCAGGGATGAGCCAGCTGGAGCTACCCCCACCTGTACCAGCACTGGTCCCTTCTCCCATGCTTGCCTGCTGAGTGGGGCCACATGCCATGCCCGCTCCCAACCCCTCTGCTAGCTCAGGCTGTGGGATCCTGCTGTGGAATAAACAGATGATGTATCTTAAACAATTAAAACATTATTTTTTTAAGTGCTGTTCTGATAGAATTTGGTGTTGCTCTGCTGGCTCTCCCTCCCAGTGGGTGGTGAGTGTTGCACCCGTGGCCCTCTTCCTGCACCCCAAAGCAGGGGGCTCGGTGGTAGCAGAGCCCCGCAGTAGCTGAGGGGCTGCTGGGTCCCCCAGCCCTGGCTGGGACAATGTGCTGGCAGCCTGGGAACAGACTGGGAACTGCCCGCGGTTGTGAGGCTCCTCTTGGGAAAGCGAAGCCGGGCGGTGTCTGAGCTGCCGGCAAACCAAAGCCCACATCCTGCAGCTCGGGGAGGCCCTGGGCAGCGTCTGCCCCCCGGGAAAGCAGGCGGGTGCAGCGGGGTCCTGCCCGGCGCCGCGGCAGCCCCAGGGCCGGGGTGCTCCTTGCCAGGAGCTGCAGGGAGAGGGCTCCCGCCCTCCACCTCCCTACGTGACAGCCATTCAGCTTGCAAGTATTTTCGTTTCCATGCTTGAGTGCTCCTGTAGCTTGGAAGGGAAAGGAGATTTGGTATTTAAAGGTGACAGACCGACAAATCATGGTGTTTAGTGTGTTATTACAGTCCATTACGGTCCATCTCCATAGTATGTGAATGCCCCTGAGGCGGAGCAGGGCCGGCACTTCAGAGGAAGGCAGAAAAGCCCTTGCCATGGATGTTTGTACAGCCCTGCACAGGTAGGTGGAATTTCCTCCCGGATGCTGCCAGCATTTCTCTCACACCCTGCAGCATGTTTGGTGGTTCCTTTGGGAGCAGCCTCACTCCGTGCAGAAGTGACTCTTGCAAGGAAACACGAATGGCTTCTTCCCGCCTGCATGGAGCCGGCTGAAGAGAGAAACGTTGTTGCCTTTGCTGTGCGGGGCAACAATAAATGGTCAGAAATGGGGCGCGGTCGTGCTCCACACCAGCCCCTTCTTCTGTGCTGCCCACCCCCGACTACCTGTCCCCACACCCACCTGCTCTTTGGAATAACTTGTAAAGTGCCAAAAGTTCCCTAGTGTGGCCAAATCTCGCTCTGAATTGCAGGCTTTAGAGAAGGGAGAGGAGGCAGGCACTGCTCAAGCAGTGAGTCTGGGCCAGAGCGTGCGCCAGAGCAGCTCTGGGGATGTCATTGTCAAACCAGGTGAATTGGATCGAGCCTTCAGCTGATGCACAGTGCTCAGGAGCGTGGTCAGTCGTGCTGCAGGGCAGGGGGTGACCCATCCGTGGTTTCTGCTGGAGCAGGACCAAGGGGTCATTGGATTAAGGCTGCTCTGCACGGGGCAGGAGTGAGCTCTCCACATACCGCGTGGGAGGGGTGTCAAATCACTTCCCTCAGGGCATCACCCGTGCCACGGGTTTGCCAGGCTGGACACTGCCAAGGAGAGGAGCTCCATCAGTCCAGAAAGCCCAGCCAGCAGTGCTCTGCAGAGATGCCTACGCACCCCACACCTGGTCTGGCACCCTTCCCAGGGCAGTGCAGAGGAGGATGCCGAGGGGAGAAGACCTTAGGTCCGACCCTGAACAGCTGCTTGCCAAAACTTGCTTCAGCTGCCTGCGACTTGCATCCGAAGGGCTGTTACCTGTGTACCCGTGCTAGCTTTCCCAAGGACAGAGCTGGAAGAGGGAGAGAGCTCCCACGACAACCCACGCTGTGCCCTCAAGGCCACTGTCAGCACTTTAAACCCTATTTGTTTTCCTACCAAGGGTGTGTGGTGTGTCTTCCCTATCCCCACTGAGGCTTTCCATGTGTGGAGAAGGAAGTTTAATCCCTGATGATCCGAGTTTGGCAGAGAAACAAGGAGTGTTTAGCAGAGAGGGAAAATCTTTCCCCATGGATGCAATACCAAGCCGAGTCTGTATCGGCCTCCTCCTCCTTGGCGGCCACAGCTCCATTATCCCAGCATCAGCCCCACCAGCGCTGCAGGGCCTGATCCTGCCCCAAGCCCAGCAGCACATTCCTGCCATCTCCTGTGTGCCAGCCCCAGCGTCTGTCTGGTGGGGAAACCAGTTCAGGAACTGATGAGCCAAAGCCATTTGGCTGCTCTCATTTCAGCCAGGCTGATCAGCAGCTGACTACAGTCCCTGGTCCTGCTTGTCCTGGGGCTGGCACAGTGCAGGGACAGGGATGGGGACAGCAGAAGGCACAGACCATTGGCACAGCCCTCTGCTGCCAGTTTGGTGCTGTTAGGCTGGTGTCTGCTGTACAGTTCGGTCCCAGTCCCATCCCTCTCCCAGTGCCAGCAGTGCTCAGCACATCCCTGCTCTGCAGGTGACAGGGTCCCCCTGCTGCCTCATTCTCACTGCAGAGCTGGGGGTCAGCTCACCCACTGTGGGGACACCCTTGTGCCTTGCATGGTGGGACAGCCCCAGTACAGCTCCCAGGAGGTAACAAGGGCAGATGAGGTGTCAGCTCACAAAAGCCTGGCTCATATCCCTGAGCCCTGCTGTGGCACACTTGAGGACCACAGTTCTCCGTGTGCTTGGGAGAGGATGGCAGCAGGGACCCACAGGTCACCCGGCAGCTTTGTGGGCTGGCAAAGGCTGGACCCATCTCTGCCATGAGCTGTGATTACAGAGGGTGGCCCTTGGCAGCATGTGGCCCCAAAACCCAAGGTAGGGCTGGGCTGCACAGGCAAAACCAGTTGGTGGGGACTGCGTGGTGGGGTCACAGCCAGGCATCCCCTCCATCTCCCCCACAAAGGGGTAGTTTGCACCTGAGCATGCTTGGGGTCTGGGGTCCCTGGTTTGGGATTGGGTGCAGTGGCCTCCAGCTGAGAGCCCCATCTCATTCAGATCTGCCTCTGTCCCCCACCTTGCCCTCATGCTCATCAAAAAATCCTTAATGTCTGTCCAGAAGCTGTCCTAGATTGAGCTCACCCACCACAACCAGGACCACCTTGGCTATTGAGGGTATTGGGGAACCCCCTTGGGAGAGTGTCCCACTCCAGCACCTCGTTTGGGGTCTCCCAGCAACCTCTCAGAACTCCTCTGGCCCTCCCAGCCCCCAAAGAATGGTTTTGTCCACCACCCTAAACACCCCTCCAAGGGACCCCCCATGCACCCCAGGTGCCCTGCAGCAGCCCCAGCCAGGAGCATGCCCACCCTTAATCCTTCTGCTCCTATCAGGGTGCAAAATCAATTTGCCCACCCAAAAAAGGACTTCTCCCCTGAGCAGGTGGCCGGGCCATGCCGGGAGCCGGGTGGGAAGGTGGAGCCAATGCTGACCGCCACAGCAGGTTTTGCATCCTGCATGGAGCCGGCTGAAGGTGGATACCTTGATTAAAGACCTCAATGAACGCCTGGCCAGCGCCCCACAGCACCCCAAAGCCAGGGGGCTGGGATGGTGTGATGACCCACCCTTACAGGTGGGGCTGGGGGGGCTCCCCATTCCTGGGATGGCAAACCCCACCTTAATCACTGGTTGCAGCCCGGTGCGGCTGGCAACGCCAAAATTTGCTGGCACGTGACCAGCCCCTGTGGTCAAGGGTGTCACTCCAATGAAGCCCTCCCCATTTCAGAGGGAAAGCTTCCCAAAAAATGCATGGGAAACTCCTTTCTTGTCATTCTTTATCAATTATTTGGCTGTGATTCTTTGGGGTGTTTGGGGCTGCCTCCTGCCCCCCTGGCTAATTGCAAACTTAATTAAATATTGAAGTACATCTGCAAACAGCTGGGGAGGGGATGTGGTGCCTGGCAGCAAGTGACACTGGGGTGGGCTGGCCTCTGGGTGACCCCAGGAAGGACTCTGCTCTCCCAGGGCGCTCTGAGCCAGGACTGGGGTTCCCCCTGCCTTGGCCACCGAGGACCTTGGAGGGGGGTTGATATCTTGGGAAGGATGATTCCCCCAGGGGTGCCCTATATCCCCCAGCTTCCATCCCGGGATGCCCCCACAACCTCATCCCTGCCCGAGGGATGCCCATACTCCACTTCCACCCCGGGGTACCCCAGTGCCCCCCATGACCCACCCAAGGTTGCCCAGACCCCCTATTCCCCCAGCCTGGGCGTGCCCGTGGGCCCCTGGAGGACACGCTCCCCTCCCCATTCAACGGGTGCCCTGTGCCCCCTTCTCCCCGTTCCGCCTCTCCATGGATGCCTCGTTCCCCCCGTCCCGGGGCAGGGAACGTGGGCGGAGCCTCCCGCTCCAGCCGGGCCCTACCCGCCCGTGGCTGCCCAATGGGCTGCGGCGGGGCGGGGCCCGGGGGCGCGGCCTGCCTGCATATGCATGTATGCAGATGAGCAGGTGCGGGCAGAGCGCGGCGGGACGGGACGGGACGGGACGGGACGGGACGGAGTGGACTTGGACGGGGACCGGGACGGGGACCGGCGGCGGGGCCATGGCCACGGCGGGGCCGCGGTCCTTCAGCGCCGCCGAGGTGCGGGCGCGCTGCGCGCAGGGCGCCTGCCTGGTCTCCTGCCACCGCCGCC
>VWZW01004031.1:0-21243 GCA_013397115.1 Edolisoma coerulescens
CTGGTTTCACAGCCCAGCCTCCTTTCTCTTAATAGTGCAAAAATCGGGCAGTTCCCACTTGGCCAAATTGTGTTCCCATCCATGTTTTGTAGTGGGATGCTTCAGGACATGTAGTCTTCCAACGTGTCCTCCCTCTAGGAAGGGGGTTGGATTCTGTGATGTGCCTGTGGAAGGTCAGTTGAGGAAATACTGTCAAATGATCTTAAGATCCTTTAAAAAGGAAATGTGTGATATTCAGTGGCATTTTCTGGTTTGATGCTAAGTGACCAAAGTGAAACGGCTAAATGCGACTCTCTTTAACAGAAATAATAACTATTTTAGGAGAAGAAAGATTTTTGCTTTTGAGAATTATGTCTTCCAGAGAGAACTCCTTTCATGGCATATCCCTTGCTCAATTCCAACTTGCTTTGATTTTTTTTTTTTCTCCCTTCTGCTCCCTTCTGTTCCATGATGGCAACACAGCTGCTGGCTTGGGATGGAAATTGCTTTGTAGCGGCAGTGCTCCGAGTGAAATGCTTCACCGAGAATGGAAGGACTTTTGCACTACTGCAGTGGTTCAGAGCATCAGCACCTGAGTTCAGCATTCTGCTGTGACTGTGGCCTTTGTAAAAAATCTCACTCCTGAGCACTTGAGGCTCATCCTCAGCCAGCCTGAGCCAGTGGCTTCCAAGGGTGGCTGCCCAGCTCTGCCAGCTGGCAATTTGCTCCTCTGAGCCTACATGTTTCTCTGCGTCTCAGAGGCACGGGTGTTTCTAGACACACTGTAAAAGCAGCTGTGAGTTGGACACAGAGACTACAGTATTCACCACTATGCAAACACTGAGTGCAGGGCTGTAAGGTACTTAACTTTCAGTCAGACAGACATTAGGTTTATGAAATCTGGGCTGTGAAAACACTAGTGGTTTTCTAATAAAATGTAATGTTCATTGCCCAAGACTCCACCCTCTAAATCAGGATCACTGCAGACCCAGTCCCAGCTTTCCCATTGCCTACACACACAGTGGTTTTGGCTGAACAAATGCAGCACTTTTCTCCAGAATGGTGAGACAGCAGCTCCCCTCCTCCTTTCAGCTAAATTCCCACTGCCAGACAGGTTTTCATCCCCCTCCTTTGGCCCAAAGCATCTATGTGTATTTGTGTTTTGTGACTTTGAAGAGAACGTAAAAGGACTTATTTTAGTAACAGCCAACAGACACTTCAAAGCAAAAATGTAGTTCAGAAATTAATCATTCTGCTCTTCCAAAGTGCGATTTATTATGACTCCTAAAATAAGTTTAAAATGAACCAAAAGCTAAATGCATGAATCACTCTTTTAAAATAAAGTCAGGACTTCAATGTAAGGTATGTGTACTGGTTAAACTAAATGCAAGGACATCAATTTTCTTAATTTAAGATAGTTTTAAAGTACTGTGTTGGCCCTTAGCATCTCAATGGCTTGGGGAAAGTGTTTCCCTTTAGCAGAAAAGGTTTTGTTTGATAATACTTTCCCATATTGTCGAAAAGGTTTTGTTTCCCACTCTCCTTTTTTTTTTTTTTTTTTTTGGTGTATGTGGAGGAGTTGTCTAAAAAGCCAAATTAACCTCCTCTGAGGAAATGCCCACTTTCTGTGTTTACCTGGGCAAAGAAGGCCATTGTCTGGGGAAAATGGCTCTGATGGGAATTTGAATTCAGGGGCAGGGCATTAACATTTGCTGAGTTGGGTAACAAATGGGATAGCGTTTCACCTAAGGGGTTACATTCATATATTCTTGGAGGATTCTTTTTCCATAGTTTTTCCAAGTACACAATTTGCCGAAAATTGGGAGGAAAATGTGGCCAGCTCTGGGTGCAGCTTCAAGAGTGCATTTTTTAATAACCATCACTGCCAGTTGCCTCTTTGGGAGCTGTTTCCCAGAAGCTCCTGGGAAGAGGGTGAGATGCACTCTTCCTGCTCCTGTGATCACAGGCTGTGAGCAGACAGAACCCATTTCACAGGTAGGACTGTGGCCAGAGGAGCTCCCACAATAACCTTGCCATGTTTTCTCAGCCCATTTTCTTGCTTGTGTGCCTGGCTGAGCAAGGATGCTGCTTTCCCAGCTGTGGCCACGCAATCTGCATTGGCCTTAGACCACTTCAGCTCCTTCTAAGTTATTCTCACTGTGTTATAATTCTGTTTCCACTGATGAGTACATTCTGTATTTTCCTCAAACTGTATAGAACCAAAAGTCTCAGTAGGCAGAACGGCTTTGCCTCTTTCTGAATTATTTGTACGCAAGATAGTTTTGCCCCAAGGGCTGGAAAGACTCAGCTTCCCCTAATTAACACTTGCCTAATACACTAAAGTGTCTTGGAACACTTTTCTTTTCTGTCTGCCTTGGCTTTAATTTCAAAAGCACAAAATCTCTGACTGCAGATAGATGACAGCTTTGCTCTGCAGGGATAAAGTGCCTGGACAAAAATGCTGCAGTGATATGAAAGGGAAATTCAAACGTCAACATCAAGTCCTTAGACACCTTTGAAAGAGTTTCCTGTTTTGCCAATCCTTTCGAGCCAGGCGGTGAGTTCATGCAGAGCTTGCTCAGAGCTTACTAACACAAGCAGGCCAGCTCGCGGTGGGGACAGCACGTATGCCAGTGGCACCTCACTGCTGCAGACAGCCAGCTGAATTTGCAGCAGAAACCCACCCCAAAACAGGCTTCTTGCTTCAAATCTCTTGCCAGAATTGGGCTAGAGCTTCAATCACCTCAGCTTCCAGAAGATGGGGCTGTCTTTCCTCTCAATATCATCCTGCCTGGTGGGACACTCTTCTCACTCATTCTCACTCATCGTGCTCAGCAGAAAACATAGAATCACATTATTCTTTAGGTTGGAAAAGACCTCTGAGATCACTGAGTCCAGCTGTTACCCCATCACTGTTAAGCCCACCACTAAACCATGTCCCAAAATACCACACCCACACACCTTTTGAACACCTCCAGGGATAGTGTCTCGATCACTGCCCTGGACAGCCTGTTTCAATATCTGACTATCCGTTCAGTGAAGAAATTTTACCTAATACCCAATCTAAACCTCCTGTGATACAACTTGAGGCCATTTCCTCTGTTACTTGTTACCTGGGAGAAGACACTTACCCCACCTGCCTCCACCCTCCTGTCAGGGAGCTGCGGAGAGTGAGAAGGTCTCCCTTGAGCTCCTTTTCCTCAGGCTGAATCCCCCCAGCTCCTTCAGCTGCTTCTCATCAGACTTGTTCTCCAGACCCTTCCCCAGCTCCATTGCCCTTCCCTGGACACGTTCCAGCCCCTCAATGTCTTTCTTGCCTCATGAGAGGTTCAAAACTGAGCACAAGATTTAAGGGGTACTTTGGTACAGAGATTGTTTTCACGTGACTGTCCTTCTCTAGCCCACAAATCACTGTGTCGTGTTTGCATGTGTTGCTGCTCTGGAGCTGGGCTGAGCAAAGATGGTGGTGTCAGCCCAAAGAGAGATTAAGTGATTGTGGAGGAATTTCTTTATCACCATCCTGTGTAAATAGAGATTAGAGACAGAACATTTTCCTTACAGCTGTGCTTCTGCAAACAGGAGGGATTACAGCGCCAGGCAGTATTACAGAGCCAGCTTCAAGTGTGTTGTTGCAAATCCAAGAGGACATGGACTCATCCAGGTAAAGTGAGAATGGCCGTGCCACTCTGCCTGTAGTGCATTTCTCCACTGGCAATGTCTTGGGCAACAGCAAAGCACCGACTCCACATCCACATTGCTGGGTTTGTGTTAGTCCCAGCCGAGCTGAGCTTCAGTGACCTGCCTCTTGAAGGGAGGTCACTGGTGTTTGTCCTCCAGGGGAAGGTCTCTGTAGGCAGTGGAGTTGCAGGACCCCTGAGGAGGTCCCTGTAACACTTCTGTCCCTGGAAGTGTTCCAGGCCAGGCTGGATGGGGCTCTGAGCCTCCTGGTCAAATGGAAGTTGTCCCTGCTCATGGCAGGGGGGGTTTGAACAAAATGGTCTTGAAGGTCCCTTCCAACCCAAACCGTTCTATGACTCTATGATATACAGATGAGTTCAAGCAGGAGCTCAGGTTGGAAGTTCAGTATTTGAAGTGTTAGTTGTGATTGCTTTCTGAGATAAATTGCTTTCCTTTGGGGCAGGTGGCTAATTCAGTGCACCAAGGCCTGAATTCTGATCAGAAGAGGTGAGCTGTGTCATATAGGATAGTATATAATGCAGCTTTCCATGTTTCAGTGGCTGCCTCCTTCCTTGCAAGCTGGCCTTGGAAAACATACAGAGCAGAGTAAAAATAAAATAGTATTCATCACTGGTAACATAAAAGATACTCCTACCCCAAAAGAAAGAGGAGTAACATTTTTCACAGTTTGAGGTGTGGGCATTCAACAGAGCAGGTCCTGCTGCGTGCTTGGATGGCACCCAGCCCATGTCTCATTGCTGCTTACTCTGTAAATATTGATTTCCCAATGGGAACAACTGTTTCACAGTACAGCCAGAGTTAAACAACAGCTCTGAAAAAAAAAAGCCAGCCACACGCATGCCTCACTTCTGCAGCATTCCTTAGACAAAGCTGTATTTTTATCATCTGCAAACCCAGCTACATCTGCTGTGCTGAGCTATAACTGGAATCCCGACTCCCTCATTATGACCTCTGTCAGAGAAGCGAGCCAGCTTCTCTGGGGTATAATTTGAATTCTACCCAGTTCCATGGCTTTCCCAAGAACAAGATAACACCCTGGTGCATGAAATCGGATGAGAGACTAGCACGGCTCAACTGCTGCAAGAGGACATGCTGTATGCACAACTTCATCTTTCCTAAAAGTCATTCCAGGCCACAGGTGTCTGTTGCTGCCATGGATGAATCTTATCGAAAGCCATCTCCCACATTTTAGCCTCCTCCTGCACACAGCAGCTTTGAAGTGTTGAGCTTTCTCCCTCCACCTGCCTCCAGTGGCCTTGGGTTTGCTGCTCTCTTGAGTGCTGAGCAAACACTGCCCCTTTGCAGCACTGCAGCCACCCAGGCAAAGTGGGATCTCCTGCAGAGCTCCCAGCTGCCTGCAGGCCTGTCAGAAACGCCTGGATTCCTCCCTTGCATCTGCTGGAGCTCTTGTGTTGCAGAGCTGCTCCCAGAACACCTCACAGGCCAGGGATGGATGCCCTTGCTGTCACAGTTATCTGAGGTTCTGCTCAACTGCTCTGAAAAGCTTCAAAATCCCCAAGAGGAGGGCAAGGCTCCAAGCTGGACTTTAGCCCAAGTCCTCTGCATGCTGAATGAGGGATACATCACTCCACAGTGGAAAACTGCAGCAACTCTCCAAAGGTCCCCTCTTACCACCCATCATGGGAGGTTGTTCTCCTGCCAAGGTGTCCTAAAATCAAATATGAAGATAATATACTCCTTTCGTGGCATTTTCTTTTTAGGAAGATTATTTCTGCACCCTCTGATTTCAAAGAAGAATTCCTGAAAACAGGGAAATAATGCCAACACCATCTTTGCTGGTGGACTTTGCTGAGGACTCATAGGAGGAGAAACGTTTCTCAGTTTTGTTGCATCTGTTAACGGGATTCAATTAAGCTGCCAGAAATAATAAGCATTTAGAGGGACATCAGCCATCACTCCTCACTACCAGACAAAATCTTTGTCATGTCAGTGGTCATAAATCACTGTGATTGTACTTGGGAAGTGTTAGACACTGTAAATCATCACCAGGGCCTATTCAGCTTCCCTCAGGGCACTATTTTACCTGCTCTGCCAAGGTAAATGCCTTGTGTTGTTGGTACACAAGAAAGGAGTATTTGGGTGGTGTAGAAATTATGTCTGTTTGCACTGAAAAAGAAAAAAAAAAAGAGGTTAAAAAAAGGTTCCTTCTAAAACAGATTTAAGATTGCAAGTAGGAGGTTGGTCGAAAATCAAATTTTCCATTCCGAGAGAAAAGTCAGGCTTTTTAAACACTTGGTTTGATACCAAATCAGGGCAAGAAAAGGGAAAATATTCCTATTTTTCACAGGACAGTATTTGTTGCAAAGTTCTAGGACATTTAAGCCTTCCATCCCTGTTCAGTTTGCAGCATCCAGGCTGATCACTGCCACGCTGGTCCCAAGGGACTTTGGCCCCTGTTTTTCACCCAGGCTTAGGCAATATCTCTCATAATGCACCCAGGACAGTGTCGTAAGTGATGGTAGATAAATACAGGCTGAAGGGGCATCTCTCTGCACGCAGAGTGCCTGGGATTTAAGAGCAGAGGCAATGGAGATGGACAGAGAGAAAAATGCAAGAATACAGGGGAGTCTATTCCCCATCAGGGTACAGCCTCAAAACCTTGAGTGCCAGTCCCAGCTTTCATCTCTGCAACCATCACCTGGCAGGACTCAAAGAGGGTGATGAGGTGTTAATGGGAAGAGTAAAAGGCAGCACAGGAGGAAACACAAAGGTGGTGGGATGAAAGTGGAGCAAGACAGTTGCCATTGACCAAATCCATGCTTGGCCAGGACAGCATCTACCAGGCCATGGAGAGGAACCTCTCTGGAGAGGCAGCAGACAGCTGCAGAGAGATAAGATGGGTGGGTTAAGTGGTGGGGTGGGGTGGGAACCACCATCTCTTCGTGCCACTTTTGAGAATTTGTGGTCACGATGAGGATGACACAGGCTCAGGTGGTGCATGGATGGGCTGGCAAATAGATGCTGAGAGGAGGGGAGACAGTGGATTGGGCCAAGATGGGAAACCTCACCAAGAGCTCTCTGGTGTAGCAAGCCTCAGGTTTCCTCAGCATCCTCCTGGTGGGACTTGTCCACCACCTCTTGAATTTCCCAAACTGCCAGACACTTTTCAAACTTCTGTCAGGAGAGGCCAAGCTATGACCCACTCACAGGTGCTTTTTTTCCCCTTAGTCTCCTAAGGGGCTGGTTGCAAATTGCTTCCTGAAACCGGGTTCCTTCCTTGCACACTGGCAGGCCAAAACAGCCCTTGAGCTGATGGAGGCTCTGGAAAATGTTGTTTCACGCTTGGCTCTTTCAGCGCCCTGCCCCAGGCGCAGGAGGCGGTTCGGTCCTTGTGCTTCATTTCAACACCACCAATATTGACCTTTTCTTTCCTTAATGAGAAAGGATTCAGGGAGGTAGGAGGGACAGGAAAGGAGATTTGTTCTTTGCTCCTGCTTTGTGAGCCGAGCAGAGGAAAGAGACGCACAGGGTTCACTTGGGGGACTTTTCACCTTGACATTGCTTGAAAATAGAAGTGCTGGGTGGGAGGGTTTTACTGCTTCCTGCACTCTGGGAAGGGGGTTTGCCACAAGGCAGAGGAGAGGCCACATTGAAAATCAGCTGCTCTTTGGGATTTTTTTCCTTCTCAGTCTGCAGATCAAATAATGGGTGTTCAGCAATGGCAGTCTCAGAGTCCACTGCTCAGAGCAATGAGGTCAGGGTAGAAAGAACTTGGTCCCTGTGAAATGAAATGTCTGCCCCCACCTGCACTGCCCATGTCCAAAGGTTTCAGTTGGGCCTTTAGGAAGGGGATGTTTTTCTAAATTCCTGTTTCTGATATCAGGCAATTGTGATAGAGCTTTTAATATTTGCAGAAGGGATTTTTTCTGCTGCTCCATGTGGGGGGAAAAAGCCATGTCATGTTCTGAAAGCACAAAACCCCAACAAAAAGAGACAACTTCTCTTACTTAAAAAATAAACAAATACAAATCTCATTATTTTGGGAAGCTTAATTTACAATTTATGAAGTCTGAGATTAACAGCACTGCACATCCATGAGACTTGAACAGCAGTAAGTGATTTCCCTGGCTTAATTCAGTACCAAAAAAATAACAAGACCTAAAAAAAAATTAAATAACTATTTGGCCTCCTGCTCACATAAGTTCAATCTAAGGAGGAATTCCCAGAGAGGCTTTCTAAATGAATTCCCAGTGAGGCAGGTAGGAAAGCCAAAGCACACATCCAGCCTTGAGCCAGTGATTTCCAGCCTGTCTCACAAGTTGTGTGTGCCACAGGCAGTGCAGGATCAGGCTCTCAGCAGGTCCTGGCCACTGCCCCGTGGCAGCCAGTGGCTCTGGTGCCATCCTTCCATCCTGCTCCTACTGGAAATGGTGACTCAGGCTTAATGAAGGAGCACACCTTCCTCAGCGTGCGAGCAAGCCCCGTGTCATCTTTGCTTTTCCATGGCTGGTGATGCATCAGCCTCCAGGCTCAACCAATAATCTCAATTCTCTTATTTTGTACACAGAATATAAAAAATAACTTGCTTGGAAACCACCAACAGATTCACAACCTCCAGCTGTAACTTTGATGACTAATTCGGCCTGATCTAACTCAGCTGTGCCAAAGTTCTCATTTGTATAATTTGGCATTTTCCTACGGGTTCTCCACAAGGAGGATGGAGAGGAGATGGGTTTTCAGATGCAGCTGAGGTTTGTTTTGAAACTGTGCGCTCAGCGGGGTGTAAAGTTTGTGCAGATCTTGTTAGGACAACCTGCTGCAGACCTGTCTGGGAGGAGAAGTGGAAAGGGCTGATTTAGAAATCAGAGAGACATTTTTGCAAAGCTGAAGGGCTGCTTTTGAAAAGCACTGAATTCAGTTCCACACTCACAAAAAGAAGTCTCCAAGTTAAATACTTTTAATATCTAAGTCAATTCCAGCCTGTTTTCACCATGATAGCATGTATAAGCTTTTGTATCAGAAAAAAAGCAGGATAAAATTTGAAATGCAGGTATGTATTTCTCATGGCCTTCAGATTCTTTGTTTCTCTTCTTGGCTGATTTGCTGCTGATTTTACTGTGTATTTATTAAAACAAAAAGGGTCAGCACCTCAGGAGGCACAGACAGATAAGCCAAAAATGCCCAATCCAGTGCCATCCATTTTCAGCATTAATTCTGAGCAGTTTGCAGGTTGGGCAGGGGTGAGTAGATCGTGGTTGAAGTTAATTCACTGTGTGAGCTCAGGGTACCTTTCACCACGCTCCCCTCTGCATCACAAAAAGCTGTAGTATTCAGGAAATATGCCCTCTGCCTTTCCCATGGCTGAGTTCATATCTAAGATCAAGTTGTAAAGATACTTTTTGACCATGCAGAGTGTGTCTCTTTGCAGGAAGGGAGAGAGGAGGCTGAGGAACAGCCCAGACACGTGAACAAAGGGAACAATAGGAACTATTCTGCAGGCAGAGGCTAGTGCATTCTTGAACACATTCACATGGATAAAGGAGATCAAATAAGAGCTTCCAAAGCTGCACGATGATAAGAGAAAAATATTACAGTGCTGTTCTGCAGGCTGGACTGTGCAGTGATTATACAGCAGTTTGTCCAACACAGCTCCCCAGGGCCAAAATGCAATCAGTAACCCTTCCCTTAGAATCCTGGCTTCTTTGCAGAGCCACAGGAGCATCTGATAACTCCCTGGCAGCCCCAGCTGGGGCCGGCCCTGTGCAAAGACGTGGTAAGTTGAATAGTTGAATGTCCGGTTCGTGCGCTTTCAACGTACGGCGAGGCTGGGTGGGAGGCACAGCACAGGGAGGGATGTCCACATCCCTCCTCTGACACTGATCCACTCTTTGGGCTTGGGCAAGTCATCTAGTTGCAGTCCAAGTCCCAGGAGCTGCAGCTGCAGGAGGCATAAAGGGAACCAGGACTTTGTGCTGCAGTGCAGCCTTCCTGGACATCTGCACCCAGGGAAGGTATGTCCCAAAGGAAAGGGATGGATATGGGAGAGAGGTGGAGCAGCTGAAGCTAGGCTGGGTGGTGGCAGTGGCTGTTGGGTAGAAGAGCCCAAGGTGTGATGTAGGTGGGTGTACCACAGGTGGGAAGAGGGATGGAGACTCCCCTCCTGTGGTTCAAAAGAAGGGACAAATTCATCCCTTCTTGGCTGACTAGAGTTTCACTTAGAGGCAGTGCCAGGACAGAACATTGCTAGCAGCTCCAGAAAGCTGGAGCTGGGATTTTGAAGAGGAACACACAAGGAAATATTATCCAGAGCTTCTTCCAGGCAGCTCTTGTCGATATGGAATACAAACAGCAAGCAAACGAGCAGTTTGTGTTGTAGCTCCATTAGTGCTTTGTGCCTGTGCTCTGGGGCTGGCAGGCTGCCTCTGGGCTGGGCCAGGAACGGAGAGGTGCGTCTCCCAGATCCCCTGTTTCTCTGCCAGGGCGTTTCCAGGCAGCTGCAAATTGCACCACTTCTGACGCAGGACATCTCGTAACTGCACCGCCTGCGCCGCTCTCTCTCACCGATTCTGAACTCGAGTGTTTATAACAAAACCCAGAGACGTGGCAGTGCTGTGAGAGGCGTGAAAGATGGATGGTGTTAAACATCTCTAAAAGGAGTCCTGGATGCGGAGATGATTTCTGAGCACATCCAAAGGAGCCCCTTCACCTCCGCTTCCTGCCAGCAGAATCACTCAGGGCATTTGTGTTATAAACAGATGGGTGGTAGCCCAATAAAAACAATGACAGCTTTTATATACAGCCTCCAGATCAAGCCCTTCCAGGAGAGACTGTTTCAAATAGAAAATAAATACACATCAAAGCTGGCCCCCAGCATCTGCCAGGTTTTTGGGGGAGCAACAGCATCTGTGTGGTGGGTATGTCACAAGCAGTCACTCCCTGAGTAGGAATCCTTCCAGGAGTGAACTGGGGAGAGCAGGGCCATTTGGGGCTATCAAGAATGTGCATGTTCAGCTCTGCATTTGCACCTGCTGAACTCAGGTGGGTGGCAGGACATTCCTGGAGCACCCTCCCAAGGGAATGTGCACAGCAGGGCTATGCTCAGCTCTGGAAGCAATGGGTACCAAGAGCTGATAAGGAGAATGTGAGCCAAAAAACCACCAGCATCATGTGGGTCCCTTTAATCCAGACTGGTAGGTGTGCTAACAGGATGGTCAGCAGCTCTGATTGCAAAGAGAGTCACTTAGAAAGAAATGGAGAAAGTTGAGTACCCTGCACCAGAAAAGGTCCCTTGCAGCCCAGAGAGGAGCTGGTTGTCTGGACGGTCAGGTTGTCAGCTCCTCTTTTCCATTAAAAGGTCATTAAGGACAGGGCAAAGGTGAATGGATACTCAGCTGCTGTCATCCCCCACAGTCATCCTCTGCAGCAACACCAAGTCAGGAAAATCCGGGCTTGGTAACATCACCAGCACATCGTGCAGGATCTCCCAGGCAGCCCTTCCTGGGGCCAACTCCTTGTACCCAGGATTGGTTCTCTGGGCTTTGCAGTGGCCCATGTGCTGTCTTGGCTGATGAGCAAGGCCAAAGGCAAAAGCCTATGCATTTATCATTAAATCAGTCTAATTTCTTTTTCAGGAGAGAGGGAGGGAGAATGCAATCTTGTTCTAGCCAAAAGAAGGTTGGTGCCAGCCTGTGCTGGGGCAGGATGGATGGCTGGGGGCAGACAGGTCATGGGAGCTCAAGAAAAAGCCCCTGGTGAGCCATGCCATGAGTGTCAGTTGTCCCTGGGCCAGGAGCAGCCCTGGCAGAGCCAGCACAGCAGGCAACGGGACACAACAGTCCATTGTTTGTGCTGAAATGCTAGAAAATTACCTTTCCACTCTATTAGCATCTGGTGGGGCACCCATAACACCTACAGCTTCCTTGAGCCAAAAAGGCCTCATTGGCGAGGGCACTTTTGGCCTGGGGTAGCTCCTTCTACACAGGATCTTTGCTCCTGTAAAAAGCACAGTGAAAAATGTTGTCTGCTGAACTGGTGTTACTGTTTCAGTGAAAGCTTTGAGTGTTCTCGACTCAGTGTAAATAAACAATGAAGAAAGAATAATACAGAGCTAATAAAGCTATTATCTGGGAATATTGCAGCCTAATCTCCAGCTCAATGAAGATAATGAGTGTTGAGTCATGCCTGGAGCATCCTAAGTAAGCGGCAGTGGTTTTGATAAAGGATAGGAGAGGATTTTTGGTCTCAGCCTGGTGCTGGTCTATAGATTTCTGAAGTGATCTGTGTGGGTCCCTAAGCTGGCTATGGGTCCACATCCCTCCTGGTGGCAGAGCTGGGTCAACCTCCCATTGCCTTCATCCTGGGCTGGCCCAGGGAACAATGCCATGTCATTGCAGCCTCTGCTAGACCCACATGGTGGCTGTGTGTCACCACGAGGGATCAGCCTTCCCCATATAACTGGTTCCCATGAGGGAGAAACTCCATCAGTATCCCACGGCTGTGTGGGCTGCAACTGCAGCTCGGGAAGGACAGTGGCCTTGGCTGGTCAGCCACAGTGAAACACCTTTCCCTGGGGCTCCTGCGATGGCACAGGAGGAGGGTGAACCCGTGGCCTGAGCAAATTCCTGCTTGCAAAATCCTTTACCCTCGCAGAAAAGCAGGCACAGTGCAAAGGGTTTGCAGGGGCCGGACTCAGTGGTGCTTTGGAGCTTACCTTGTCACCGGCAAAGAGCAGAATGGGCTGCTCTTTGGGGCAGGAATGGGCTGCTAAATGCACAGCTTTGCAGCAAGCAGCCATCCCAAAATAAAACAAAACACCCCCGGACAAGTTGAGGATACACAAAGGAACTGACAGCCTCTGAATCTGGCTTCACATCAAGGAGTCCTAACTTGAAAGCTTTATTTAGACTACTAAGAAAAACAGCTGCAGAAAAGTACTGATGACGTGCTTTAAAGGGGGATTTCTGCAAGGAGGGAAGTGCTGGACTCCTGCTGGAAGTGGAGCACCTAGCTCCTTCAAAAATCCCAGCATTAGACTGGAGAGCACTGCAGAAGGACAGGATTTGTATTACCTGAAGAAAATAAAAGTACTTCTGGAAGGAAAAAAAAAAACAAAACAAAACAAAAAAACAATTTAAAAAGAATAAAAACCTACCTGGAGGAGAGCTTAGGGGAGTCGTGAGCAAGGGATAGGAGTCAGGGAGTGGATGCAGTGCTTGGCAAGCTTTTGGTTTGCGTTTCCCCCACGCCAAGTTGAGTTTCCCGGTGCTGGGTGGTGGCCACGCTGGCGAGAGCAGCCCGTGCACATGGACCTGTGCAATGTTGGAGGAAAATATTTGCATCTGTCAAACAGAGCGAGCTTGTTACGGTACCCAGCAGGGCTCTATCGCCGAATCCCTTTCTGCACAGCCATAAAAAGTGGGGAGGGGGAGATAACTCCAAGGCGAGATTCTTGTGAGCTCATAAATCTCTGCGAGCTGGGTCCCAGGACTGATGAAATCACCGGGCAGCCCAGTGGCCTGGTTTCCTCAGCGCTGCCGGCCCTGCCTCCACTAGCGACGGTATCTTTGGGAGAAAAATGGAGCCAGGCTGTTGGGAGAGGGGTGGCTTTTTCCGAGCAACAGGGAAGCTGTTACAGCCCAAGGCTTTCTTAGGATGAAATGATTTAAGCACCTCTCCGGCATCCTGCTGATCTTTTGGAGGCGGGGAGCCCGATAGCTGAGACTCCTCGGGATGATAATTGTGGTGTATTTGTAGAATCAAAGGTTTCCCCTTGGAGCGGGGCCAGCAAGCTTTGGGAAGAAGAATGGATCCAATACAAAGGGGTTTTTTAAAAGCCCATTAAGTCGCCTAGGGGCTGAGCTCAGATTCCCACCGCCTCGGCAGTCAGGGCTGAGGGAGCAAGGTTTCGTTCCCATCAGCTTAGCCCAAGTGGGAAAATTCTTCTTCCCCATCCCTCCCTTTCCCAGGTCTCCACAAGGAGGGGGATCGCCCCGGGGTCTGGGTGCAGACCCTGATGTCAGGCCTGGAGGGAGCTAGGGGGCTGCCATCTCCCTCTCCTGCACCCCAAAACTGCCCAGCTGGCTGCGGGGAGGCTGGAGTCGGGGTCTTGGGGCTCCTGGCATGCCCATGGCTGGGAGCTGCAGGAGACCTGTGAGACTTGGTGTGAGTTTGAGCCCTGTGCTCATGATTTGCTCTGTCCCTTATACAGAAACCAGCATCTGGGAGGTGTTGAAACACTCCCAAAACCTGATCTTACCCCCAGCTCGCCATCGGTCAAAACAGGGAGAGCCATGAACAGACCAGGTTTGCTGCAGGGGCTGGGGGCTCTTCTCCAAGGCAAGTCCGTGTCCCAAATATAATCCCTGGAGGGACTGAGGTGTTGCAGATATTGTGGAAAAGGCTGAGCTGTGCACGCCCATCCCCTCCCAGAGACACTGCCTTGAGGGACGCTTGGGGCAGTCCTCAACATCCTGACCCCCTGGGCTGGCTCTGTCCTGTACCTGAATCACCATCCCACTCCTTGCACAACTGCTCAGCTCCCCTGATGTGTCCTGAAACTTAAACAGCCTGATAGTCCCATCAGCATTTCTCTCCTTAAGGGTTTCTGGAGGCAACAGACATCCCTAGGAGTCAGCTCTTACTCATGCCGCCCCCATGGAAAATATAAGAATGGGGTTGGTAATCCAGCTATGACTAAGGAGGTTGCAACTGGGGAGGTCCCTGTTGCTGTTGTTGTGACCATTGGTTCCCTCTCTGCCAGTTTGGCAACACCCTTTTGTCACCAGCAATCCGGGGCAGTGAGGGCATGTTTGGGGTCCATCCACCATGGGGACAGTGATACAGGAGGGCTGCTGTTACTGCCACATCTCCTAATGCCCCCAGCTGCTCATCCCTGCACTCCCAGGGGCTCCTCCTGGGCTCTAGCAAGGCTGCAACCTGAGTCTGAGACCTCTGAGCAGCACCAGCCACGGGCAGCTTTTAGATACTGAGGGCATCCTGCCAGGCTATCAGCCAGAGTTTGTGCATGGACCTAAAATTCCTGCAAGGCAGATGGAGGAGGAGAGGTTTGTGTGCTTGGGCAGCGAAAAGGCTGAGCAGAGGAAAGAGAAGACCTGTTCTGCAGAGCCCAACCCCGTGCCCAGCCAGGAAAAATTTCCAGTAGGGCTTTTGCTGTGGGTACAGCCTGGATCAGCCAGAGGTGGCTGCAATACCTCCCCATCACAAACATTCCCAGCACATGACAGCTGATGGAGCCACAGCTGCACGGAGACCCTGGGGTGGAGCAACATCTGGGTACTGTGGAAAAGGGGAACACGAGCCTGCGGAAGTCCTCGCAGCAGAGAAACTGCAACCGGAGAGTAACCAGAAGCCCTCCAGGGAAAACCTGTAAGAAAATATAGCCAGTCAAGAGAGATGATCTCATGGTGCTGATGTCACCCCAGGAGTGCCCAGTGATGGAGCAGGGAGGCTGGAACAGCACTGTGCTCGCTCCATCCATGCAGGATGGGATCTCTCGACAGGGATCCAACAGGACTCTGCTGCTCTGCTGACTGCAACATCGTTGTCCAAGTCCTGTAACAGATCTGTCCTGAATTCTGCTGATTAGAAAGAAATGCAGCACCAGGACCTGTAAAAGCTACACTGATGCTCTGAAAGATACCAGGAGCATGTATGTCCAGTTACACAGCTGTCAGGGATGGGAGAAATTTTCCTGCTGGTGCTGAGTCTTCACATTCCAGCCCTTGTGCTGGGAGGAACAAAACCTCTTAGCTCTGCAGTTACTGGAGACAGGAGGCACAAACTTTAAGTCATCTGGAGTCAGGCACTGTAAAAATTTAATGATGCAGGACAAATCAGGGAGACCAAAATAGTGAGCAAGATGGAGATGGGTTTGTGATTTATTGTGCTCAGCCAGGACTTGGGGTATCCGTGAGCCATTCCCAGGTCAACCACAGACTCCAAGAGTGACCTTGGCTGAGTCACTTTGGACAAATTCTGCCACAACTTTGCTTAGGCATCTTGCAAAAAGTAAGATAGGTGCCTAGAATATTGAATCATGTCAGAAATCAGGAGGATTAAGATATTCCAAGTGCAGGTAGGCCTTTGACGAGGGCTCCTAATTCCTTTGGATAAGCTTCTTTCCCTAATGGATGGCAGAATTGGGCTGGGACCCACCAGATGATCTGGGGCTTAATTGTTTTATGCTCCAGTAAGAGGCTGGAGGCTCATCATGAGCATAAGGTGCCTTGGCACTTCCTCACTCTGTCTCTGCTACAGGTCTGGAGCAAAGGATGCTCCACTGATAAAACAACAGCCTCACTCGTCTCCCTGGCTCTTGTAGCCATGTGGGTTTGTAGCCCACTCCCCCAGGCAATGGAGCCAGATCTGGCCAGGCCATTTCCACCTCCCTGTTTTCCCTTCCTGCAAAGCCTTAATCTGGAGGTTTTAAATGGGATTTAAGTGACGCTCTGGCTTTTTGCTGGCCGCTCTGCAAAGGCAATAAATTCAACCCCTGCTAGATGTGAACAAATAAAAGCAGCTCTCCCTGTAGGCTATGTGTGCACACATCCCTGTTAAACCCTTCTCTGACAGCCCCAGCAACAGCTGGTGGAAATCTGCAGCAGTCTCTGGCCTTGAGAGAGAGGCACTGATTTACACACCTCTCCCACCCCTTCGCTCCTCTTCCTCCTGCCTCACCTCTTCCCTGGATGCTACCCCTCATCTCACCTCCTTCTTTGCTCTCAGGAGATAAATAACCATGGATGTGAGGAAGAAAACAGGGTACTGAACTTTCATCCGCTGAGAATTTGCTCTGTGTACCTTGAAATGCTTTTGTTGTTGTTGTTGTTTGTTTGGTATCTTCTATAGCAATTCAGTGCAAGAAACGTCATCTCTAGGAATAATGAGGAGAAAAAAGACCCAGGCAAAGTAACAGATCCCTGATCAGGAATGGCTTGTTTTCTAGCAGGGCTGTGGAGTCTAGAGGGGAAGAGATAGAGCCCTTCAGCCTCCCTGATGAATACATTTTCCCCCAGACCCAGCATCTGAGGCTGGCACAAGGCTCTGGGTGAAGCCCAGCACTGGCAGGAGGCTCTGGGAAGGAAGAGTCACCCTTGGCTTCGTGAGCAAACAGGAGCTGAGTGTCAGGAGCCTGCCAAAGACACACCAGGTACCAGCAAGATGATCCAAACCAGGGCATGGCCACACATGCAGCATCTCACGGGAGACAGCCGGGAGGATGGATGGTGAGGGAAGCACGAGGGGCTTCTGGCAGCTGCAGGGAGAAGTGGAGAGGGGAGGAAGGCAACGACAGGAGCACAGAGAGGGGTGGGGTGGAGGGCCCTGGCCAAGGCACTGAGATGATTTAGGGCCTCCTATACCCCCAGCACACTTACAAGTGCTTTATATCTCTCTGCCACTCATCTGAGTCGTCTGTTTCCCACAGGGCATGGTGTTCTTTCAGGTGAAGCAGCCAGGAGAGGCTGTGCTCTCCCAGCATCTCCCAGTAGAGACTGGGTTTAGACAGGGCAGGGCTGGAGCAAGACCTTGCTATAGCTGTTTGCAGTAAGTCCCACAGCCTGCTCTCTAATTATTTCTTACGTTTTTTATTTCTTAGAAAGACAGGCTGGGTGGGCCCCTGAGAAACCTGGTCTAGTGGAAGGTGTCCCTGCCCATGACAAAGGGGTTGGAACGAGATTATCTTTAGGATCCCTTCCAAACCAAACCATCGTATGATTCTGTAATATGATTCCATGATTTTACCCTTCTCTGAACACACTGGAAAAGAATTTGGTTGCTTGGGCTCGATATTCCCACCTCCACCAAGGTAGAACTCCCTGGTCTGCCATAAAGCACTTATGTGCAAGTGATTAAATGCCACTGAAGCGAATGGGAATTTGCTTACAAGCAAATTACAAATTCCTTACAAGCTTAAGGACTTTGCAGAATCAGGGCCTAAATCCACTGAGTCTTTGCTAACGCTCCCAGCCGGCTGAGCCCTGCCTTGGGAATGCATTTATTTTCCCTTTTGAGGCTATGAAATGTTAGGCCAAAGCTTTGCCTCCCCCTGCCAGCTGCAGGGGGCTGATGTGAATCCTGTGGTGAGACTGGGCTCAGCGCTGTTGGAGATAACGCCGGCTTAGGGTGTGGTTTGTTTTCACACAGAACATCCCAGCCCAGACACAGAACCACTAAAGGTCCTCTCCGTACTCTAAAAACCTCACGTCAAAGAGCAAAAAGCATAATGTTCTCTCCTACCTTTGGGCCAAAACCAGCCCTGATTGCTGTGATGGAAATCTTCCCATAAGATCCAATGGATTGGGATGGTGGTAGGGGCTCAGACGGTGGGTTTGGTTTTTTTTGGTGCAAGTCTTCAGTTTAGACAGAAACAACAATTAAATAAAGGTTGTCACCTGTTTTTCTGCTGAGCGGATCATCTGTGCAACATGAAAGACTATAACCTCAAGAAGAGAGGGCTTTTTTGTTCCAAAATCAATTTTATTTAATTTTTGTAAGGGGATGGGTTCCATATTCCATTACAGTCAGCTGAATCCAGAGTGTCCTTTTAAGTTTCACTGGAACAGACACATAAAAACTCTCCCCCAGGGATAAGACAATATTGATCTGACATGGATTGGTCTCAGAGAACATTTATTAGGGTCTAGTGAGCAGCTAATGATGAACACTACCAAGTATATTCTTACAGATTCAGAACAAGAAACCCATTTTCTTTCCCTCCTGGTTTAGTTTTTCACCCAATGAGCAAACCCTACTAACCCCCTGCTGTTACGAGGCATTACAGGGATTATTTTCCAGGCAGGCTTGGTACCCATGCTCTCCCCTTCTCGGGGCCGGATGCTCATCAGTCTTACACGATGACTATTGCATGTGTCCTACTTATCCAGAGAGGCTCTGGGCAGCTGGTTATTGGGTTTTCCTGTCTGAATACAGGAGCTTAATTTAATAGGCGGCTGTTGGAAAAACAAGCAGGAAAGCAACACAATGGGGCTTGATAAGCAGCGTCCAAACAAGCTCCAAGGAGGCAATTACAAGAAAGTGGCTGAGCAGTTTCGATGAGGAAGATGCAATTCCAGATGCCAACCATTATGCAGATACTTGCCCAGGCTGGGAGCTTCCAGATCAAACCATCACTACATGGTTAATGAAAGTCCTTGAGGAGGGGAGTGGGAAGAGGCATCCTGGGAAGGCGTTTTGTGGAGGAAAAAAAATGAATGGAAGAGTGAAAGAAAAGCTGTGCTGGGTCAGAGGCAGGGACCATCCTGCCCGGCATCCTCTCACAGCCAATGGTGTATGATAAGCCAAGGGTATGAGAAGTGTTCAGGGATATTTTCCCATAAACTCTCCAAGCCTGCAGCAGGCTGCATGCAGCTCCAGGACTTCCTGAGCCTGAGGCTTGTATAGAAATACTGTATTGAATAGTCCTGGCCTAACCAGTTACCTCAGTGAAAAATGCTCCATATCTTTGATCACTAGTTCTTTGGTGAGAACAGAGGCCAGAGCTGCTCACAGTATTCAAGAAGAGAGCAAATCTGTACAGCAGTTTTTCCTCTTACCTCATTAACTCCTATCCGTCTATTTGCTTTCTTGACCGCTGCTCAGCAATGAGTTGATGCTTTAATCAAAGTCCTTGTTATAATCTGGGGTCCTTTTCCTGAGGGGTTGCAGTCAGTTCAGAGCCCATTGCCATGTGCATGATGTTAGGAGTGCTCCCTCTGAGGCTCATCACTTACATTTGTCTCCAGTGAATTTCATCTGTCATTTTGTCACTGAGCATCCCGAGGTCCCGCTGCAGTTTGGTGCCATCAGCCTTTCCAAGCAGCTCAGCTTCACCAGAAACCATCACCACGTCCCCACCCACCCCCACTCCTACATCACTGATGAAGATGGTGAGCACAGACCCCTGCTCAGATCCCCATGAAACTCCCCATCTCATAGCTCCAGTGCAGACTGACCATCTCAGTCTGGCCTTTGTGGTTTCTGTCTATAAACCACTGAGGTTTTTTCGTGGCTCCTTACTCCCCTCAAAATGTTTTGATGAAGGATTTTGTCAGAGCCTATAGGGAATCAATATCTCTTATATGCATTAGATCTCTGTTTCTCACCACATATTTGGCTCCATCAAGGACTGTGGTAGATTTTGCGAGTTATAATTTCTCTCGCCAAAACCTGTGCCCTGGTACAGATGTTTATCCTCTTGTCCCACCAGTTTCACAATGCCATCATTGGGTTTGCTGCTCCAGATAACCTGTCCTTGACACTTTTATCCCAAAACTGCCTCCGTGATTGTTGCCTCCCATTGATTCAACATCCAATGTGCAAGAAATCAAGCAAGGCAGGCTGGAGACCAGCATGGCTAAACAAAGACCTGCTCCTCAAACTGAGGAGTGAGAAGGAAATGCACAGCCAATGGAAGCAGGGACAGTTGACCTAGGAAGAGTACAGGGGTATAATTTGGATGTGTTGGGATGGGCTCAGGAAAGCTAAGGCTCAGATGGAAAAGGCCGACGAGAACATGGTCTAGTGGAAGGTGCCCCTGCCCACGACAGGAGGGTTGGAACAAGATGATTTTGAAGGTCCCTTCTAACCCAAGCCCTTCTGTGATTCTATAGTTTTACTCCATGTTTTGGTATCAACTCCTCTAATGATGCTCTTTCTTTACTTTCCCAACACTGGCTTTTCCTTTGTCTCTGTATCAATTTTTGTGCAGACTCCATGTGAAACACAATCACATTAAATCCCTTCCTGCCTTTCAGACCTTCCCATATAGTTGTTGCCAAGTAAGAAAAAGAAACCATACAAGATGTAAATAGCTTGACCTCTTATCCAGAAGAAAAAAAAGAGGTTTACTTAAGGTAAAATGTTCCACACTATTAATTTGATCTGAGTTTTGATTTACACCAAAAGCACTAACTGCTCCTTCTGCCAACTCATGCAGCGAGTTTATTCCCATGCATGTGGGAATCCAATCGTGTATCCAATTGCTGCTATGATCCACGTGAAATGGGAACCCCTGGAAAATTGATTTCTTAAATCCAAGCGGAGAGTGCCGCACCTTGGGAGGCCTCTGCCAGGCAGCTGCGACACAGATCCCGCGTGTCCGCGTCACCCATGTCGCCAGCCGGGTGAAACTTTATCTTCGCCGCTCGGCGGGAGCGGGACCCTCCCGCCTGCCCTCCGCCTCCTCTGCAGCACGGGCAGTGCCGGGGCCCGCAGCTCTCCGCGCGGGGCGTCCCGGTGCGGTGTCCCCGGTGTGGCACCGGGGTGCGGCACCCTTGGTGCGGTACCCCCGGTGCGGTACTCCCTGTATTACCCTCGGTAGCACCCCCGGTGCGGTACCCCCGGTGCGGTACTCCCTGTATTACCCTCGGCAGAACCCCTGGTGCGGTACTCCCTGTNGGTACTCCCTGTAATACCCTCGGCAGTACCCCTGGTGCGGTACCCCCGGTGCGGTACTCCCTGTAATACCCTCAGCAGTACCCCCAGCACGGCACCCCCGGTTGCGGAGCCCCCGCCCCGCGCGTCACTACAACTCCCGGCGGCGGGCGGGCGGTGACGCCAGCGCGCCGGGCGGGGCGGGCGCGGCCC
>VWZW01004031.1:21432-123599 GCA_013397115.1 Edolisoma coerulescens
GCCCCGGCGCTCCCCCGGCCCCGGCGTGTCCCGGGCGGTGCCCGGCCCGGTGGGCGCCGGGCAGGGGGCGCCCACGCGGGGGCGTGGGATGCGGGATGCTGCTGCTGCGCTGCCTTCTCCATGGCAACGCCTCCGGAGGCTGCTGCAGCCCCGGCGCCGGCTGGCACGGCGGCTCCCACCCCTGCAGCGACTCCCACACCACCGATGTGACCCCCCTAATGAGGCTGCCGCGGGCTTTGGGAGGTCTCAGCCTCCTGAGTGCCTCCCCATAGGCACAACAATTTGGGGCTGCCCCATCGTCTGTGTGTGCCAAGCCTCTGGTGCTGGTGTCACACATTTTGCTGCAGGCGTGCTCTGGTCCAGCCGATGCTTTGATGTGGGAGCTGGGGTGGGAGTAGGATTTTGGCATGTGCCGGTGTTGTGCTATGGCTTGGCTGCAAGCAGGTGTGTGGCTCAGGCACCAGGTGGGGAGGTCGGGTCTGTCATTGGCTGCACCCGCCCAAAAACTCTGGGAGATGCCGGTCAGGGGTCTGCATGGAGGAGGGACAATGCCCTTGCTGCATGGAGCCTCGGGGGTTGGCACCCACTGCCATTGGTGTGCGATGGCTGTGGTCGGATCCTGATCTTTTGCTTGGCACGAAGTCTTCAGTGTGAACAGTGGGATTTTGTCCCTGGGGTCTGCAACGCTCGTGTGTCTTTCACACCACGCTGCCTCTTGCATCGGTGCTGGTGTGAAACAGTCTTTCTGCATCCTTAACTGATCAAGGTTAATTTAAGGCAAAGAGGGATGATAACGTGCCTCCTGACAAAAGCCACGTGAACCCACAGGGCTGTGCTGCCAACCTGGGGGCGAGTGGCTCCCCGTGGAAAGCGGAGGCAGGTGGAAGATCATGGGGTGCAGCCAAGTCCCCTTTTCCAGGTGCTGGGGAGAGGGGAGCCCATGGCACAGGCTGCCCCGGTGGTTTTGACCAGGCCTGAGCACTGCAGATGCCTGGCATTGTACAGCCAGCCAGCTTCTCCCGGCAGCATGGAGAGGGAGAAGCCGGCGTTTTCCTTTTTTTCCCTCTCTAGAGGTTGATTCTGATACTGCGTACAAAATCAGGTGCTGGTGTGTATTAATGCCTCAGTGGTGAACCGTGGTGCAACCTCGTTGTCCTCCCTGGCCAAAAACAATGTATTCCAAAGCTATCGGCGTTCCCTGCCTGCCCCTCTTTGAGTCCCATTAGGAGTAAATGGGTCCTGCAGCATCTGGACCTTTTTCCACGAGCACTGGAGTTTGTTTTGGCGTGCATTTCCCCCCAAACCCCGCGGGTCAGACATCCACCTTGCTGTTCCTCGATTAATGAGTGACTCGCCCTGCTCTCCCCACGGCCATATGCTGGGAGCTGCCCCTGCCCTGTCAGGAGCAGGAAGCAAAAGCCAAAGTCCGCGATCTCCGACCGCCCAACCTTGTGTGACACCGGCACAGGAGGAAGCAGTGACGCTTCCTGGCTCTGGCCAGAGCTCAGCTGGTGTGTGGCTCTGCCCGTGATGCCCTGACACGGCCTCAGGATTTTTGGGTCCAGCCAGCCAGGCGTGCACCCTGCTCCATGTCCTGGCCTCTGCCCCGGGGAGGCAAACAGGATGGGTGAGGTGTAAAATCAGCACTGAATCCGCTCCCCTGGGCTTGAAACGGAGTCAAACCGGTCTTGACCTGAGCTGGCTCCTTATCTGACCCTTTGTTTGTGGCAGGGGTGCAGGAGGGAGCAGGAAAGGGACAGCCACGGCGGGCTGGCTCCTCCGGTGAGGACAGGCAAGACCTGGGGACAGCCGGTCTAACTGGATCATGTTTATCTCCCTTTGCCTCTGTGCTTTGTTTTGGTTTCTTCCTCCTCTTTTTCCCGCGCTGTCATGTCACAGCTGAGGAACCCAAGGCAGGGGGGACACGGAGCTGTTGGGCAGCTGGGCTTCCCACAAATTCTGTTTGTCAGCCAGCCAGCAGCGTGGCTCCTCTCGCTCCATCTTCCTGCTTTGAAGTTTCCATGCCCTGACCATCCCTGCTGGGTCCATCCCTAAAGGTCTTTGGCTGATGCACTTGGAGCAGCCCACCACGTGCCCAGGTGCATTTATAACCTGAACTGTTTGCATGGGGATCCTGACAGATGCACCGCCCAGAGCGGGTGGTCTTCTGCCCATCCTCCTCCTGCGCAGACACCCACTGAGCTGCTCCTCCATGGCCACTTTTATCTCTGAAGTATTAATAAATGAAGCTTGCCTATTTCTGTGAGCCTTTTTAAGAGGCTGGCGGGGCTGCCTTGAAGGCTTGCTCGGCACTGCAACTATTCAGAGCTTTTTTCCGCGTGTGCTCTAGCAGTCGATAAGCCAGGGCATCCAGCTGTCAGCTTTGGAGATTGCCAAAGCCTGCTCAACGACATTTCTGCAGGCTTCGCTCACAAATGAGGATTTTGTTGGACGCTTTGGTTTCTGACTTGATGCTGGTAATTAAATATCTTAACTTGGCTTCAGAAAGCTGCCACTGCCGTGGAGTGACTGGCAAGGCCATGTGAAGCAGGATGTGCTTGTTCTGCTGGAATTGAGTGTGACCTAACTACGATTCTTCAACCTGCAATTTATTTACTTATAAATTTTTTTTTTTTTAATATAAGTAAAACCCTTTTAAAAGGAGAAGGAAAACCTTGAGTTTTACTGCTGTGCTGTTAAGCTTGCATGGACCTGCTGGGACAGCTGTTTATTTGCAAGTTGTGGCAGCCGAATGCCATAAAATTCAAATCATGTCCATATTGATTTTTTCCCCCTCTCTCTTTTAAGATAATCATATATGTACTTTTCACTCATGCAACACAACAGATGTCAAGTACCATGCTGAAAAAAAAGGAGCTGATCTGAGCAAAGGGCTGTAAATTGGGGCAGAAATACTGAATGCCTGATCCTGACTTGTGTGTTGGTTAATTTGGATGCTAAGTTAATTTACTTGCTCTATGTGTTTACCATAGTAGGGGATGAGAGAAACAACTAGTTAAGGGTTGGAAAGTCTTTAAATATTCCAGCAGAAACTCTTCTGAGTATTGCTTTAGTTCCCTCACCCTTCATGACATATTCTTTGAGCAACCTAAACTAGAGGAAGGGGTTTAGAACTAGACAGTCTTAAAGGTCCACTCCAACCCAAACCATTCTGTGATTCTATGATTTCCGACTTTCTATTTAATGCAAAAATTAGAGGCTCCACAGCCCCTTGGCAAATACATGTTGTGATTTGCTGTTTGCCTTTGATTCTTCTTTCCTTTCTTTCTCAACTGGGAGAAAAGCTGTGCTGGTGCCTACTTACCCTCCTGCCCTCTCAGGAGACCATTTGCACTTGGTATCTTCTGTCCTTGTGGCATGTCATAACATCCTGGAATACACTGAGGAACCAGGAGTTCTGGGGTGGCACAGAAACTCTCGGCTCAGTGAGTCATAAAGCTTTCAGATCTTTGTGGCCACTGAGAAGAAAACCAAAGGAGATGGAAATGAGAGAAGCGGCCTGGCAGACCATGAGGACGTGGTTAGTTGACTGAAGAGTTTCAGGATCTGAGCTGACAGCGCTTTGTTTCATGATTGGTGTGGCCTGAACACCAGCCACCTGAATTATAGCAAATTAACCAAATTAACGCCTGAAGTTGTCTGAACATCTGGCCTGTGTTTTCCTTGTGGTGGGGTCGGGTGGGGTCATTCCCAAGGGCATCTGTCCCATGCTGTGCCCAGGTCTGGAGCAACCTCCGTGCCCTCACATGAGTCTCCGATTACCCCCCTCCTGTTCGTGTTCCCTCCTGCGTCCCCCCCCAGCGTTTTGGGGGGAGTTTGTTGTAAATGGGTTGAATGAAGGAGGTTTGTGCTGCCTGGAGCACCTGGGCGAGGAGGCTGCTCATGGTCCCTTCCTGAGTCAGCCGAACTGGATGGGATGGCCCAGCCTAGAGACACTCAGTGGTGAGTCAGTGTGACCGTGACTCAGTAGGTTTCTCGATGTTCTGCTCCTCATGACTGAGTTGCCTTGAGAGACTGTGTTCAAAACATTGCCTTGACCACTGGAAGGGCGGTGTTGGACGGGCATGTTCTTACCCACCAGCTGCTCATCATGCCAGTGCTGGTTGGCGCTGATGCTGGTTGCTCTTCAAACCTCACCTCTTCCTGTAGTACGTGCCACGTGCTCCGCTGCTGCTTGGATTTTTATTTTTTGTGTTTAGAGCTCACTTAGGGACACGGAGGAAGCGCAGCAGCGCGCTGTCGTGCGGCTGGTAAGAGCTGATGCGTCGCTGGCTGGAGACATCCTCATCTTTCCCAACCCAGGGTGCCGAGAGCTCCCCGGCAGGGCCTGGCGGATGATTGAAGGGTTATTTGCCGTGCCAGACAAGTGGCTTCATGTTTCCCTTCTGCATTCCTGGGGCTGAGCACTGCATAGCGATGTGCTTTCAGCTACGTGCTGCTTACCTGAATCATGTCTCCCCCGTGCACGCAGCTTGCGTGGAAGCCAGGGCTCTCCCTCTCCAGGCTGCTGTGTCCCTGTGTCACCGGGTGCTTTTATGAGAAGGTAATGAAATAAGGTGTGGAGGGTGTGGTGGAGGAGCCGCAGGAGTGTCCGGCTCTGTCTGCAGTGGTGAAGGCGACTGTGCCTGCTTTTACCACACCTCCTGAAGGGACGGTTTTCAGCAGCTGAACCCAGTGACCCAATTACCGACCTCTGGGTTTGGGCTGTTGCCAGGAATTCTGCACTGAGGCTCCCCATCCACTTTTGCGCAGGCCCTGGGTGGAAAGCAGCCGTGCCAAAGCTCAAAACAACTTGGCAACAGCCGGAGATCGGAGAGATAAAGAGAGGGGAAGGACCCAATTAATCCACCTGAGCTGTGCCCATCCCTAGGAGAGCAGAGGAAAACACAGTGGGATCTCCTGGTGCTCCTTGCTCCCTGCTGCTCCTCTTTCACACGGGGCTTTCATCCTGTTTCCCGTGGCGATGGGCTGGGCTGCTGGCAGATCCTGCCTTGGGGCAGTATGGCAGGAGGAAGCAATTCAAAATCGTGCCATTCAGAGGCAGGCTCTGGGGGGTGGTGTGTGAAACACCAGCAGCTGGGCTCTGTACCAATATGCAAAACTGAGCTACGGAGCTTGGCAGCTTTTGGGGAGGGCTCTGCAGGGTCCTGGTTCCTCTGATGCTTTGCGGGAGTGAGGATCAGCTTGCCTCCCCTTCTAGCGAGCGGGGCATCCTCAGAGGTTGTAGGGTCGAGCATTTGAAGGTAGACTGTCACCAAGCAGGAAAGACCTCACACTGTTTTTGGACAGGAACACAACTGCCTGTACGCTGAGACTGCAGGGGAGGGGAGCTGGGGCTGTGCTCTGCACCTGGGAGCCAGCTTTGCACCTCTTGGGCTGGGAGGAGAGGACAGTGCTTGTCATTAAAATCAAAGAAAAGTGGAGTGTGAAAATGGGGGATTCGGAGGGGCATCGTTCAGGGCTGGGATCTGCAGCCACTCAGGTCTGAGGCGTGAGAAGGAGGGTGCAGTGTGTTACAGGGGGGTGTGGAAAGATGTTGCTCAGGTGATTTTCTAGCAGCTTGGTGCCTGTTACAGGCAAACTCCATTGGCAGGCTTTCCTCCCAGCTCCAGCAGGGAGGAGGAGGAAGATTGAGGAACAGTCCAGAGACCATTTCCCCCCACCCCAAATAAGCAAGATGAGTTGTTTGCTGTGGCATGGCCATGGAGGCAGCACAGGGGGGACGTTTTCTGGCTCAGATGGTTGTGTGACAGAGTTCAGTCCATGGTAGGTCTGCGCTGCTGCTGCTCAGGAGTGTTTCTTTTGTCCAGACCTTTCTGAGGCGGCTCTCTGGAGCTGCACATCCATCTGACTTTTACCTAGCCATGGGATGTGGTTTTTTTTTATTCTGAGTGCTTGTTCTTTGCTTGGCTTCAGCATCAACTTAATGAATGGTGCTTAGAGGAGCTGTGAACTCATGTCCCATCCTGGAGAGTCTGCGTCAGCCACGGCCCGGTGCAGCTGTTTCCTTCAAGGATGCTTGTGTGGATGGAAGCGACTGTAAATCTGTTTGTGTAAAGCTTTCCCTCCCGTGACTCCAGTCATCCTTCATGTTCCTGTTGTTTCATGCTGCTGCTCCTGGAAACCACAGCACCTTCTCGCAGGAGCTGAGGATGGGGGAGATGTGTCGGGGAGGGTGGATACCCTTGCCGTGCCTCGCTTCCACAGGAATCGCATGCAAAGGACGCTTCACTGACTGAGGTTTCCTTCCCTCTGCCCCCGAGGCACGAGGAGTGTCTTGGCTTGTGTGCCCAGTGCAGGGAGGAGAGGCTGCTCTGTGCCTTGGTATCAGGGTAAGCCTTTCGGGTGCCTGGTGTTTTTCAGCTGCCCTGTCTGGCTTGGCACCACTCTCCTTGCGTACCCCGTGCATCGCTTTCAGCTGCCGTGCCTCTGCAGAGGGACACCCCCCCAGCCTGCCCATGGACAGCCTGGTGTTGGATCTCATCCAGCAACACAGGAAAAAAGCAGCCCCACGGTGATGCCTCCTTGGGTTTTCTTCTTCCATCAAGTGCTATGATCAAGTGCAGGGCCCCTGCCATGCCCATCCCCGTGTCTCAGCCTCCGTGTAGGAGGCAGCAGGGTTAAGGCTGTCGGAGCTCGGGTGTTGTTCCGTGGTGCCGAGCGAGCGTCAGGCAGGAGAAAAGCTGAACTTGCAAATCTGCTCCTGGGCGCTCCGGTAAGTCATGCCAGGGACTGTTTGAACAGTGCTAATCCCAGGTGCCTCTGGAGCAACCTTGTTTACAATGCCAGCGCTTCAAATGGGTGTTCTGACAGAAACTTTACGCAAGCCATTTGCTTACCAAAGCTCTCTGGGTCTGGGAGATTGGTTTTCAGACCTCAGTGTGCCATCTCCTTGTCCCAGCATTTTGGAGACACCCTGCAAAGAGACTCGAAGCTTTTTGGGGACCACTCAGATCCATTTATGAGCTCCATGTGTTTTTCCATGGAGAGTGCTGCGGGCAAATTGCATGTGAAATAGCTGGTGGCTCCAGAGCCATGAGAAATCCCTGCCCATCACAGGGAGCAAAAAGATGTTGAGGAAAATTTTTGGAGCATGCTAAATATTGTAATCCCTGTAGTCGGTCTGCTGCTGGGGCTGGGGCTGGAGTTGAGCCTTTATGCTCATCATTTTTTTCCCCATTTACTTTTGTATTAAATGCTGCTCTTCCACTTACTGGGTTCAGCAAAATTTGTCAGTTCTTAAGTGACGCAGTGGTGGTCACAGTTGTGTTCAAACTGCAGTGATGTGTGACAGGCTGTGATTTGGGTTACCTAGTCATGAAATTGTGCCGTTCCCTTAGCTGGCACACCAGGACTTACCTTACATCCAGGCTTTTCAAGCCATTCTATAGCGTGACAGCTTTCATCGTGAGAAAAAGAGAGTAAAGAGGGACTTTGGCCTCAAAATTCTCTGAATGGATTTCCAAAGGATTGCTTTTAGTTGCATCACAGGAAGCTTTGTTGGTTTTTCTCTGGGGATGAGGCTGAACTAGGTGAGAGACGTGTGAGACAGTGGTGATGATGTGTCTCGCAGCTGTAGCTCAGTTGCCTCATGTTCATGTTTTTCTTTTACCTTTGCCTTGTGGTTTGGACTATGTTTTTCATTTTGGTGAAAGTCAGGGCGAGACTGTGACTCTGGGGTCTGGCATCCCCAGTATGCCATGGGGTGTTGGACAATTAAGGAGGGAGCCATCCCTGGGGATGGCAAGACTCAAGGCCCAGCTGTGGTAATGGGCTGTTACAGTGTGTTCTGAAATGTGTGCCCTTACTCTGGGAAACTGAATCCAGGCAACATGGAGTGGGAGCAAAAAGACCTGTGAAAAATGGGTGCTCATTTTTCCAGGGGGGGAAAAAGCCAAAGAAAACACATCCAACAGTCGCCTTGTCAGATATGTCACGGGAATGTCCTTATCCAGCCCCTGGGATGGACTCAGTGCTGCTAATTACAGCTTGTCTCGCTGCTGAAAGGAAAAGTTTGAATCTGTTCACCCTGGATTTCCCACAGCACCATTTTGGGACAGCACCAGCCCCGTATCTCCATGCCTGGAAGCTTTTGTCCAATGCCAGAGACTGGGCTGCTGTTTGCACCAAGCCTTGGATTTGTAAGCACCAGTTGTGGCTGAAGGTCTTGGAAAAACACCTCTCTGTCTCTCTGGGCTATTCCAAACCCACCTGCTGCAAAAGGCCCCGCAGAGGTGCTCTGGAGCTTGGGGGATGTTGCTGTAGAGGTCCCAAGCACAGGACCGCCGTCCTTTCTGGCGCCGGCCGTGTTTTTGGCTCTGTCCTGCCGGAGGATCCGCAGCTCTGCTCTCCCTTGGGTGCAGCGCTTCCTGCCTAGCGGAACTGGCTGGCTTTCAGGAAAATAAACAGCCCTTCTCTGCTGGAGCTGGGAGTCCTGGGCTGCTGCACGAGGGGAGAAGGTTGTGACCAAACGACCCCTTCATCGCCTGCCTCTACCTGTGCTGCCGCTGCAGCCGCTCTGCAGCGCTGGAACTGGGCTGTGTCTGATTTATAACAGGCTGCATTCCGGGGACAGCTTTATGTTCTTGTTGCTAAATTCTCGTGTAGCTCCAGGAGGGGAAACCATCCCTAACCTTTCCATTTTGCACGTGGCTGTATTTCTGCTGGGAGTCCCGCGTTACAGAAGCCTGTGGGGTGCTGCTAGCGGGGCTGTGGTGGTGTGAGCCCATGGCACACACCTGGGCAGAGCAGCAGGGCAGTTTCCTACCTGAGAGCTCATGGGATGCTCCGTGCTTTCCCAGCACTAGATCATGCAGTGCCCAACACAGATGGATGTTCACAGCTTGCCAGTGCCGGTCTAACCCCAAGCTTATTAAAAGCCCACAAGACCGTGTCTTCCCCTTCCTCCTCCTGCTTCCTTCCCCCTCCCTTGGCTTTTCAACACCAGGTTTTGAATAAATCATCTAGGATGTGATCACACAGGAAATTCGCGAATTTAATTTTTTTTTTTTTTTACAGCCAAGTTCGGAAGTGAATTCAGCTCTCCAGGGTTTCAGTCCTGTGCTTTTTAATCACGAGGTTCTCCATCCTTTCTACTCTGTCATTTGTGACATGACGTCTCCTTGGCCGTGTAAGCTTTTCCCCTGCTTCTGCCTGCCCACAGAAACAATAGCTGCTGGAAATGCTCTTCAACAACCCGAAATGGCTGGGGATTGCCTGTGGAAAATGCAGATTTAATCTATGTTAGGTCTTTTTGTTGTTATTTTGTTTACCGCTTGGTTATCCTTTTCCTTCAAAGAAAAGCCAAGCCCTTGTTCTTGCAGAATTCACCACTCGTGATGTGTTCCTCGCTGGAAGGAGGAAATCCTGCATTCCTTTGTGCATCTTTGCGTTATTTTCTTTTTCTTTGTGGGTGGGATCTTAGGGAGTATAATGGGCAGATTAGCAACTGTATTTGTGGAGTAACCCATCTTTGTGCAGGTCTGGCTAGAAACCAATTAAGCTTGTCTTGATCGCTAAATGAGATTTTTGTCGAACGCCTCACCCAGCCGCCTTCTGCATCCATTAATAGCCGGGTGGGATGAAAATAGCTGAAGGAGTGAAGATCGCGTGTTGGATAAACAGAGAGGCGTTGGCTGCGGGGAGGTTCCCGGGATGCGTGCGAGCTGCTGCCTCTTTGTGTGGTTCTTCTGTAGCTCCGGTTCTTGCAACCTGGCATTGGGAGCGTTTGACTGCAAGTGGGCAATCCCCTGCTGCAGCAGGCGTGGGGTCGGAGGAAAAGCTGCTGGATGAAGAGGGAGCATCCCGTGGACTTCATTCCTGTGCTGGCCCCTGTGACATCCCTGGGAGCTCCTTGTGACTCTCAGCTGCGGGTCCCCGGAGTGCCTTGGCCTGGGTGTATCTGTCTGGTCTTTGGTTGCTTTTTAGCCTGGAAAAACCCTGTGGCTTTCCAGGGGGACGCACGACATCGCCAGGCTGGGGGTGTTGGCTGCTGCTGTGATGAAAACCGGTCCGGGAACGGCGCTTCAGTGCGGCGTTTTTGAAGGGAACCGACTAAGGAAAGATGCCTTTAATAAGCTGTGCCTCCGGGGAACCCTTCTATCTCTGTCCCAGACTTTCTGCATCGAGATAAGGTTGCAGAGCAGCTGGATTTGTGCTCTGCCTTGGGAGGTGTAGGAGGGGGAAGGGCACTAGGATTTCTTTTAGGGTGTGAACATTCATTATGATCACTTTTATTTGTAAAGTAGCTACAGATAAGCTGTGCACAAGTGATACCTTCTTCCCTGCTTGCCTGGCCTCACAAACGATGGCGAGAGTGATCTCAGGGCAAGGGGGAAAGGAAAACACTGGGTGAACTTGCAGGGTGTAGCTGCTGCAGATGTGCTGTAACACGCAGCAGACCACCCTTCTGCTCCGCTTGGTCCTCTCCTAGGGGTGCACAAACCAGCTTCTCCCTGCATGCCTAGCATTTTGTTCTCCATCTCCCCACTCCTTAAATTCCAAAAGCTCTTGGGTTATTCGTGGAAGTGCTGCTTTTTTTCTTCTCCCCGTGTAAAAGTGCCCAATAAGAGGTGTGGGTCTAAGGACATTCCATGTTGTGCTGAAGCCCGTGTGCCACATCAAGGAGGTCAAGATCTTGTGGACCTTGACATCATGGCATGGTGAAACCCAGTCACTTCCTGTGCTGGGGAAGTTTGGGTCAACTTGGGAATCCTGAATCTGGGAAGACCTGGATCCAGATGAGGCAGGTGCCTTCCAGGGTTCCATGAGAACTGCAAAAGCCTCAGAAAAATCTTAAACTGGGATGACTGGAAGATGGTTTTGGGTGGGAGTTCTGAAGAGAAGGGCTGGAACAACCTTCAGGGCTGGTGGTGTTTTGTTTTTCTGCTATACTCTTTACTGAAAAGCTGTGGAGTTTTGATGCCAGTGAGACAGAAAAATACCTGGTGGCAGAGTGTCCCCCTGACTTCATCCTGCTGTCGTGGGGCTGAGGCGGCTCGGTGCAGTGATCTGATGTGGCATGGCAGCCGTGCCCCGTGGAGATACCCTCTCCTGGGAGGAAAATGTAAAAATAACCACGTCTTTGGCTGCGTCTTTGAGTTGCGTGAGACTGCAGCAAAGGAGGTAGGGGATGAAATGATATCCATGGAAATTAGGCAGGAGAAATGAGCCTTTTCCTGGGAGGCAGATCTCTGAAGGAAAGGTCCTGAAGACCATGAGGGAAATGTTCTTGCCCTCCTCCTATACCGTGCTGGGGTGCAGGGGACACACTGGAGCTGGGCTCTGGGGAGGTTTCAGAGGGTCCCCATTGTCCCCTGTCATCCTCTTCCTCGCTGTGGGCTGAAGGAGGTGCAGCCCCATTTGGGTTCCTGCACCTCATCCTGTGCTGTGGCTCCAGGGTCTAGACGGGTGACACAGACCCTTGTGAGAGACTGTGTCCTGCCCAAGGCTTTGGGAACCTGTTGGACCCACTCTTCCACCTCTTTGCTTTTCAGAGCTCTTATGGAGCAGGTCTGTTCCTCTGTGGGGGACCACTAAAGTGTGGAGCTAGGAATAAACCCGTGGGAGCTGCGGTGGATGGCAGACGGGTGCTCCTGGCATAAACAGGCTCAGCTAATTTAATCTGCGGTGGACATGATCTCCTTTGTCTTCCAGTTGAGCTAAATATACCCTTTGAGTTGTGGCTATGGAGGCTACCTCCCTTTTTGATTATGGAAAACACACTAATGTGGGATGCAGCTGGCTGCCTCCGGATGGAGCCTGGAGAAGAGCGGGATTGGGGCATCCCATGGCTGAGACTTGCATTTCTCTCTCCTCCTTACCTGTATCTGGACCAGGGCCAAGGTGTGGGATGCTTGATGGGCAGCTGTGTGGAGGTCTCCAGCTCCAGAGTTTCGTGTGATGCAGGTTTTGGAAGCACGAGGAATTCCAGCATAGCCATAAGCTTTGTCGGACAGGTTCTAAAGTTTGGTGGCTGAGCTGCACCTACCTGGGCATGGCTGGTGGCTTCAGGGCAGAGAAAAGGTCCCTCTCCCATCTTTGCATAATTCTCAGAAGCAGCAGTTCAGTATTTCTGGATGCAAAGGAAAATAAAAAGCTGTTGGTCAGCTCGAGCAGCAATTGGAAGAAGTTTTAGTCTTGGAAGGGAAAAGGGAAATTAAATGCCAGGGGTGAAATTTAATATGTTAGTCCAAAGGTGCCACCTGGGAATTAGTGCCTGGGACTAAGATCAGGAAGTTGTGTGTTGGGGGATGCCTGTTTGCACCCTGTTCTGTCTGTGTGGGTGCTCTGCCAGAGCTGCTGGGGGGGTCTTTGGTTGCTTTATCTCACGAGGTTTGTCCTGTGTGACAGCATCTCAGGTTCTTCTGTGTTCAGCCTCACAAGGGTCCCTGAAAGACCAGAAAGCCACAACAACAGGTAAAATGTGCTGCTGCATCTTCCCTGCCGTGCTGGCCTCAAAGCCAAGAGACATTTTATCTTTTGAGCCCTCGTTGTTGCAGGCTTCAGAGGAGCCAAGAAAGCAGTTCATCAGGAGGGCTTTAGTGACATGTGGCTTCAGGGTCTCTAGTATTAGCAACTTCTGAGTTAAATACCCGGTGTCAGCCATGCAAGTGCCTTGTGCAGGTATTTGCTGGAGGTTGGCAAACCTCTGTTCCCCATTTGCTGACCTTCAGTGTGTAACCAGCTTATCTCTGAGCAGCTGGATTTAACCCTCTTATCCACTGCTGTGCTGGTGGTGTGGTGTGCCAGCCCTTCACACTCTCCTGCTCCTCTGTCCCAGGATGCCGGGAAAAGCCTGGATGACTTCCTTGAGAAATGCCCTCCCTGGGATGATTACTTCTGTTATTTAAAAAGAAACAAAACAAAAAATGCACCAGCAAACTCCTGGATTGGGATAATTAAGTCGATTGAAGTGTTTAAGTGAATGAGTTTCCCTTTAATTAAAAAAAATATATATGTCTCATCATGGTTCCTAAAATAATGAGCCACTGACCTGCTTTATCTCTGATTTGGCTTACAGATGGAGAGGGGAGGTAAATTGTCATGGAAGCATAGAATGTCCTGAGCTGGAAGGGACCCTCAAGGATCATTGAGTCCAACTCCAGCCCTGCCCAGGACACCCCAAGAATCACATCATGTACCTGAGAGTGTTGTCCAAATATTCCTTGAACTCTCTCAGGCTGGTGCTGTGACCACTGCCCTGGGGAGCCTGTTCCAGTGCCTGACCACCCTCTGGGGGAAGAACCTTTTCCTAATATTCAGCCTAAACATCCCCTGACACGACTTGGTACCATTCCCTCAGGTTCTATCACAGGTCACCAGAGAGAAGAGATTGGTGACTGCCCCAAATTTCAGATAAAAGTAGGGGAAATCAGCTTCACCCTTGAAAGATCAGCTCCTCATCTTCTGTGGCAATGCCTGAGTTTGTTAGTTCAGGGAAGCAGAGAATTGCCCTTCAGGGGCAGGGCAGTTTGTCCTTCCCTGGTGTCTCTGGAGCAGAGCAGGACTCCACTGTGGGGCCAGTTTCCAGCTCGGAAAGGTGAGATCTCACCTCCCTGCCCTTGCATGGTCCATAAGCCAGGAAGGATGCTGGAGAGCCAGGAGCTGTGCCCTGGGGCTGGGAGGAGGCAAGGGACCACATCACACAGGAGTTTGGGAAAGCCATTAGCATTTTATTCTGCAAAGCCAATGCACGCGGGAATGACAGCTCCTGAGTGGTGGGTTAAGTGAAAAGATGTGAGGAGACACATTTGTTTATCAAAATGCTGATCAGTGCCGAGGGAAGTGGGGTGTGTTTTGGGGAAGGGGCGAGGCAGCGTGGCAGGGCGGATCGCGGTCACCACAAACACAGCTGTGTGTGCCTGTGTGCCCTGGTAACTTGAACTCATCGCTGCTGGGAGTCCCTGCTTCAGACTGCTGCCAGAGATGCTGTACTCATTATTAATCTGCTGAGATAATTGTAGTTTTAATGTTTCCAGCAGGGGAGTTCACCGGAGGCGGAGGCATTCCTGGAAGCCCTCGGTGGGTACCATCCTGGAGGCATCCAACAACGTGACTCAGCTTCTTGGCTGGTGGTGTTCTAGAGGGGGCCTCGGGTGGGTGCTGATTTTCAGAGCTAGGAGGTGACCTGAAGACAGGGAGCACAGGCAGTGATTTGGAGCTGTGCAAAGCATTTTGAGCTGTGATTAGCAAATGAGGCAGTTTGGGAGCGGGGCTGCTGCTGAACCCATGGTGGAAGGGCAGTGCCTGGCCCTGGTTTGACTGATGAGTGTGCAGGGAAGTGCTGCACGTGCATAAAAGCTGGGGAAATGTTTTGTGGTGGGCAATGGGAATGCTCCTCTTGCCTTTTCATCGAGAAGCTATAAAATGGCATCCAGCAGCTCTTCAGCCCAGCTTCCGTTCCTGGAAGCCAAAGCCAGGTGCATGCTATCCTGAACAAGGCACGGGGACATCTGGATGTTCATTTATATTTGAGCTGCATTTAGCCACTGGAACAAACGCTTGCAGAAAGTGGCCTTAGCCTTGGCTCAGCATCCTGCATGCAGACCACGGGTAGCCCTGAAGGGAGTTTGAGCTGAAAGCACGTGAAGCCATCAGTAGCAAGAGAAGCAGATAAGATTAACAAGCTGCTGTTTGGGAGCCCCACACTCCAAGAGAAATCACTTTCAGAGCAAACACTTCTAGTGTAGCTTCACAGGGCTGGAGAAGGACAATGCAGAAGAGATCCACATGGATCTGTGCCACATCTCACCAGGGAGACAGTCCCACCTACCTGTTCCACAGTGAGGAGACCCTGGAGGGCTGGCTGGGGCAGTGTTTGGGATGCTGCTGGGGGCAGCAGCCTCTGTGTCCCATCCCACCTGGCGGCTGCAGCCCTATGTAGCCCAGCAAGCAGGTGTGGATGGAGTTTCTGCAGGCGTGAAACTGATGTCAAGCAGTGTTTTTTCCTATCAGCTTGTAAAAATCATCCGTTGGCTCTGCCTGCTGTGGGGCAGAGAGGTGGGGACCAGGTGAGATGTGACACACATCTGCACTGGCCTCTGTTTTGCCCTCTGCCAGCCCCCCAAAGCCCTGTAAGAAATGTCTGCTCTGAAAAAGTGATTTCTTCTGGAATGTGGGACTGAAACGATGGCAGTGCAACCTCTCACTGCCGAGGAGAGTCCTCGTTTTGTCTTGTCCCGTTGATCTGAATGAAGTGATTTATAAGGACGTTTTCCATGAATCAATAAATCCATGCTTGCTGCTGTGCCTCGGAGGTTTAATTTGCTCTAGATACTGCACGGAGTATCTCTGTCCTGAATTGCACTGCGAAGTTCTGCTCTTTGGGAGAGGATGAGGATACAGCTGGATCCTCTGGGAACATGCTGCAGGCATCTGATGGTGCCTGATCACTGTTAATTGTGCACCTCCTGGTGTGGGCTAAAGAGTTCAGGGAGGGTGTAAGAGCAATAGTTTCCCTGTGTGTGGAGTTTGAGGGCTTAGTCCGTTGTGCCAAGCATTTCCTGATGTTACAGATCTTGGAGAAATAGAAGCAAAAAAAAAAGGAAGGGGTGGGAGCACTGGCCTTTGAAGGAGATCACAGCGTGGAAATCTGGGTTACAGGTAGGCTTTCTTTTCAGGTTTCTGAGTGATGCTTCCTCTCAAGAGGAATTGAAAAATTCCTGTTGCTCTGTGCCACCTCCCCTTCCAAAAGCTGCTTTTATGAGCCCTTTGGAAGCAATGCACGTTTTTACAAAGCCTGCCACTGGATCTGCCTGGAAAAAGAGGGTTCAGAAACACAGCTCTGCTGCACACAGAGAAGTCAAAGGTAACCCCAAACCCCAGTCCTGAGCTTGTTTTCCTTGCTTTGAGCACTGTGATCTGGTGAAGCTGGAACTGCGGTCATGGATGGATGAGGGGGCCTTGCTTTCTGCTGTGCACTGGGGGTTTGGGGTTGTTCCTGGCCTCTTCTTCTGCACAACGGGTGCTCTGAAGGCCTCTGAACTGGTGGGGCACGGACTGGACTGGGTCAGCCGTCCCCATGAGCACCTGGAGTCCACCTCTCCATCCCGTTCCACCTGCCTGGCTGAGCCCCTAGGGACCCCTCCACTTCTCCTCCAGAGCGGCTCCAAAACCATTTGATATCTCCTGGAGGTCAGAGCTCAAGCTGGAGAATCCAGAAACGTTCCCAGAGCCAGAACACGCCATGGCGAGCGCTGCGTGCCTGGTCTCTGCTTCTCATTTCCTCCGTTGCTGTGGGAGCAGTGGAGCTGCACATGGGGTTTCAGCGGGGTGTCCCCTCTTTTGTTCCTATATATTGGAAAAGCCTGCGCATGTGTTTATATTTAAAAACAATACGTATCTATTTCAACGTGGCCGTTTGTGAGCTGTGCCCCTCGGGACTGGTCGGGTTGGGCGGAGGAGGGATGTAGCTCACAGCTGCCGACCTGTTGCACTGGCAGCTGTGTGATGGTCCTGCTGGTCCAGCCATTCTTGCACTTGGAAATAACAGGTGTTGGCAGGGAGTGATCCCAAACCTGCTCAGACCCAGCTAGGAAGGCTCCCTTTGAAGTGAGCAGGCTTTGGAGTAACTCTGGCAGCACTGGTGCAGAGGCTCCGTTGCTGTTACTTGTATCACAGCCTGGGCAGGCCTTCCCATGTGTGCCCATCTTGCATTTTCCATGCCCTTTTTCCCACATGCTTGCTGGTGTCTTGGAATGAAACAGATGCAGCTTCTGGTGGCAGGGCTGGATGTTGGGCTTGTTGCCCATCCTCTGGGAACAGCAAACCCAAGGTCAAAGCATGGCTGTGCCAACGGCAAAGCGGAGCAGCCATATAAAGTTGTCATTTTAAATAATTGCCATAATGGTTTCTCCTCCCTTTCTTCCACCCCTTCCCCATGTTCTTCCCCGTCACCGTGTCCTTCCCCACCCACAACCTGGGGGCTGCTGCCTGGATGCCTTCAGGATTTATGTTAAAAGGGGAATGTTACGTACGTAATTAAACCGTCGTATTGCTGGATGGAAATGGGATTTGGTGCTTACCGCTGTGACTCTTTCTCATGCGTGAGGGTGAACTGATTGATTACTGAGGTTTGAGATTAAATATTCCCCTGAGCTCCGCTGGCATTTAGTGTGGTGGGGGGAGGGCAGAGGGAAGGGGCGGAGAGAAATTATGGTTTTCCTTCAAGGCAAGGAGAGTATGGGAACGTCTGCTGAGCGCATCCCCTTGTCTTGGTCTGCAACATGGGCTGTAGGAGAGGCTCCTGGCACTGGTGTCTTGGGCCACAATAAAGCAGGTGCCTTACTCTGCATCCACAATGGTGGATGAGCTGCTGGTGGGCTTTGCAAGTCCCTCTCACTGCTACATTGAGCATCCCGTTGCATCCTGCCCGGTCCCTGTGACACAGCTGCATCCCCACCTGCCCACATCTCATTCCTGGCTCAGATCCCTCCCAGCCCAGCCCAGCAGCGGGGTAGACCTGCTCTCCCCGCCTTTCTCCTTAGGAGCACACCTTATATATTTATTTTCCTTAATTTCTTTCAGTCCAAAAACCCCCTCTGCGTTTGGTTTCGATGGGAAGGGAGGAAAAACCCCCACGCGCCGCTCCTCGAGTGCGTGGTGGGTTGGAGACGCCGCCTTCGCCCGCTTCCCTTGAAGTCTAATTTTAGCTGAAGGCGACGGGATCCCTCCAGGGTATGGCAGAGATTTCCTATCAGCTGCCTAGACCTTAAGAAACACGCACAAAAACAAAAACAACACAGAAGCACTTAGGTTTATTTGGGTGAATTCTTTCAAAAAAAGGGTGTGACTTTTTTTTTTTTTTTTACGAGCAGCCCCTGCTCACGCTGGCTTTGTTCTGCTGCAGTCAAGTATTTCAGGTCTTCCAAGATTTAATCAGAATAATTAGTTACTGTCTGTTTGTACCTTCTGTTTCTGTTGCAGGGTTACCAAAGGGCGTATTTATCTTCCAGAGGGCTGCCTAAGTGTCACCTAATCATTAAAGCATCTGATTTCCTCCAAGTTATCTGTCATGCGGCTTATGTAAGTAAGTAAATAAATAAATAAATGAAAGCAGGGAGGGTGGGGATGGTGTTGGTGGATTCTGCTTGGGGGGGGTTGTACAGATTTTTCCTGATTGTCACGGGTTTAATTGTGAGTTGCCTGTGGTTCCCAGCCCATCATGCGGTGATCAGAGGACTGAGTGTTTGGATTGGCGCTGAACGACCCAGCCAGTTTAATGAGGCTGCTTTCAGCCAAGCCTTCACCCCGCTAAACTGGCAAGAGCTGTGTTGCTCCCTGTCATTTCAGGAGCAGGGGGATAAAAAAATGGCCTTACAGGAGTGAAAGGCTCTTGCTTTCACTCATACAGTTACGGCTTTGACTCCTTAACCCAGTGGTATCCCTTATAAAAATCACAGCTCTGTCTGGAAATAAGTTACCACTGTAAGTTTGGCAGGATGGGGAATTAGGTGTTTTTCAGCCTGTATTTGCATGTTCGTTTTGGGAAGGGGGACTGTTAATGCACACATTTCCCATCCCTAACACGGGAGATGAGCAAGACACAGGAAGTGACTGCAGAGGAGGGTGGGATGGCTGGGAAGCCTGGCAGGGAGGGCAGTGAGGTGCTGAACCCAGCCCTGGTTCGTGCCTGGCACCTGAGTGAATCGCGTGATGTTTTCCCTTCCGTGTTTGTCACCGAGAGCAGATGAGTGGCCCTGTTCTGATGGCAGCGTGGGGCTGGACAATTTGCTTTTCCCCCCTTGGTTTCTCTCTCTTCCTGAGCTGGGGTGGTAGGGTTGGGTTCTGAGGTGCTGGCTTGTCAGCTGCCTTCGCTGCCTCATTTATCATGTCCGATGTGCAAACCCTGTGAGTGAGGGCTCGGGGTGCATGCCCATTCCCTGATGGGTTTAGATCCTTTTAAATCCAGAAGCAGCCTTTGCCATCAGTTTCTCTGCTTTCCTGTGTGAGAGGGACCATACATTTTTGAGGTTGGTAGCTTTGTGTTAGCCCTTCTCGGGAATGTGGATGTGCAGCTGGGCTTTGCTCTCCTTCCCTGGGAGAAGCTCATGAGAGGGAAGGAGCCTGGACAGGGACAAGGTGGGACCAAAGGGATCTGCAGGGCTTTGGTGGCTTCAGTAGACCCAGGGAAAACTGCTTGTGTGAAGGTTGAGGTTGAAGTCCATCTTCTCTCTGCATTTGTTGGGAAGAGTGAAGATGAGCAGCAGTGACTGGGCATGTGTTGGACTCTGCTGTGGCAGAGCTGAAGCTGGGCTTGATCCCCACATCCTGTCCCAGCTCCAGAGTAACAATTTGGAGAGATGCTGGCAAATCCTCTGTCCCCTTTGGGACCGATGTGGTGACTGTCACAACCAGCACTGCATTGCCTGTGGCCTTCTCCCTTTCTGCTCCGGTGTGCGTGGAGGTGGGAAAAGTCCGATTTGATGGAAATACTCTTAAGAAAGCCTGTCAGCCTGATTTTTTCCTTGATGTTTACCCAGCTGGAAAGCTGGTGGCAGTTCAGACACCTCCTGAAGCACTGGGAATGTATGATGTGCAGCACAGCCATTGCTCCTGCCCGGCATGGTCCCTCCATCCAGTGAGGGATGCTGGAGGGGTTGGCAGGTGTCTAATCCCCATCCTACTGGTGTGTCCCTGCCTGCTTCACTCAGCCTTTCACAGCTCTGCTTGGTTTGGGCAGAGGGAGAGGTGGGGAGGAGGAGCAGAGCTGCTGGGAGTTGAAGAGGGTGAAAGCACTGAGGGGAAGGGAGATGACAGAGCGGTGGAGACGGATGCTGGGAAGAAAAGGAGATGACGTGGCTCATTTGCCTGGTGCTTCAGAAGTTGCTTAGCTGAATTAAGTGTTCACTAGGGAGCCTCATTTGGCTTTTAAATAGCTTTGGAGCTTGTGAGTGCTCTGTGTTGGTCTCCTTTCTGCAGTCAGAGCCAGCTCCTGTCCCCATCTCTCTCTGAAGAATATCCCTGTTAAAAGCCCACCTTGGGATGTGGGAGGGGAAACTTGGTGGTCACCTGCTTTCAGAAAGCCCTTCTAGTTCTTCCCAAGCTCTTCATCATTCCAGACCATCTATCCTTTGGTTTTTTCCAGTCTGGACACTGTGAGCTTTGGTGATTGGGACTGACCACAGGTTCCCTGTCCTGCAGAGGCCAGGGCATGCCAGGAGCTCTGGTGTTCATCACATAGCACCAGCTAGTCTGGGATGAGCTGGCTGGTCTTCCACCATCTCTCCTTGAGCATCCCACTTAAGGCAGAGGTGATTCCCCTTTGGCTTTCTTATTCCCTTGCAGGGCTGTGTATTTCTTCTTTCCTTTCAGCCAGCTGAAACACTGCTCCAAGAGACTGGAGAATGATTTTGAGTACCTTATTTCGCTGGCTGTCCCTTGGTGCAGAGCTGGATGTTATTTGTGCACTTGAGCATCCTGATACCTGGGTAAAGGAAATTCATAGGGCTTAGTTTTATTTAATTTCTGTAGAAAATGAAAGTATCTCAAGCTGTTTCCTTTCCTTTGTCTCCAGAGTAATGCACTCTGTCACAGAGGGTGCCAAAGGCAGGCACAAATCCTGAGGATGGGGGTGCAAATGATGTTTGCTCTCCAAAAAACTGTCTCAGTCAAGGATGGGGAATATTCCCCACACCATGGCCACCTTGGGTGGTTCAGCTGTGTCCCCCCATGCAAGGAGATCACGGCCACCAGGTACCACTGATGTGTCCCCAGACATGGGGCTCCCTCCCTGCTCTTGTCCTCCACCATGTGCCCACCAGCCACTTCCAGACGTGGTGGGGGAAGGTTTGGGAGGAGCACACCCCGTTTTCCTCATAAAACTCCAAACAAGAGGCTTGGCCTGGTTTAGATTTTAAAAATAACTTGCACATTTGGAAGCTAAAGTTTCAGAAGGGCTCCGAATGGGATAATGGCTTTGATCGTGACAGTCCAAGATCAAGGGAGGGCTTTTTAGGTTTGCTGCATCAGCTGGAAAATATATTGTAGTGTCTAGACTTTATCATCCTCAAGAAAGGCTCTTTTTTTTTCCCGCTCTACAAAGGTCTAATCCAAAGCCCATGTACAGTTGATAGGAGGGGCTTTGATTGTGTCCAGGAGCATGTTGAAAGAGGTGGAGATGAGCTTTGGACCTTGAAGGACTCAGACCCTGCTTTACAGGCGCCGCTGTCTCCGACGCGGTTGGCGCGGGTGGAAGTCGTGTCAGCAGTGGGGTGAGGAGGCTGAGGATGGGGACCAGCTGTGTGCCAGTCCCCCCTCCCCAGAGCGGTCAGCTCCTGCAGCTGAGCACTGCTGAGACCTCAGTGCTCATCCTTTGGCTGCTGTGCTTGTGGTCAGCTGCTCAGACCAGCATCTCCCACAACTGTCTCAGTTTTCTCTGTGTAATAACCATGAACATCCACCTTTGATGGTGTGTGGATGGAACTTCAGCATTTTTAGCTTAAGTGTAGAAAGTGTACGGTTTTCTCTTCTTACCATTCCATAAGTGGGTTTGAAACTTTTTTAAAAATTATTTTATTGAATTCTTTTATTATTTAATTATTTTTTATAATTCCAAATGAGAGGCCGGGAAGGATCTTCCTAAGTTGCTTGGAATAAACTCAAAAGCCTGTTGTGAAGGTGAGGACATCTGGCCACATGTATTTATAGAATCATTAAAGCTGGAAAAGACCTCCAAGATCATTGAGTCCAGTCTTTGATCAAACACCACCTTGCCAACTAAACCACAGCACTGAGTGCCACATCCCATTGTTTCTTGAACACCTCCAGGGATGGTGACTCCACCACTGCCCTGGGCACTCTGTCCCAATGCTTAACAACCCCTTCAGTGAAGAAATCCTTCCTGATGTCCAACCTGAACCTCCCCTGGCGCAGCTTGAGGCCATGTCCTTTTGTCCTGTCCCTTGTTCCCTGGGAGCAGAGCCTGACCCCCCCTGGCTGCCCCCTCCTGTCAGGGAGTTGTAGAATGAGAAGGTCCTCCCTGAGCCTCCTTTTCTCCAGGCTGAGCTGCCCCAGCTGCTCCTCATCAGACTGGTTCTCCAGACCCTTCCCCAGCTCCGTTCCCTTCTCTGGACACCCTCCAGCACCTCAATGTCCTTCTTGTTGTGAGGGGCCCAGAACTGGACACAGCACTTGAGGTGTGAACTCACCAGTGCTCAGTACAGAGGGACTGACTCTTCCTGAAAGCCCACAGAGCAGCTGAGCTCTGTCACACTGGAATATGCCCTGTGGAGGAAGCAGAGGCAGTTTTTCTTCGAAACACTGTGTTTTCTGCGCAGGGCTCTCGGGTGTGTTTTGGCAGGTGTGTCATTGGCAAAGTCACCACCAGCCATCTCCTTGGCGTCTCAGCACACCATGATGCCATGCTCAATGCCCGAGGCTTTGGAGGGGTTGCAGCTTAGTTATGAAAGCTTCATCTGGAAGCTTTGAGAAACATTTGGAAATGTTTTGGAAAACATTTGGATCGAGGATGCCATAGCTCTGCGCTTGGTTGTTTTACTTTGCTTTGTCCTTGAGCAAGAATACTGCTGTTGGGTTTCTGTTTTTTCTTTCCATCAATTATTCTTTCAGACAAACTTATTTCCAGGGATAAATCAGAGCAAATGCCAATGTGAAAATAGTTTGTGGTGTGAAATGGTATTAAAATTGTGCTGGAAGGGATCTTGAGAGGTTACCTTGTCCCCAAGGGTAGTCGAATACACGCATCGGTCTGGAAAATGATCGTCTTTGCTGGGAGTTGTTTTGTCATAAATTATCTCAGGAGCAGAGGCAAAAATCTACCAAATAATGCTGTCAGTGTGTGTGCATGAGCCTTCCTCAGTTTATTCAAATCATTTGCTAAATAAGTGTTGAAAATTGATGCTGGGTTTGTTCCCAGAGCTATTCAAAGTAATATTCCAGAGTAACCTTTTCCACCTTGGCATTTGCCAATATACTGAAAGCTTTATGGATGAATTGCAGTTACCCAGTCTGTATTTGACATGGAGCCATCCCTGTTTTGCCCCATTTCTGAGACAACCAGTCCCTAGAATTCCCACTGGGAAGAAGAGCAGGTTTTTCTTTGTTTCTTGTGAATTAGTTGTGAGTTTTCAGTTTTCCAGGTGGTCGCCAGCCCTGTGGAAATCCACAGCAACCTCTCCCCTTGACATCTGCAGGCTTAAATAAAGTTGTGAGATCCTGGGCAAGGATCACTAGAAATCCTCCTCTGCTTTGAGATTGAGCCGAGTGATGACTTCCAGTTAATTTCTCCTGCATCTTCCTCTGTCCCAGCTTTGTGTCTTGAGTGATGAATCAAAACAAACATATACAAGAGCCCTAGTTTAAAGAGCACCTAGTTTAAAGGTGCACCAGAGCTCTATGGTTTTTATTTCCTTGCTTACAGCTCCCTGTTTCAGTGATGAAAGGTTCTGAAAGAGGTTCACCTGTAGCCAGCTGGATGCAGGCTTGCTCTCCAGCCAACATTGCACTGGTGTTGGAATCCACACAGCCCAGATGGTGACTGGTTTTCCTTCATCTGGTCCTTTTCCCAACCAGTTTACAGTAGGTGATAGGGGAATTCATCCGTCTTTGGCTGTGGGGAAGGCTTGGCGAGCCCCCCTCGGCCCATCTGCACGTTTAAAGTGAAGATGACTGGCATCAGCGTTATTGTTTGGCCAAACGTATGCGGAGATATCACGGCTTAGATTTGTTGCAGATGGGTTTCTGGATATAGTAGTCTAAGGCATTCTGCCAGCCAATTTTATATCAGTGTAAAAGTGATTGGCATCCCTATAAATAAAGCTGCTGTGGGATTATAAATCTAAATATACTTATTCATTAAATTATTTTTACATTTCCACTGGGTTGTCATCCTGGCTTATCATAAGCAAACCATGCTCTCTGCCTGTGTGTTATCCACAGCTCCAGCAATGCGGCTTCTGAGGCTTGGAAATATTTTTTCACTTGCGTCTGAGTTATCCATGAGTCTCTCTGCCATGGATCTCTTCACTAGGACTTCCTCTCAGTCATCACTGGGAATGACCCTGTCCTGGAGACTGCTGTAGAAGTGGTAGTGGCTGTAAATACAAGAACGTGAGTTCTTCCTTTTTGGCTCATAAGTGAGCACGACTTTGCTGGGGTATTTAGTACCTGTGACCTGGTAAATACTATTTGCATGGCTCCTTTGGTGCTGGGAAAGGCTCCTCCATAAGTTTCTCCATCTGTATCCTCAGGCAGGGAGTCTCGCAAAGTTTCTTCCTTCTGTGCCGCAGGCTGGGCTGCATGGAAACAGGGGTCTTTCCACCCGGTTTAACCATCCCTGCTGGTTGTTTTGGCTACAGGAGCAAGGAGAAAAGTCCCCCAGACCAGCTCCAGGTGCAGCTGTGAGCTGTGAGCTGGGAAGGTGCTGGAGGGAGAGCCTGGCCAGACACCAGCGCAGCCAGGCAGCGATGCAGGCACTGGTAAATCTGGCTTGGTGTTTGAACAGGCTGATGAGAACGCTGTGAGCTGCAGCCTCCGGTTTCTCTGGGTTTTTTTTCCTTCTCCTTTCAAAGCATTTGATTATTAATTCAGTAAATGATGAAGCATAGAGCCCATGTGCCTGAGTGGCAGAATATCAGCTGCCTCACTCTCCTCAGTAATAACGTGCATTGATGAAAGTTAACCCATGATTTGAGTTTCCTAATGAAAGGAAGCTTCAAACTCGGTCTGTCTGTCTGCCCCTCCTCCCGTCACTGACAATTCATTAAGTCCATTGCCTGGTTTTGTCCTTTCTTTCAGACTGGTTTTTCCTCTCAAATCTGTGGAGCTGCTGCAATTTTTTGTCAAAACAGGAATCAAGTTAGAAGGGTGTTGCAGAGGTTTTTTATTAAGGGATGCAGTGAAACCTCAGCCTGCACTAGACACGAGGGAATACACATAAATGTTATGAACATCCAAGCCGTAAAGAGTGCTTTAGTTGGATTTGCTACGTTATGAGACACCAGAGAGCCCAGGCTGGGGGTCTCTGCACAGACATGTAGGTGTTGCCGGGGGGATGTTTGCCTCGGTGAATTCTCTGATGTTTAATAAATGTAAGTTCATCCTGCAGCCTCGCTATAAAAGTGGCTTATGTTGCTGAGATTCACAGAAGGAAATCTTTTCGTTCCTGTTGGTATTCCTAGTGCTGCTCACCCCACCAAATGTAGTTTTGGTAGCATAACACGGTCAGCACCGTCTTGTAGGGTCTTCAGAAGCTGGTAGCAACATTTGGATGTTGTGACCTTTTGCTGGAGCTGGTTGCCAGTCCATGTGCCATTTGGCATTCTGGAGGCAGGGCAGGTCAAGCTGCTGGGATTCAGCATCCTGAAGGTGGGAGCTGGACAGTGGTGTTGGAAACCTCACCATGCTGTATTGCAGGAAAGCACAGTTTGGCTGGTGAGCAGCAGATGGAGAGGAGAATCCTGAGTGGGGGGTCCTGTGTCCCTGCCCCTGGGTTATTTCTGGTGCCCAGTGGCTGAGCTGCAGCTGCGTGGTGGAGGTAAGAGGTTGGCATCTGGGTTGTGCCCTGAAGGTCCCAGGGTTAGTTTGAGCAGAACAAACGTATTTCACAAACTCAGAAGTTAAATGAATCATTTTGCCTGGTGCAGATTAGGACAGAGGTTACCTTGGCCAGAGCTGTGTGGCTGGTGTCAGCAAACAGGGAGGTGGTTGCCTCTGGGAATGACATTCCCATGGTCCTTGTGTCCTGCTGCAGACCCTAGTGCAGTAATGTACCCCCTTCCTCCCTAAACCAGCAACAGCTCCTGGTTGGCACATGTTACCCAGGCTCTGGAGGTCCTGGTGTGGATGCTCAGAGCATCTCTAAGGTAATCTGGAGGTTATGGTGTGACCAGCTGGGCTTGGTGCTGCTGGTAGATGGGTCCTAGATCCTTTCATCACCTTGTCTCAGGGGGAAGGGAGAGACCCTGAAAGACCAGCCACCAACTCCCCTGCAGGGATATGACAGAGTGCAAACAGGACTTGACATTCAGTGTGTTCTTGGTGAGCTGCCAAATGTTTGCATATCAGCCTGGCTTTTACTCGTAGGTGTCAATGCTTCTTTCCAGGCCTGGCTTCCACCACAACCCGAATTCTTTGCACTGTTGGGGTTTTTTTTTTCCCCTCTTTGTTTCTCTTTTTCTTTCTGCATTCAGTAGCCTTAGTAAGAACACAGCTGAAGTCCTGGGAGCCCAAACTAAACCTGTCCATTACACGACCCCGATTAGACGCCGTGGTAATAAGCATTTGAATCTAAAGCTAGATTAGGCGGGGAGCAGTCTGGGGCTGGATTTGCATAGCACAAATTCCTTTTCCACAGGATGCGTTGGTAAATCTACTGAAAGTGAATTTGGAAAGCGCTGGCATGCATCAAGTGCTCCTGTTGATGCATGGGTTGCTTTTCTCACTAGGCACTCAGCTGGGAAAAAAATGCCTGTGATTGCCTGGAAGATGCTTTTTCTCCTCTCCGCCTGCTCTCACAGCTCGTGTTGCAGTCGATGGGGATGGGTAGCTCTTGCCAGCTCTAAAAATCTGCATTAATGGCTTTTTGAAAGTTTTTGCCTGGAGAGGCAATCATTTCAGGGCACTTTCTCTTCCTGTGACAACTCTGGCAGTAGTGGAGTGAATCTGGAACTTTCAGGTATCTGAAGCCAATTTGCAGCTTCTTCAAGCATTCGCTTCAATGTTACAGGTACTGTGCTGGAAAATGCTGCAAAGGTTTGTTATCCAAAAGCAGTTTAATTTCCTGCCGCTGTGGACAGTCATAAAGATCATGGATGATCTGAGGGTCAGTCTCTCTTTGCATTATGTCATTACCATGTGTTTAGGCCATCCAGACTGCAGTGTTGATTTGGGGCAATGGGATGCAGAGGTCAGACAAGGGGGGAAAATGTTTTTCAAGGTTTAGGGCAATGTCAGGGCAGCAAACCTGCAGACTTTCTGATCTAGGAGAGGGTTTGAGGTGGAGGTCATGGGTTTCAAGCTTGGTTAGCCGTGCTGGGCCCCACTTCATTATCCATGGTGTTGTCTGGTGTTGGAAGACCTGACAATCTGGTGAATGCAGAGCTGCACCCCTGAGTGGCCTCTTATCAGCCAACTCCGCTGCCACTTTTGCTGATAGGGGTGTTTCAAAAGCTGCTGAAGAAATGGGAGTGTGTTTCTGGGTGTTTGGATGTATTTTCTCACCTGAGGCCTAGGCGGACTTGGTGTCAGTCCGATACATTGACCTGAAGCCATGAAAGGAGGGGAGCTTTGAAGAATGCCACAAGTCACTGATCACCAGTGCACCTGAAGCCTTGCCCAGGTGGCAGATGTGAGGACCTCTGCAAGACTCAGCCACCCCCAGGACTCGCCTCTAAGTGTGAAGTTCTCCATTGGTTTGGATTGTGGGTAAACCAGACTGGTGTTGATGGGGAGAAGTAAAAATGCCATCACTCCAAACGTGTCCCCCAGACTTAAATGCTGAGCATGACTCCACCTGCTCTGGAACACCCCTTTGGTCAGTTGGGGTCAGTTGTTCTGGCCGTGTCCCCTCCCAACTCCTTGTGCACCCCCAGCCTCATCCACTCACCACTCACTGGTGGGGTGAGGAGCAGAAAAGACCTTGACTCTGAGCAAGAGCTGCAAAGCAATAACTAAAACATCTCTGCATTAGCAACACTGTTTCCAGCACAAACCCAAGAAAATTAAGCAATCTAGCCAAAAACAGCTTGGAAAGGGGCAGGACTGGTTTGAGGAAGGGGAGTGAAGGGGTGGTGCGGGAGTATCCCTGCAGGGAGTGGGGGTGTGGGTGTGGGTGGGTGTCAGAGCTTGGTGCTGCAGCCCAGCAGGAGTGGGTGACCCTGTGGCTCTCTGAGCCCACGCCGTGCCTGCAGCGGCCTCGGGGAAGGTGCATCTCTGCTCGTGGGCTCGTCTGAAGTGTGGTGAGTCCCAGAAATACCAGCACCCAGTCTGCCCTCCTGCTGCAGGTGAGATTTAAAAAAATCAAGCATAGTTGTGTTCTCTCGGGGTGTCTGAGCCTCTCAGGATCCCCTTGGGTCACTTTATCAAAGCGGTTATTTGCAATTGCTAGGCTTTTTTGTTGTTGTTCTTTTTTTTTAAATGAAAAGGGAGATGATTGTATAAATAATTACAGGATGGGAAGCTTGTCTTGCAGTTTGTGCTGGGTGTAGTGTGAAAACCTGCAAAGAAGAGAAATCCACTTCCATATGTAGCCGTGGCAGGGATGTGACCACTGTTGCTGTGATATTGCTCTTCCAGGGGGTTTCCGCACTGAAATACTTGCTCAAGTGGGGTGGAGAGGCTCATTTTTTGAGCAGTATATAGAGATGAAAGCAGGAAGGATGCCTGAAGCACTAGAGATGCTGTGGATGCCTTGCTTGGTCTGCAGACTCTCTGGGGAAAACCAGATTTGGTTAAATCAGTGCACAGAGGAAAAACTAACAATACTGTGTACTCAGTGTGTTTACATTCGGTTTGTATTGACGCTGCTGATGCTGATACTTTTCCCGGATTAAGCATTAAAATAGCCTCTATTGATTTTTAAATGCATCCCCTTGGGACATCCACTGGACTGACATTCCCCTCTGGATGCTCCAGCTGGAGAAGGGGGACCTTCCTCTGTCCATCCCTGGCACTGATGTATCCAAGGCTCCCTCCCCTCGGTGAGAGGCCGGATAATTAGGCAATTAAAACCACGTGCTCCCATTAAGACAGGTCCTCTGAATTGCAGGTGGTGGATTTGAGCAGCTGTCCTGGAAAATCGAGTCCTGCTGCCCTGTGGCTCGGGATGGTGCAGATCCATCCCGGTCAAAGCAGGGCTTTTGCCATAAGCTACACTGTGTTGTAGCCACATAAGAAAAATTATGATCAAGCCTTCCCATTCATCTCACTTGCTGTGCTCGCCTGATTTTTTTTTCTTTTGTTTAAATGCAGACAGTCTTTCAGTGAAACGTGATAAAATTTGCTGTTTTTTCCCAGGCTGGGTGGGAGCAGGCGTCACGTTGGAGCTGTTGGGATCACATTGTGCCCAATGTGAGCTCCCATACATTGTTTTTCGGTGTCCATCTGCTGGAGCACAGGGAGGTATTAGTGTCATACTGGAAGGAAAAGCGGCCAGCAGGCCTTTTCTGCCATTAGACATATTTATCAAGGAGTTCTCAACCCCAGGTTTGTACTTTAGGGGGAAAAATCACTCTGGATTAACATCAGAATTTAAAAGCCTTTAAAAAGGAAATCAGCATTGCAGATGGATAGGCCAGCTGAGAGATCTGACAAGTGTGTTTTGTTTGCTCTGGGCACCTTCTGTGCTAGAAGTTTAATGATATCTTGAAGTTTAATGATATTTAGCCATCGGGGTCCCTGCTGGGAAGGACTCCTATTTACAGCAGACTCCGTCCAGTTTCCATTTTGAGAGAGAAAGAAACCAGCTTGCTGCACACCACAAAATGCCTGAACACCTGTGGTTCCAGTAGCCTCACCTTAAGCATGGATAGTGCTAAAAATCTCCGAACACCACCCAAAAAAAGCCTTCTGGGACTCAGCCAGTAGCTCCTCGTGTCCTTGTTGTGGTGGTGGCCCCATGGCAGATGTTGCTGTGCTGATGGACTGGAAGCATCTGCTGCTGAGCAACTTGGAAACTCCACTTTGTGAAGCCAATTTAAGAGGCTTTAAAAGAGGGGAAAAAACCTGCCTGCCTTCAGCCCGTCTCACCCCGGGGATTACTGCTGAGATGGGGAGCAGTGAAATGGAAAGCTCAGCAGTGAGGGTTTGCATACGATAAATCACAGTCACAGCCCAAATATTCATTGGAGGAGCAGGGATGAAAAAAAGGGAGGAATTAAAATAAAGGAAGGTTGTTGATTGAACTATTGTTCTCCAGGAAAAGACTAATTGGCAAACAAATATCCTCCTCTAGTGGGAAATACAGCTCCTCTCTCCCCCTTGCCAGGCTGCTGAGTTTGAATTAACAGCATTTGCATCGTCAAAGGGAGTAGTCAGAACTTGTGATATCTGGGCTGGGTTTTACGGCTGGAATTAGCACCTTCTGGAGGTGTGTTGTGCTTTGAATGAGCAGTTTTTCCCCAGCTGGGGCCAAAACCAGCGATGGAAATGGAGCGGGGCTGGGTTGGTGCTCATGCTTGTGCTGGGGGATAGGGATGGAGCCAGGATGGAAGAGGATGCTCAGCCCGGGATGCTCAGCGAGGCTGTAGGAGCTCCCTGAGCTGCCCAGCGGGTCTTGCATCCCTCTCTCGTAACTGGTTTTGTCCTTGAGGGCTGCCTGGACGAGGCTGGGCATCACTCAGCCCGGACACCCTCAAAGGCTGGCTGAGAGACCGGCTTCAAATGGCAAAGGATGAACTCTGGGAGGCTCTTCCCTGCAAGGCGTCAGGCTTTCAGGAGAGCCCCGGCTCGGTGCTAATCCCTCCTTGCACATAACCTCGGCTCTGAAAGGGCTTTCTCTGCCCCTTTGAGCCCCACCACAATGCAGCACCGACAGCTGCCGCCCCAAAACAAGAGCGGGGTGAGGGGAGCACGGGGACGGGCGGCCCCTCCTGCCGCCTTTCCTTTCTGCTGGTTTTTTTTTTTTTCTCTGTTGCCTTTTAAAACTGGGCCGGGACACGGGGAGGTCAGGGGGAATGCCCCAGCATCCTTCCTGGAGAGCCCCCCCACCACCACCTCTGCCTCTCTCTGCCTTCCTGGAAAGTCTCTTGGGCTTGGACAAGTGTTGTGCCTGGGTTTCAGGATGCAAATCATGCAGTACATTTAAGGGAGCAATATGTGACTTGAAAACTGTTTCTTCCTCCCACCACTGCCAACCCACCCCACTTTTACGGGTTGATTCTGCGAAAAAAGGACCACGAATCCGCCTGGCTTCTGGGAAAACGGGATGCGTGTGTCTGTAAAATTGGGCCATTCAGCACCCTAGTGAATATCAAGAAATATATTTATATAGGTTCGCAAACTGGGTCTAGTCTGTGGCTCCATGTTGTTGTCCTTGTTCCTGAAATAAGTGGTATTTGCCTGAGCTGATCTGTTGGAGTTCTGTAAGAAGTGGTCTGTAGTGGTTTGGGGGATCTGGCGCCAGTGCTCGTCTTGTCACTGATCAGATTTACCCTTTTAGTGGAGAACTTGTGACCTCCAGTGTTACTGTGCTGCTTACCGTCTAGATGGCTGGGAAACTTCAGCAAGGTTTGGTTTTTAATCCTCAAAAACTAAACAAAGTTTTGCTGCAGCAGCGTCTTCTCTGGTTAGATTAATATGTGCACTGAGCCGTGCACCGCAGGGGATCAAGGGCTGTGTGGGGTTCCCTGGACCAGCTCCTGATAGATGCTGCAAGCCCTCAGCCTTCTCCTTGGATCCAAGCTTGTCTCCATGCCCTGGGACGGACGTCCTGCAGCATGCCATCAGCCATCCCCTGCTCCAGACTTTTGCTGGCTTGCCAAAGCGAGCGGCGCTGCTCCGAGGATTGATTTCATCTGGAGAGCGTTAAGACAGATCACCCTGCTGTGCACCACGCTCTTCCCCCCGAAAACTGGCTTACAGAGTCAGCAGCGTGCGTGCTTCCCTTGGCAGGGACCTCACTCGTGTGCTGCAGGGGTGACAGGCAAGCCAGGCCGTGGTACTCTCACAGCACGATGGAGGTTGTTGCTCTTTCCCCTGAATAGCATCAACACCCCCAGGTGAGAGCCCTATGCAGGCACATACAAAAAAGTCTCTCCCAACACTTTTCCTGCTTTTGATAGGCGTGAGTTTTAAGTGGAAAAAGGAGCGCTTTTCTGGTGTGTTACAAATTCGTGAAACTCTGTCTTTCCCTCGCTGGCTCTGTGAATAAACTGGTCTAATTTTTCTTGCTGCACCCTGGATGTGGCCATCAAGCCCCCGAAGCTCATCTGCCCTTGAGCAGAGCAGAATGTTTTCTTGCGAGACAGTGGGCCCAGATGTGTGCTTCAGGATGTGACAAATGCCACAATAAAAGGAAAGAACAGAAAGAGGAGGTGACACATTTTAGGCAAGCACTGGGTTTTTGATGATGCTGGCAGATGGGGCTTTGCTGGAGTGAGCAGAGAGCTGCCAGCTCCTCATGGCATCAGGGGCAGCGTGCTGGTGGCCTTTAGGTACCAGGTAGCCCAGGCAAGGTATGGAGACACAAAACACTCTTTTTGTTGGGTTCATAGAGTATAAAAGGATTTTTGGGAAGAGGAAGGAGGATCGGGGGTAATTCAGGGTTTGGCAGGTGTATTTATAAATCCATGAAACCCAAGTCTTTGAGATTTGCTTACGCTGAGAATCACGGCTCTTGTGATGTGCTAGTGATGAGTCAGGCTCCTCCCGGCAGCTGCATCATGGAAAGGGTCCTGTTCCCATCCCCTTTTGGGCTGCTCTTTTGAATGTAGATGGATGGAGAAAAGGCAGTCAATAGTTTAAAGCCTTCTAGCTGAATGTTTTGGGCTTTTTGCCCCTTCCTGATGATATGCACCGATTTCCACCAAACACAAACGTTGCTCCCCTGTACAGCCTGTGCCTGAAAACAGCTTTACGCTGGAGAAAGGGGGCTTTGGAAATCAGCATGGGCGTTTGTGGCCAAAAAATCATTCTCCTTTAAACAGGAGCAGCTGTGCTGGGGATACCAGCACTGTATTCAGCACAGTGGAGATGCTGGTGAGGGCCTCAGGTCCTTTAAGCTTCTGTGTTGGAGGGAGTTCCTGCTCAGGGGAAGGCCATCCTATTTCTGAGCATTTCATCCAAGCAAGGGCTCAGTGTCAAACCTTTTATTTTTAAAACTGAAAAATGCTTAGATGCCTCTCAGTAAAAAGTGTTTCCTTGCAGCAGCTTTGGTGCAAATGTGAAATGGAGCAGTGCTTCTCTCTCTTCAGAGGGATGTGCTGCTGCCTCCTAGATGAGCAAAGCACCATGAACACACTTTGAAGGGCTCACAATCAGGACCAAACCCAAGAAGAGGTGGGGTTAGTGAGTGGAACCAAGGAGGGTGCTGACTGTCTTGGCTCTGTAAAGGTGCTTATCAAAATGTGCCTGGGAAAGGCTTTGATGCTTCTTGGGAGATGCCACAAACATACAACTGATGTGAAAAATGCTATGGGAGCATCCCGTTTTTATTGCTGTGGAGGTCTGGATGTGGCTTACAGTGGGAGGAAAAGTCATCTAGAGTTGTTAATTTAAAAAAATGATGCAAGGTGTCTTGGGCTGTGCCCTGTGCTGGGTGTTAGGTTCATGGCGAGAAGCCCCGAGGGAGAATGAGCGTTGCTCAGTGATGGGGTGGGACAGGTATAGGGTGCAGTGTGTGGAATGCCAAATTCCTGCTAAGTGCTGTAAAAAGGGGTCAGGAGCCCTGGCTCTAACGCTTGGTGACAGTGATGGTGTCTTCCTAAAGTCCTTGCTGAGGCCAAGTGCCTCCCCGCCATCACCAGCCAAGGAGGTCACTTTGCAGTGATGGATGAGAGTTGGAATATTTCCATTGTTTGGGAGCATCCCAAGCTGTGCTGAAGCTCTTGCAGAGTGAGGGCAGGCAAAGCCTGACATGGCCCAAGATGCTGAAATTGGTCAGGACGTGGCAGAGACGGTCAGTGAGCGCTGGTGTGCTTGCATCAAAAACACTCCTTGCTTGTGCAATGCGCTGGAATAAAGCTCCACGTTCAGAGAAAGAGCTCACTCAGGATCTTGCATCCTCATTTTGGGAGGGGAGCCAGGAAAACAACAAGCTAATATTCATATTTGAGGATTTAGCTCCTGGCTCCTGGGTGGGTTTGGAGGAGGCGGGTGTGAAGGGGAGCGTGCAAGCTCCTTTGCATGTGTTTGTGCCCTTGTTGGGTATTTTTAGGCTGCAGACCGCAATGCTGCAATACCGGTGCTGGCTCCAAACCAGCTGGTTGGGGCATCGGTCACAGACAGGCTTTGGCAGCTCGTTGCTCCACGCAGTTTAATTTAGCTTGCTGAGGAGGCTGTTGAATATGCAAGTAGTAATTGCTGCTCTCCTTTCCTTAAAGCAAAGGCGGAAGCAACACCAGGGTCCAATTTTCTCCTAATGACTGATTTCATTTAAACACTGCTCAGGGCGATGCAAGCTTGATGCTTTTCTCTTTAGGGCTGGGGAGAACTAAACTTGTGTGTCTGTGCATCACTGAGCCCGTGGCCTCCGTCCATCCTGGTCACATATGTGAGCTAAGCTCCTTCTCCTCCTTCTCTTCAGCCTGGGTTTCCAGTTTGAGCCCATCACACACACATTTCCACCCTTGTTTCTGTGAAAACAGAGTTGTTTGGGAATGATTCAGCCCCATCAGTCCTGCCTTGAGATTTGGGCTTGGCTACGAGTTCCCTCAGTGACCCTTCCCAACCTATCTTCCCTGGCTCTGTACATACAGGGGCAATTAAGCTTAATTTATTCTGGCCCGCTCAATAGTAGAGGCCAGAAGGCACCATTAGATCACCATCTGACTGAAATTTATTGATCTAATTAGTGGTCAAAGGTACAAGCAGGAGGTGGGAGCAGGACACTTAACATATGATGCGGCGTAGAACTTGTCCCTTCTGTTCTCCTTAACACAAGCCTCCAGATTGCCAGGGGCTACTGCTTTTTCTTCTTGAATAACCAGTTTCTGCAGGATTTGCAGGGGAGGAGGAGGCTGTGTAGCTGGACTTTGTTCTGACGATGCAAGCTGCGCTGTCTGCAGCTCCCGAGGACCTGCCAGGGAGCTGTGTTTTGATTTTGATCCATCATGTCAATGAATATTCATCAGCCTTCTGAAGGTTTAATGCTATTTGCCTGGTAGCTAACATACTCTCTCCCTAACCTTTTTTTAGCCTTGGTTGCTAATAACTTGCAGCCCACTCAGTCTACATTATAGGGTGGTTTGGTTTTTTAAATTGTTTATAGATGAAAATGAGGAACCTCAATAGCTCCAGAGCTGGAAGCCGCTCAGAAGTACCTTGTCTTGGTTGCTACATGGCTGTCTGCTTTAAACCCCAAAATAAAACCTCGCCTTTTGGTCTGTCACTCAGACTCTTCATAAAACATTGTCAGGAGTGCGTATCTCTGAAGAGCAGGTGTTGTTCTGATAAAAGCTTTCCACACATTTTTGTAAGCCTGAGTCAGAGCTTGTACATAGCAGCAGGTTTCAAGGACGAGGTTGATGTGGTGTTGAAAAGGGGATGGAAAATGCCCTGTGGAAGGGTTGGGTCTGTTTGCTCCAGACCAGCTCCTGGAGCAGGGCCAGGATCAGAAGCTGCTCTGGGAATGGCGTGGCTGTACCCATGGACTTGGAATGACCAGGTGACCAAACTTCGCACGGCTTAGGACAAGTGGGTTGGGACAGAGCTCCTGTGCCAGGCACAAAGTGCTGGGCAGCCACCAGCATCTCCCTTTGCACCCCTCTCCTTGTGGCTCTTTAAAACCCAAACCTGCAGTGTTTTCTTCCATGTTGACTGGACAGAGGTCTGTGTGCCTTTGGCTTTTTGTTTCCCTCCCTTCTTTAAGAGAGAAACTCCGCAGCAGGTCCCCAAACCCCGCTGACACGGAGGGGATGCCAGCAGGCTGCTAATGGATTTGCTGCGGTGCTGGCTGCCGGGGAGCCGTGATGAGAGAGCTTTCATGGCAGCTGAAATTCCTCCAGCGGCTGCATATTTCTACATCCAGGATGTAAAAATGTGAAATGAGATTTGGGGCCCTTCAGGAAGGGAGGACTCTCCAGGCTGGGCACAGAGCAATTGCACAGCCTGGGATTATCCTGCGTGAAGATCCAGTAGCTGTTTCCCATCGTTCGTGGTTCAGCAGATGATTACACCATGTGCTAAAAACGTGCCATCGAGATAATTTCAAGGGTCAGGTCCTCTGTTAAACAACTGTGGGTAGAGCCTGAATTTTCTGCAAGGTCCCTGTTTTCAGAGGGCATTGTTTGCCATGCTGTGGTGGTGCAGGGTCTGACCTCAGGTCTGACCCCAGCCCTGGCTCTCCACAGGGCACAGCAGCTGTTTATTCTGCTGTATAAATCCATAGTTGGGGGGAATGGCAGGCTCTGGGGAGATCAGACGCTCCTCTCCAAATGCTGACCTTTTTTCCCCCGAGTCTCTTCATAGCTTTGTTAATAAATCTGAGTCACCCATATTTCAACCTTGGCTGTTAGTCCCGTCTCTTAACATCTCAGTGTCTTGTTTCGCAGAGAAAAGATATGTGGGTGTGTAACTTTGTAAGACAAATGTTTAGGCTTTCAAAAATTCCCTACTTTGCTGGTTGATTTTTCTCATTAGAATGTTTCTCCACACTCCTCATTCCTCGTAGGTGACCCTCCTCTTGTGTTGCTGACTTGAGAGTCCCAATTTTGGGGCAGCATTTGCCTGGTCCTTGCTGTTATTAGTCAGACAGGGCACATGGTTCCTGCCCTGAGCTTTGCTCCCAACCAAGAGTTTCAGAAATCAACAAAACGCAGGCAGCCTCCGGTGCGAGGGATGCCCGACGTCAGCACTGCTTAGGAAAATCTGAGCTACCGGCACCGTGTGATTTTTATCAGCTGAAATCGCGTCTTGTAAATATTTACTGGAGCTACAAGTAAGGTTTATCTAATTAAAGCCAAGCAAAACTTTCCACGAAAAAGAGCTGCCCTGCTGGTGGATGTTTAGGGACGCGTTTAAGAGTTGGGGGAAGCGTGCAGGGTATTTTTTCAGCTCTGCTGCTGTCTGTAGCTTGGGGCATCCTGAGCCACACGAGGTCTTTAAGGATTGAGTCACCCATGGTGGGGACCTGGTGGCCCCAAGCACATCCAGCTGTTCTGGCAGCAGTCTCCTGAATTTTCCATACCCCTGGCATGAGGGGATATGAGGTGTGGGTATGAGGGGGGCTGGCCTGGCTGCTGTGGCATGGAGAGGTTGGTGCAGATTTGCTGGGATTGGCAACAGTGGTGGGGCCCAGGACTCCTCATCCCACGGGGACAGTGGCGTGACCCCTGCCGCTGCCAGCTCTGGCACGAGGCAAAGCAAATGCATCTTCTTAATTTGCGTGGTCGTCAAGGTTGCCAGGACTGTAAATGTCAAATCTGAGCAGAAATATTTGGCATGGAAACCGTCTCTGCTCTTCCCCTCCGTGCCGAGCGCGTGGGTGGCTCGATTCCTCCTCCCACCGCGGGACGGGAGCGCAGCGCTGCGGGGCGGCTGCTCGAGCCTCCACTCTTCTCTTCCCCGCAGGATCTAGCGCCCAGGAGGGAGGGACGCAGAGGATTGTGGCCATGGCCCCGAGGAAGAGGAGCGGCCGGGGGATCTCCTTCATCTTCTGCTGCTTCCGCAGCAGTGACCACCCCGAGATCACGTACCGGCTGCGCAATGACAGCAGCTTCGCCCTGCAGACCATGGAGCCCTCGCTGCCCATGCCGCCGGTGGAGGAGCTGGATGCCATGTTCACCGAGCTGGTGGTAAGTAGGATACTTCTTCATTTCAGTTTTAGTTCTGAGGTTTCTCCCTCATTCCCCCCAAGGCCCTCTTTGCAGTCTCTCCAGCCTTGGTTTTGAGTTTTCAGGCAAACTTTGGCGTGAACGGAGGCTGCTGTTGCTGAACCCTGAGCTCTGCTCCTCCCTGAAGTCCTGCCAGTTTGGGGTGGTCTCTCTCATTAGATGCTCTTAGTTTCTTATAGCAGGGGGCTGAGTCCAAGCTGGTAAAGTTGGATATCCCCCATAAGTGCAGAGTGACTTTACTTGCTGGGCACTCAGCTTCACAGAAATTGTCAGGTGTGGGCTGCGCTGCGATTTGGAAAGTCAGGATATTGCTTCTTTATGCTATGGTTCCAAAACTTTGGAAAATATGGATTAAGAAAAAAGCTGACAGCCAAAAAAGCTTTAATTTCCTCTAAGCAAAAACATTTTGGTGTGGTATTTTGGATGGTGTTTTACTTTGAGATCACTCAGCAGTGAAATGAGGTTTTCCTACTGTGCTGGGATGCATAGGGGGAGCTGTGAGTTGTGACACTGGTCAGTCACACCTCAGGGTATAGCACATCCATTAGATGCCAGGCAGCATGGACCTGTTGAGCCGGGCCTCTTGGTAGAGGAAAGCTCTGGGTTGTATTATAAAATCTGGTTTTGCCCAGACATCCTTCTCTGTGGGCAGGATGTGGCAGACCAGGACACCAACACAGCACGGTGGGGATGAAGTGTCCGTGCAGCAGGACTCTTCGTGCAGCAGTCCTGCAAAACACCACGGGTCGGGTTGGGTTTGTTCAGGTGAAGTGGCTGCCTCTGTCCCAATTAATTCTCCACTGATAACTTGGCCAAATCAGGTTTTCCCAGGGAAATTCTTTCCCATGGATAACTTTCCCCATGCCCCAGCCAAAGGCTTGTTGGGCTGAAGGAGGCATCTCTGGAGGCTCAGGTACTGGAGCCCCACCAGGCCTGTGCACCTCAGCTCAGCCCAGGATTTTCCAAACATCTCTTCCAAACTCATCCAGATGCTTCGTGCAGTGGCAGTGCCCCAGGGAACTTCTGTGTGTGCCACGAGGCAGGAGCCAGTCCAGCCTGGGGCACACCCTGGTGTAGTCCTTCTGCTCTCTGGTCCTTCTGCATGCTGTTGAGATTTTTAGTTATTTTTCCCCAGCCAAGGGTGAGAAAAAGGCCCAGAGGCAGCTGCTGCTCCAGGGCATGCCAGCAGCAGGAGCCACGCTGGCTCCCTGGGGACTGCAGTCATGCAGGGAGGGGGACAGTGGGTGCCCACCATGCTCCTGTGCAAGCAACTGCACCTCCTGGCTCCCCAAAAAACCCGTCAGGCAGATCTCAACCCAAGCCAGCACTGGTTGGGAGGGAAGGGGAAGCCAAGCTCTGCCCTGTGGGCACAAGAAGGCAGATTTTCATTCAGGGGAGTGAAGTTGCAAATTCCCCCCATCCTTACAACGGCTCCTTCTTGCTCTCGGTAACCTGTTGGTGTCGGGTATTAAATTTCAGCATTAGTTAAATGGTTTGGAAAGTATCCCACTGTTCCTGTACAAACCCACTGTGTAACATTTGGAAGAGAGACAGAGAGAGCACTCAGAGCTGCTGGGCTGGTCTTTACGCCTGCAGGAGCCCGATGCCATCGTGCTTGGCCATCCAGGGTGGGGTGGCTTGTGCCTGCTCTGTGGGACTAAGGCTCCCTCCAAAGTCCTTGGCTGTCTCAGCCCATTGGGTTGAGGGAAGTTAAAGGGGTTGGAGGGGATCTGGAGGCTTTGCCAACTGGAGTTGGTCCTTTGCCAACTCTTCTCTTGCAGCTTAATCGTGACTTTTCTGCCCCGCTTGTTCCCACTAGGGTCTCAGAGTGGGAGGGATGGAGGATTTCAGGCCTGGGATGGGGGTATCTTTGGGGACATTGCAGCAGTAGGTTTGGTCCCTTGGCGTGGACAGTCCTCCCACGGACACGAACAACAGAGTGGGATCCTTGCTCCACAGATGCCAGCCTGCTGCTTACTTCAAAGGGCAAAGTCCCTTCCTCTTTGGAGCCATCCTGTAAAATATTCCCTGAGCTTCGTGTGTTTTCAAGTGTGCCTGTTGATCTGAGGCAGGAAACATCCGCAGCGTGAGAAATTGGTGATTGTCCTGTGCCAGCAGCAGAGAATGGGGGCCTGAGCTGCAGAGGGACGTGGAGCAGCTGTGACTCCAAGGTCAGCTGAAGGCTTGGGCTACTCTCCTGGTGTCTGTTTTTTTTGGCCTGTTTTGTGTTAGATGGACACTTTGGATTTTAATTAGGATAGGTAAATAGAATAGATAAATAGTTAGGGGTTTATTCTGTGCCTGTGCAAGTGTTTTTCACTTAGTTGCATTAGGAACAACAGGGAAATGGGATTTTTTTTTTTTTTTTTGCCTGGGCACAAATTTCAGCAATAAGAAATGCCTGACCTTCATCCCAGACTGCAGGGACGATGCTCCCTGTCCCAGCCAGCCCTATGCAGAAGGCAGAGGCTTTTCCCTGGCTCAGGGCAGATGCAGATGTTGTTGCTGTGGTCAATGACTGATCACTGCTTCCTCCCAGAGGAACCTTTTCCCTTTCTCTGCCTCTCCCCTAGCCTGGTCTGAATGGGTTTTGTTGGAGCATTGTTGGGATGTCGCTCAAGCGGGCACCGGCCCCGTCTGAAAGGCTTTTCTTTGTCCGCTGTCCTGCCGGGGCTCCGGCCAGGCTCAGCCACCCAGGGAGGAGCAGGTGCTGGCAGAGAGGCACAAACAAAAGCAGAATATTTCAGCAAGATTTACTGATTTGCAGCTCCTTTGGCTGGGACAATGCTTTATGATTTTGTGCAGCTTTCCGTGCATCAACGCCGCCGTGTCCTGCCGGCTTGGATCGGCGGTGTTTGCTTCCTGAGGCTCGTGCAGAGGTGTGGTACCTACCAGGCAGCATCCATCGGGTTTAAGGAGTTTCAGGAGCCATCATTCCTCCAGTAGGACACATCAGGAGGATCACTGATCGCTGTGCCCCAGCGAGGAGGAAATCTGGGGTTGCACGAGCTGCCTGCGAACCAGGAGAACAAAGCTGTGCCATCTGCCACAGCTTCTTTCAGGAGGCTCCTGCGTATCCAGGCTAACAATGCAGCATTTCTTCAAAGGCTGAAATCTTACTTGCATGCTCAGAGAAAGCACTTGCAAAGCTCCACATAATGGTGCCATATGGTAGATCTTGCCATAACAATCCTCTCTATTTTCCGCCAGCAACTAGACTTTCCACCAGATGGGTAAATGACTGATGTCCTTTATATCTGCTTAACACTCCTTGTCACCCTGAGGTCTGTAGTGAATCGCTCTGTGTGTGGTGGTGTGCATCAGCCCGGCGGGACGTGCACCGGGCAGGGGGCTGGGATGGCTTGGTTTGGAGAGGGTAGGAGGAGCCCCAGCATGACCCAGGACCCCTCGCTGTCTCTCTTCTCAGTGGGGTGGGTCACAGTGGCATCTCCATCCCTGCAGAAGGAGAGTGATGCTCTGGTGACTCCTCAGATGGCTTTGATGCTCAGAGGAGCTGCTGAGTCTGGTGGGGCTTTGCTTGCCTCTGGAGCACAAGATGCTGCCTCTTCCTGATCCCACACCCTGCTCCCAGCCTGCATCCCTGCTGGTGGAGGGATGGGTTCAGAGGAGATGCTGCCCCAGACATTCCTCAACGCTTGTCTTCCCCAGGCTTTGAGGAAATTCCATTTACTGCTCCCGATGGGGCTTCTCAGCCTTTTCACTTCTGACTTAGTGATGCAGAAGAAATTAGAGCACCCTCCATGCAGCCCTGCGTCCCGCCTGTGATGTGCAGCAGCCTGTTTTAGCCTGTGAAACCAGAGCAGGTAACCTTCCCTGGGTCCCTCTGCCCAGACTCCAGCAGCTGACAGGTTTTTTTGGGATCTGGGGAGGTGAATGACTGTGCAGCGTCCCCAGCCCCCCGGACTCAGGATTGGGTGCAGGCCTTTGCTCATGGATGTTGCCTGGGCTTTACGTCTTCCCCTCACATGGAAGGCGGCTGTATCCCATCCCTGCTGCTTTATGAAGTAGTGGAAACTTGTGAGCCTGAGGAGCAATAAAAAGGTCTCTGGCAGCTTATGAGATTTATCACAGCATTTGTTTTTGCTGTACTTGGGGCAACTAATGCATTTCACTCGAGCTGCTGTCTGGATGCTATCAGGAGATAAGAGATAGTATCCCCTGTCACAGACATGAAATCTGTTGCCTTTGAAATGCTTCGTGGTGGTCGATGGATCTGTGGCTCATGATGTGCAGTGCTGGGGTAGGATGCTCCATGCATAACTGTCCCTTGGAGCTGTGCCTTCCCTTCCCCTTGGCATGCTGGGATGATGGCTGTTTTATATGCTGCTTGAACAGGGAGCATATGAACGTGAGGAGAAATGGTGGTGTGATCAGTGTGAGTGCTGTTGTGTGTCAATAACAGCTCCGGGTTGGGAACTCATTGCTAGAGATATCCAGTTGTACCTAGGAACTTCAGTAATGTGCTTTTCCCCCCGGTTTCTAATCCAGTAAGGAGAAAGTATGAGGTTTTGGGCTTTGCAAAACAACACGGCTTTTAAGTAGCAGCTGAGGAATCAGCTGCAAAGCCAAGCTTTGCATTTCATGCTTGCAGGTCAGCTGTCATATTTTGCTGCCTGGTCCTTCCAGCATTAAGGATTTCAGGATTTTGGGAACCACTGAATGGTGACCAAAGCCATTTCCCCTATATCTGCAAAAAAAAGCATGTGGTTGGTATCTGGAAAAAATTGCAATTGCAGCAGCCCTTGTGTCCTGGGCAAGCCACCCCTTTCTGCAGAGTCAAGACAGAGCCAGATGCTCAGCATGGAGCTCCTGTCCCCATCCCACTGCTGTCTCTCAAAACGAAGCTCCCTTGGCTTATGAATCACTTTTAAGAAGAAAAACCAAATGATTGGTGATACCTGCTTTTAAATTCACTCTGCAAGGATCCATGTGCCATACAGACACTTTTACCAGGCTGCCCAGGTTCAGTTTTTCAGATGTGAACAGTCTGGACCTGCCAGGCTCCCATCCCAGCCCAGCGCTCACGGCGCTTGTTTTCATCACCTCCTGCTGTTAACACCCTCCCAGATAATCTCTAAATGTACCTTTTGATAGGTAAGCATCTGATAGAGAAGTCACACACCTACTCGGTCAGAAAATAAGGGTTTTCTGCCTACGTGTGTTCCCTGGACTTGAATGAACCAATCCACGGAGGAATGCTGTATTTCAGCTGAAACAGTCCTGTAACTGCAGTATCTGTTACTGCTGCAGACCAGCGTGGGGGCTTGCCCAAAAAACGTGCTGTTCCCAACCCCTGATTTTACAAAGGAGCCGTGTTACAGCACAATGTGAATCTCAGCTGAAGGCAGAGAGTACATAAGGAACCTCTTTGTTTCCAGGAGAAGTACAACTGAAGTGGAAAAATAATATAGGCTACCTGCTAAATGCTTTCCACTTTGCACTTCGTAAAAGGGGAGGCCACATCCGTGGGAGATACCTGGGCAGCTCATTCGGCAGCGCATCGGTGACCTTAATTGGGGCATTTAGGTTTTTGGCTTGCACTTGCTCCGAGTGTTTCTGGCACAGGGTCACCACGGAGGGTACCAGCCTTTTTAGATGAGCAATCTGCTCCAGCAGCAGTCTTCTTCCTGACTGCTCCGTGGCTGGGTGGTGTTGCTGGAGTTCTGAGCAGGACTGAGCAGCGGATGAGTTGTGCTCTATCACCATTCTCAGCTGGAAGCATTCCTGCCGGGAATAGCCTGTGGCCCTATGTCCGTTTGCATATACAAGTGGAAGCTGTCCGTGCTGCTGGAGTATCTGTTCTTGGCAGAGTCTGGATGTTCCTCAGCGTGGGAACATCACCAAGGTCAGCTTTTGGCAGCCGAGCTTTCGCAGCCCTGCAGGGAGGATCCTGCCTGAGTGCCCAGCAATCCTAATTCCCAAGAACTCCAGTGTTCAAATCAATACCGATACTTACAGGGATCAGCTTCCCTTTCCCAGCCACACCCAACATCTATAGGCCAGTCTCATGCCTGCTTGCGCTTGACATCTTGCTGCGTGTCAGACCCTGAAATCACAGAAATCACAGAATGGTTTGGGTTGGAAGGGACCTTAAAGATCATCTCATTCCAGCCCCCCTGCCGTGGACAGGGACACCTCCCACCAGATCAGGTTGCTCCAAGTCTCATCCAGCCTTGGTCAGAAGTAAGCTCCTCTCAGGGTGACTCTGCTTTGCACCTGAGTCAAGTTCTTAAAAATGCCTTTAGGATGCCAGGTGTGACTAAAGCCAGGCCTCTGTAGTAGGATGAGGACTTGTCCCACCCAGGAGCCCATTTCCATCCTCTGTTGCTCCATCAGCATCAGGCTATAGCTGGCTTCTGCTTACCGTGGCTTCTGCTTACTGTGGCTGCATTGTTTAAGGTCCCACAACCAGAGTGGTACCTCTTGGGAAACTTTCAGGTTCAACTTGGTGTGGGGCTTTGCAGCCTCTAATTCCATCCAGACCCTTTTTGAAACCCTTCCCAGAGCATTATCTGGGAAAACCTAGGCACGGTTTAGCCCCAGGCCAACCATCCACAGTGTTCCTACCTGAGCATCCCTGCCAGGCAGGGGACATCTGAAGCCACACTTGACTGACCTGTTGGCTTGATTCCAGCTTGAGCAGCTCCCTGGGATGCCAGCAGCAGAAGCAGTGTAAAATCTGACTGAAAAGGGAGCTGCTGCTTTGGTTCTGTAAAGAGGTGAGAGGTCCTCATCTGAAGCCTTACTTATCTGCCAGCTCTGTGCTATATTATGGTAGGAGTTGCACCCACCAAAGGACAGCCATCCCCAGTTCTGGTTGATTGCATTGAATCCATTTGAGCTGTCACAGTAGTAGATAATAGGCTGATACATGTTCTTGTTGGTTTTTTCAGGGTGTGTGTACAATTGTGTGGAAAAAGTGTGCTGGTGATGCACCTGCAGGGCTTCTGGGTCTGAGAGTGCTCTGCAGAGTGAAACTGTGTAGATCAATAACTCAGGCTGGAAAAGTACCCTGGGTTAATTAAAATGGGAGAAAGGTTTTCCAGATGAGGTCGGTGAAAAGGTCACAGGAGGCCGAGCTCAATAAATAACACTAAAAAAAAAAGTGTGTATGAGGTTATAGATAAATATATATGACAACAAAAAAGAAGGAGAAACTATGTGGATACCTCTCTTAAAATACACTAGTATTGAAATATGAGCAGCGTTGAAACCTTTAGCCTATTAAAATAATTAGTTAAATTAAAATATTAAAGCATTACATGCTGTCTGCCTCAGTTAGGTGTTTGAACTGATGGGAACATGAATCAGCTGCAGCTGGAGTTTATTGAAGGGCTAAATCAGCTATTGATGGCCATAATCTTTCCTGCAGAAGAAGGAAGGAATATATATTTTATTTATGTCTGTCCAATGTGTTCAGGTCAATAACTGAGCAGGGTGGATTGAGGTCTTTTTGAATCTAGGACAAAAAATTAATTGTGGAGGAGGTTAACTAGGTATAAGCACTTTGAAGTGCTTCTGTTGTTCCTTGTTGCTGCTACTCATTCCCTTGCTGTGAGCAATTTCCTTTATTCAGGAAATTCATTACATTATAAAGGCAAAATGAATAACAATCTTTTATCTGTTATGCTTATTCATTAAGAAATATGAATAGTTCATTTTTGTTCATGTTCTGTAATTGCAGCTGCAGGTTGTCATGGAGAAATTAAAAATACACAGGGATAATATTAGAAGGGGTTGGCTTGTCTGACTGGTTGTTTTTAAGCTCTCAGGGTACTCTAGCTGAAAAGAAGTGTGCTGGGGAGGAGGGATTTTTATTAGTGATAATAAAAATAAAAGACTTTTTAAAAAACCCCTGAGATAAATCTGCATACACTGAGAATTGTAGCTGCCTAAATAAAGCTGCAGATAAAGGAGCTCTTCCTGCGGCACAGGAGGAGCGTGTGGAGGCGGGTGGTTGGTTGTAACAGCCACTGATTAATAAGCATTAGTATGTCTCTTTTTTTTCCAAGAAAACAGCTTAAAAAGAAAATAAGGAGCTGAGTAAGGTGTGTTCTGAGGCGGGGGTTTGCTGAAGGCAGCAGGGCCGGCAGGGGAAGCGGCAGCTGCTGCTCCGGCCGCTCGGGCAGCGCCGGCCGGCAGCGGAAAAACATGAGATGAGGAGCGGGGGGAAAAAATGCTGATTGCCATTTCCCCTGACACCACGGCGTTCTGGGATAAATCAAATTGATGAACTTGGAGAAGAATGCCTGGAAGAGAGTGAAAAAGCGATATGACCCTTGAGAAAGGAAGGCGGTGCAGGCTTCAACAGGCCATTATTTATTGACTTTTTAATTCCTATGCTGGATCCCTTCATGCCAAATGTTGCCAAAAAGTTTGCACCTTGTTTTTTGCTTCTATTTTAAAAAATTTATTTTAAACAATCTTGGATCTCTCATGCTTCATTTGATGATGCAAGAGATCTCATCTTTACATGCTATAGCCTCGCTTACAGAAGTTTCTAAACTCTCTGAATCCATCCACGAGGAGTAAATTAATTTGCTCTTTATTATGTTGGTAATTAATTAATCCAGTGATGTCTTTCTGTACATGTGTGTGTGTGTATATATATATATATATATATATATTTCCAGAGCAGAAGATGCTGCAGGGAAAAGCACAGTGCAGCATGGTGTAGCTTTCAAATGGAGTCCACAGCATTTTAAACACCTGTGCCGGNATTAATAAGCATTAGTATGTCTCTTTTTTTTCCAAGAAAACAGCTTAAAAAGAAAATAAGGAGCTGAGTAAGGTGTGTTCTGAGGCGGGGGTTTGCTGAAGGCAGCAGGGCCGGCAGGGGAAGCGGCAGCTGCTGCTCCGGCCGCTCGGGCAGCGCCGGCCGGCAGCGGAAAAACATGAGATGAGGAGCGGGGGGAAAAATGCTGATTGCCATTTCCCCTGACACCACGGCGTTCTGGGATAAATCAAATTGATGAACTTGGAGAAGAATGCCTGGAAGAGAGTGAAAAAGCGATATGACCCTTGAGAAAGGAAGGCGGTGCAGGCTTCAACAGGCCATTATTTATTGACTTTTTAATTCCTATGCTGGATCCCTTCATGCCAAATGTTGCCAAAAAGTTTGCACCTTGTTTTTTGCTTCTATTTTAAAAAATTTATTTTAAACAATCTTGGATCTCTCATGCTTCATTTGATGATGCAAGAGATCTCATCTTTACATGCTATAGCCTCGCTTACAGAAGTTTCTAAACTCTCTGAATCCATCCACGAGGAGTAAATTAATTTGCTCTTTATTATGTTGGTAATTAATTAATCCAGTGATGTCTTTCTGTACATGTGTGTGTGTATATATATATATATATATATATATATATATACACACACGTGTGGATATGTAAACGCAGAGAGAGAGAAGTTGTGGATGCCCCATCCCTGGAAGTGTTCAAAGCCAGGTTGGATGGGGCTTGGAGCAGCCTGGTCTAGTGGGTGACATCCCTGCTCATGGTGAATGGGTTGAAACTAGCTGATCTTTATGGTCCTGCCCAGAGCAAGCTTTTCTATCATTCTGTAAACATATATATGTATGTATATATAAACCCAGCGCAAACCAGCATATTTTAAGTAATCATTATTTCACTTATGGCAATGGGTGGCCCCCAGTCTCCTCCATGTGCTACACTTACACAGCTTATCAGGCAGAAAGGTGCATTGGACTTAAAGGTTTTTCATCTTTTTTTCCTACAACCTCTAAGGATATTTTGGGGTTGCAGACCACTCTATAGGGAGTTGTCTGTTATTTAATCTCTGCTCCCAGCCTGCTTCTTGCAGAATGTTTGTTGGCATGAAGGACCTGTGGGATGTAGGAGAAAAACCCATGCTGGTCACACTGGGGTCTTGTGGACATGGGTGGGCAGCACATGGGCTCACCCAGTTCCAGGAGCCCATCCTGGAGGTCATTCCTGAAGTCAAAAGATTTGCAGCATTCTGCTGTCTCCCTGCTGTTGCCCCCATTACAGCCCGTGGCTCTCAGTCTGTGGAAGGTGCTCACTGAAACACGGCATGAGTGAAGTGGCAGGGACAGGAGCTTGCACCGAGGACCATGCTGTAAATCTGGGGCTGGACTTGATGCTGTTCCTGCTGGGAGGGTTGAGCATTTCTTCCAGTGACTTTTTGGCTTGGTCTGGCTTTGCCTTCAGGAGGTGGTAGGAGACTGCTGTGGCTACCAACCAGAGAGGTAGTGGCATCTTCCTCCTTGGAGATAATCAAAAAGCCATCTCTACGAGGCCCTGGGCAATGTCTCTGGTGGCCCTGCTTGACCAGGGGGTTGATTGACCAGAGGGCTCCTCATACCGTTGAGGTGCCTGCTCGGGGAGGTGCAGGCCATGGGAACATCTCTCCCTGAATGCTGCTGTGTGTGTCCTCCAAGGGAAAGGTATGGACCATTTGTTTGGCCCACGGGATTGTGTTCCCTATGTCCTGAGTTGAGTCACACATTTCTTAGGTAGCTTTAGGAGAATGGTGTGAGATCTCAGCTTCAGTGGAGCTCGTGCCGTGCTGAGAGAGAGGGGGTGAGGTTTGTTTAGCTGGAATGGAGAGCCGTCAGCAGAGCAAACGGCACGGAAGTGTTGTAACTCCTAGAAATAGCAAAATACACACTGAGAATCAAAGCTTCCCTATGAGGTTTTTTTTTTTAAAACCATATTCAAATGAAGATTTAATGTGGAAACATGTTTCCTGATGTAAAGGTGAATAGTTTAGCTGTACGGGATAAATATTTAAGAGTAGCGTATCTCTTTCCAGTAAAAACACTCTGGGCAGAGACTTCCTTTTGGGAGTAAAATGAGGCTGCTGTTTTATGTGCCACTGACCTGATTCCAAAAAAAAGTATTAAAAATAGTGAAGTTGGCAGACCCTGACACGGGAGGCAGCCAGGTGGAAGAGGCAGAGCTGTGAAAGGTGAGGCTGAAGCGAGGGGTGAGGGCTGTGAGGGTGATGGACATCAACCCACCGGTTGTCTTCTCACTCTTCAACAGCTGCCAGCATCACACGCTGTGGTGGGAGTGTGTGGATTGCAAATGGCCCATAAAATGAATTGCCAGTTAGAATCACCTAATTATCAAGCTCGTGATTATTAATTGAAGGCCCATATGGGGGTGAGTTTCTGCACGGCTTCTCTGCTGGTCGATTGTTAAAGGCTATGTGGGAGCTGCATTTCTACAGTGGGCTGTGAGCACCCAGAAAATACGTGTTGTTCCTGTCCTTTCTTGATCTTCTGGAGTTGGAAAGGGCAGTTTCTGAGCAGCCTGCACTGAGATACACATCAGTGAGCCTAAGCAAAGGGCTGGAGCTGGCTGTGGGAATCCCCATACACGTGAAAACCAGCAAGGACCTGACTCTCCACAGCTGAGTCACTGTTACGGCTCCGAATAACGGTTGTTAGTTACTCTTTGATTATGAGGATTTTCATATTCACTGGGTGCCACATAGTATTTATTTAAACACCTCTCCCAAGCATCCCGCAAGATATCATTAGGTAGGTGTTGTTGAGTGATGCAGGGCTGCGATGACTGAACATGTTAGAGCTGGGGCACAAAGAAATGTGTTGTGTGAGACTCAGAAGCATTTCTGCACCTTTTTTGGATGTGTTTGCACACTGTCGTGTGCCAGCACCTAATATGTTCTTCTGCTTTGTCCCTTCTTGCTCCTGCTTAGGCTTCAGCTCAGTTTAGGGTTTTTTTTCTTGTTTAATAAATCTTCACATTTGCACAAGTTGTCTTTTTAGGGTAGGGTATTGGGAAAGTTTCAGTAAATATTTTTCTAAGGACCTAAGTGCAGACGTGCGTGGCTGGTGCTTTCATGCCCGATTATCAGATCCATGTGGCCAGAAAGTGGGGTCACAGGGGAAGCGTTTTCCTGTGCTCTCTCAGACCCTCACTATGGAGGTAAATATTCATCAAGAGACCCTTGTCCTCCCCCACACTCCAAGATTTACTTTTCCAATGAGCTGGGTTTCATCCGGGTCCCTGTGTAGGTGTCGTCCTGTTGGCCACCTTTAGACGTTCAAAAAAGTGTTCAAGGCCAGGTTATATGGGACCCTGAGCAACTTGGTCTGGTGGGTGGGGGATGTTGGAACTAGATGATCTTCAAGGTCTCTCCCAACCCAAACCATTCTGTGATTTCTGTGAACTGGGGCTGAAGCAGAGCTTGGATGTTTGACTGGCTCATAGCCTGAGGAGGCAACGGTGAAGTGCAATTTTGATTTTGAGGCACAGAAGGGTGACGAGACTTGCCCGAGGCTGGGGTGGAGGTTGGTTGCTTGATACGGATCTCTGACCTCCCAAATTGTAAGGACATGGGAATGTTTGAGAATGGCACTCGTTGGAGAAGTCCCTGGCCCAGGTTCTCCTCCCTGGGTGCAGGAGGATGAGATGTCTCTCGCATTGGGCTCAGGCTTTCTCAGTCCTCTCTTTTTCCCCAGTCTCTGTTGTAGCAGCAGTTTTTTCTGTTGCTAGGGTGTCTTCCAAGCCTGCTTCCAGAACTCCACCAGCATCAGCTCTGTGCAGCACGGTGGTTTGAAGATTTAGGGTAAAATCTGGGAAGAGGCAAAGCCTCCTCCATGAATACGTAATAGAAAAACCTCCACGACACCTTTCCTTTTGAGGAGTAATTTCATCAAGAAGGGAAATCAATACCTGCAGTGGATAGATAAGCCTTTCTGAGATGTTTGTCACTGCCAGCAGCCCTCTGTCACTGGTTGTTGTGCTGGAGGGTTCCTGGGTTTGGGTTACAAGGTACCTGAAGGCTCCTTTCCTTGGCTACTGGGTGCAATATGAGCTTGACTTAGATCAGCTGAGTTTCTTGGGTGCCTGTGGGCTTGCTGATGCAGGCACCCATCTTTTGCCAGAGGCATCTTGCTCAGCCTTCCCCAAATGGGGCTTTGATTGGGGTACAGGAGCTGCCAGCTTCAGTTGATTTATTGTTCAGGCAGGGAAGCTTTAACAGGTCTCCATATGGGGTTTTTTCAGTTGCTGGAATTAAGTGTGTAATTTTTAATGGGGATCCTCTTACTGAAATCCGCTGTCTGGGTGGGATGAGTTGGCTGGAGGCCATGGCAGGGCTTTCCTGTGACCTTCTGCAGCCTCTCCAGTATCTCACTGCTGCCCCAAAACCCTTCCAGCATGAGGATTGTCGTCAGTGGCGGTAATTTTAAGAGACACCCATGGTTCTGAGATCAATGTTGGCTTTAGCCACGAGCCTCCCAGCCCTGCCTGAATGTTTTATTTACTTCCCTCATAAAAGCTTTGACCTACATCTAGCACCAGGAAGCGATGAGGCTTTGATAATACTCGGGCATCCCAGCGGAGGGCACGCTGCTAACCGAGCTTCCAAGTCGAAAATGGATGTGTACTTTAAAACATCAGATAAACCAATAAAGGCTTCAGTCAGTAAACAGCTTTATCTCTGCCAGGCAGTGCGTGATCCAGTTTTGATGGAGAGGATGTACCTCTTTATGAACTGTAGGTACTAGGAAAAGAGCTTTCTATTTTTAGCTGTAGGAAAACAAAACAAAAGCCAGAACACCTACAGTTTTTGTTGATATGAGGGTGTCAGCGATGGAAATGGGCTGGACCACTCGGGGTGAGGTGCTCCAGTGGAGCAACAATGATAAAAACAATCTTGTTTGAATTTTCCTGTGCTGTGTGTGTCTTAGATGAGGTTGCTCACCTGAACCTCTCTGTGAGTCTTATGGGCAGCTGTGACGACTTCGTGGGTGTCCTTTCCAAAACACTTGCAGCCTTTAAAAGCAATGAAGGAGATGTCTGGGAGGGACAAGGCAGGGAATTTTGCAGCCCAGAGTCAGGGGAGGTCAGCAAGAGCAGGATGAGAAGTGGTGTCGTTGCCCTGACAAATCGAGAGTCCCGGGGTGATGCTGTGGGGTCACCGCTGCACCGTGGCGTGGCCCCACATGGACTTACACTGCTTGTCTGGGAGGTTATGTCTGTGCCATCACCCATTTGTGTGCTCACATTGCATGTTTTGTGTTTCTTTTCCCCTTTCCAGGATGAACTTGACCTCACGGACAAGCACAGAGAGGCCATGTTCGCGCTGCCGGCGGAGAAGAAGTGGCAGATCTACTGCAGCAAGAAAAAAGTAAGAGACTCTTTGGGTGCTGAGCCTCTTCCTTCTCATGCAGGGTGGGGAGGAGATGTGGGGAAGGGCACAGCTCTCTTGGGATGCCAAGTGGTATTTGAGGTGTCACAGAAATGTATCTGTTCCTGGAGTGACCCTGGGAAAACAAAGTCTTTGGTCTCCAGCCTATTCAGGCTGGAGGGGGTGTCCCCACAACCCTCATGGGTGTCCCCAGTCCCATTCTCATCCCCGCCAGCACATCAGGGCCACATGGAACTCTGTGGCCACTGAGGTTGGCCTTCAAGGGCCAAGGGGCTACTCACCATCTCCTTTGAGCCCCTCCCAGTACCTAAAGGGGGCTTATAAAACAGATGAGGACAGACTTTATAAAGGGGCTGTTGCCGTAGGACAAGGGGTAATGGTTTTAAACTGGAAGTTTATTTAGGTTAGATAAAAGGAAGAAGGTGTTTACAATGAGGGTGTTGAAACACTGGCGCAGGGTGCCCCGAGAAGCTGTGGATGCCCCATACCTGGAAGTGTTCAAGGTCAGGTTGGATGGGGCTTGGAGCAACCTGGGATAGTGGAAGGTGTCCCTGCTGACAGCAGGGGCATTGGAACCAGTTGGTCTTTATGGTCCCTGCCAACCCAAACCGTTCTAGGGTTCTGTGATTCTGTTCCCAAATTTGCCACTGTGCCCCTCACCTGGCTGCAGGGGGTGGCTGGGCAGTGCTGGCAGTCACTGGCCCCACTCGAAGGGCGCTCGCTGCTGGTTAATGCCTCTTTTCTCCTGCTCTAGCAATGGCACCAGATTTTCCGTCCGCATTTTAGGCCAAGAGCAGGCTTACCTTGCTCATGTAGGATTAAGTTTTAAGCCTCTCATAAATACCCCTGAAATCCCTGTATTATTGTTAGACAGAGGCCTGCCATGCCCGAGATTTAAATGGGAGGGGAGAAGGGATGTTAACAAATTACAGGCACTGGTCTGGATCAACAAGAAAATGGGCAGGGGATGCTCGCTCTGGTGGATAAGCAGAGCCTTGCCCTGGTGTGTCTGGATAATGGGAGAGTTAAATCAAGCAAAGCCGTGTCATTATTATTGTGAGTGGAGATTACGTGCTATCTAATCTCCAGGGGAAGGGTTTAGATGGAGCTGATGGTGGCTCTTTCCCTTTCCAGAACCTCCTTGCTCTCATGTTTTTTTAAAGGCCGTGCTGTGAACCTCCTTGCTCGCTGAGGGTGTTGAAGGAAGGAGCCACAGAAGTATCTGTGGCATCCTCAGAGGTTCTGGCAGCATCCATCCGAGGCTGGATCCTGGCTGCTGGTCTCCTCTGGTCCTCGTTCCTCTGGCTGTTCCCAGCCCACTCCTTTCCTCCTTGTGATGGCATCACAGTGAGCTGCAGAGCGTATGTGCCACTGCTTGCTCTGATGGAGATATGCTGGTGGAGACAAATTATTTTCTCCTGTTTTTAAATTAAAAATGAGCAAGACCGTATCAATGAAGGCTCCAGCCACGGAGGAAATCAGGAATTACATGGGCTGGAGAACATGTCTCAGTGCACAGCAGGCTCTAGGCTGCCCTGCCCTGTGTGACGATGACCGGTGAGCAGCACAAACACCGGTGGGTATCCTGGCGGCTTGTAGCAAATCTTACTTGAGCTCTTGTGTTTTTATGAGGCCAGATCACCTACACAGTAGCCTGGCATCGAGGAGAGGGGCTGGACTTCTCCAGCTGAGAGCAGTGTCTGCATTTGGGCCAGGGCAGCAGAGCTGGGGATAGGGCAGTGGTGCTCCCTCCCTGGCTTGGCTGCACTCTGAGTGGCGGCGATTCGGGAAGTGCAGGGTGTGCCCAAGCCCTGTGTTTAACAGCAGGTTGTTGGGTGGGTCCCAGGGGGCTGGCAAAGGTGGACATCAGTCTCAGGCAGCTGCCTGACTTATCAGCAACCCCAAATTGTCCCCTGGGCAGTTTTTGCTCTTTCCTCTGCTGCTAGTTTTGGCTGGTGCTCCTGCTTTGCTGTCGGTGTCATCCACCACGCTCAGCTCTCCAGAGTGCATCCCAGATGTTGCATGTTTTATGTATTCCCATGACAGGCAAGATTTTGTAAAAGGGAACCAGAAATAAGACATTTTTTGCTGGGTTGTCCTGGAAAGAGACCTGACAGCACCTGGCCTTGGCAGCGCCTGTTGAGAGGAAATAGGGGAAATCCAGCTATTCCCCAGGCATGTTTCTTTCCCTGGAATATTTCCCCCTGGCCTGCAGCCCTGTGTCCTGGTTTCTCTGCCCTGCTAGCAGCTGGTTTTATCCCAGCCCACAGGGCTGGCTTGGCAGGGTGGAGGCTTTGTCCTCCTTGATTCTCCATCCGTGGAGACAGTGGATTTGATCCCATCCTCGACCCTGCTGGGACCAGGGGGTTGCACTGCATGAACTCCTCGTGGTCCCACCCCACCTGCATCACCCCCGGTCGCTCAGGGGGCAGAGGGACAAAAAGCATCTCGTGATGGGGCTGGCGAGTTCCGTCAGCAGCAGCCTGAGCAGGAACTGAAGTCTGCACTAAATCCAGCACCCGTGCAGTGCTCGGGTCAGGAGAGAGATTTAAAGATTATTGGAGAGACCTTCTTTGAAGTCGTTAGCCCCTCTACGGCTGGGATGAAGCAGGGAAATGCAAAGGCGGAGGTGCATTAACAGCGGGATGAAATCTGCTTTTAGAAGTGGTATTTCTGGACGATGACTCGTTTCATACCTCATCCCAAAATATTTCGCTCCCTGCTGGCCCCGCTCTCCAGGAGAGGATGTTGCTCGGAAGTGCAGGGAGGAAGCAGGAGGCTTTCCAGATTTGCTGTTTCTTTGGCTGTGGGTTTGCCTCTGTGGAAGAGGGTGACTCAGGATGGCCTTTTTCCAGAGGCCACGCTCCAGAGGGAGTTAATGATTAACCCTTCGTGCTTAGTCTGCAGGACCTTTTTAACCGCAGGAGATTTGGCTCCTGACAGCCCATGTGTGTCATGTCAAACTGTTAAAGCAGTTCAAAGAGTGTTTATGAGCTTCAAAATACGGGTGGGTACAGGGTGTTCAAGCAGATGCTCAGAATAAATAACCAGGTGGGAGGGATGGGTAGTGAAAACCTGCTCATGTGAACGCAGGGTCTGGCTCTGCTCCTCTCCCTTTGGGTCCAGCTGAGCATTTCTAAAGCTGGAGTAGAGGGAGAATGGCCTGCAGGGATGCCAAGTGGTGCTGAGCTTTGTAAGCTTGTGTTGAAAACCCAGTGGCATCACTAACCCTGGGTGCATCACTGAGCGGTGTGAAGCAAAGCTTGTATCTAAAATCTCCTCAGGGGTCGGATAAAAAACCAGGATCCCTTCACATTAGGAAGAGGCTGCAGTGGTGATTTTTCAGGGGAGGATGGGGAAATGTGTGATAAATAGGGAAGTGAGTGATGTCTCTCCAATAATCCTCCATTTCCCAGCCAGACAGCCTCTTTCTCCTCCAACTGCGCCTTCCACCCACTCCCTGCAGAGAGCTCTGCCTTCCAGCTCACTCTTCCACTTGTCCTGCTCAGTCCTGCAGCTCCTTTGTGGGGCTTGCGTTCCATTTGCTTCATTTAAAAAACATCAGTTCCCCATATTTTTGCTGCAGTAGCAGAACTAAGAGCACAAGCTGACAAAGATGGCATGCAGGGGAGGGGAGGGGAGGATAAAATAGCTCGGCGTTTTGCCATGCTCCAGGGTCACCTGGGATGGATGAGAAGGATTTAGTGGCCTCTGAGCATCCAGATATACCTGCTGTTTTTGCAGCAGCAGGTTGAAATACCATCTCAGGTGTCATTTGCTCAGGCTGACCGAGAGAAGCTGGCTGTTTGCATGGCTGGGGGTGTTTTTCACTGGGAAATGTTTATAGTTTTTATCTTTCAAGGTAATTCCCCCTTTAGTTCCAATCACAACACACTTTTGTTTAAGCAAGGTTTTTCTCACTCTCTGGCCAAAAAATGCATCTGTTAGCAATCTTTTTGGATTTTAAAGCGAAGCTTTTCAAACAGTGAACCAGCTGACTGCGAAAGGCATCTGGTCATGCTATATTTGCTTATGGGGAGCATAATTTTTAAACCCTGGGAAAAGCGTACGAGGGCATGTGTGTATTTGTGGAGGAGAGGGTATAGGAAGTGTTAGCATATGGAAAACCAGAGCAGGCTGGGCTGGGCTGGTTCAGACCCTAAGATCCCAGCTTGGGGAGAGTCTGATGAAATTCCAGCCCTTTGCAGCATGGCCCCATGGGGAAGCAGCTTTAGTTGAATGATTTAGGTGCTGTTCCAGGGATACCTGGAGGGAGGAGAGTGCCCTGGAGGGCCGTGGTGAGCCCAAACCTCGACCAGCACACGCCTGGCAAAGGCTGGGCCATGTTGGTGGAGCTGGGCTGGATTTAAACATCTCATGCAGGCTGCAGACCCCTTGGCTTTAAAACCCATCCGTGCCACAGTCTGCTTCCTCTCTGACCTTGCAAACAGCATCCAGGTGGATCATCCAGAGCAGTCAGGGAGGGAGGGGTAGCCCAAATGCAGTGGGCTGCCAGCTTTCCCTTGCTCTGCTGTTATGGAGCAGCAAGGAGGGGTGGGGAGCACTGTGCAAAGTAAAAGTTATGCCAGGACAGTGTGGTAAAAATGAAGGGGGTGTTTCTATTTTTGCAGCAGGCACCAACTGAAGGAGCGTTTTTTTAAGCCCTTGCTGTGACTTCCTTGAAGCAAAGTTCTCCTGAGGCAGACCAACCTTGCAGGTAGTGCCAAGAGGGGGGAGAACCATCAAAATCATAGAATTGTTAAGGTTGGAAAGACCTCTAAGATGACTGAATCCAGCCATTAACCCAATACTGCCATGTTCACCCTTAAACCATGGCCCCAAGTGCCACATCAACACTTTTTTGCACACTTTAGGGATGGTGATTCCACCACTTCCCTGGGCAGCCTGTTCCTGTTCCTCACCACATTTTCAGTGAAGAGTTTTTTCCAAATATCCAATTTAAGCCTCCCCTGGCACAACCTGAAGCCATTTCTTTTTGTCCTGTCACTTGTTACCTTGGAGAAAAGCCACAGGTTTTTCACTGAAAGGGCTCTCTGGGGCTTGCATGGAGCTGGCTGCTGTGAGCCAGCCCTTTCCTTCCAGCCTTGTAGGATGTAGCTCGGTGTGTTGGACATCAGGTGAGTGGGGAACTCAGCCAGCCACCATCAGTTATCCCAAAGCAGCTCCAGATCCACCACCACCACCGTGGGTTATGTGTGTAGGGAAGCAGGCTGCTGGATCAGGTGTGACATCACCTGCAGACTGAGGATCTAAAAGATGTTGCCAGAAGCTTGTTTAGGAAGCAAAGCAGGTGTGACAAAGCACTGAGGAGCATCACAGGTGTTTCTCCCCACCACCATGGGGACATGCTGTGAGGTTGCACTGCTCCCAGCAGCAGAGCAGCAGGAGATGCACCTTCCAGATGCAAATGGGTTGAGACCAGCTTTCAAATTGCTTTGAGCGACCACTGGCTGAGCCCCCACCTCCTCTGTCCAGTGGTCACTGGGAAGAGAAGGAAGTCTGGCTGTGGGAGCTGCTGACACTCAGAGGGGGAGGCATGAAGGCTGTGGAAGTGTCAGCCTTGTAACCAAGGCATGACAGGGAAAATCTCCCTGGGAAGAGCAAAGGGATGGCTGGAGCTGGCAGATTGGTGACCTTCACTTGGAAAAGCTCCTGCTAATGAGGCATCTTGACTGGGCACTGCTTTCCCTGCGGTGCTGAGGGGGGGGATTGGAGCTTGTTTATCAGGTTCACATCACAACACCCCCTGCCACTGCCACCGTGGAACAAAACAGTGGAGTGGCAGCATCCATCAGCCCCACGCACAGATCTCAGGGTGAAGGGACAGCAGAGCCTGTGCCATGAGAGGGTGACAGGGTGGCACCATGGCCACAGCTGATGGGATTTGTGGTTTTGCCAGGTCCTTGGAAAGAAGGAGTAGGTGGGGGGAGCAGGTGGAGCAAAGCAGGGGATGGAGCAAGGTTTGCCCTTCGCTGTGCAGCTTTGGCACGTGCTGATTTTTGCAGCAGAGCATGTGTGGGGTGGCACATCGGGGCCTGGAGGACAGTGAGGGATGGTGATGCAAATGTTGCAGAAGAGAAGGGACCCCTTCCCTGTGCTGTGCAATTAAAGCCATCGGTGTGTCTCTAACAGAGCAGCTCAGTCTGGGCTCCAGGGGGGTTCAGATCAGCCCTCACTTGTCTGCTGCTTGAGAGCCCACACAGCCAAGCCAGCCCAGAGAATAAGAATTTGGGAGATGTTCAGTGACGCAGTGGAGCATCCTGGAGATGTTCACGTTGGAGATGTTCAGCTCTGTGTCTGGGCATCCCTCCCCGAAGGCGAGCTGCAAAACCCACATCCCCAACACCCACCCTGGGTGCTGGGAAACCGTCTTACACACTCAACCTTTCAAACCCTGATGCCGGAGAGGTTCCTCCCTCCTGGCGCTGAGCAGAGCCTTGTGACACGCTTCCCTCGGGGCTGTCGCTTTGTCAGGAGATTTCTTTACCACCAGGAATACACCAAAGGACACTTATCAGTGTGCTGTAGACCATTAGCCTCAGTAATTACCACTGAGCAACGTCCTGCAGCGAGCAAAGGGGAGGGAAGCCCGTGCCCTGATCTTTGCCTGCTTTATTGTGCGGTCTCCCTTTGCCTGGGAAGCTGCTTTCCGACGAGCCTGCCCAGCTGCTCATCGGAATTAATGAGGTTCTGCTGCGCTTAATTGAGACCGCTTTCTAAATTGGGGGTTTCAGGGAGGAAATGCAAGAGCCCGAGGGAGCCCAGCTAAGGGAAATATTTATAATGCAGCACGTTAATTATAAATGAGCAGTTTAGCCAATTTTGTTGTTCAGCCTCCCCTTGGCCCCCCGGAGACCTTTATTTGCTCCACCGCTTCTTTTCAACCCTAAACGAGCAGCAGGTCCAGATCCCTGCCTGCCTCACAGGTGTTCACAGCACGTGGGAAGGTCCTGGGATGTGGGATGACCCAGCCCTGCTGTCTTCCCTCCCCATTCCTCAGCATGGATCTCACTCCCTGCCCGGGTCTCCTGGCTGGGTGCATCTGGACACCTCTTGCTGCTGTGCCATGGTGGGGACGTTCCACCCTTCCCAGCTGGTGTCTCTGTTGGGATCACTGGTGGGAAAGAGATGGTCCTTGTAAGAGGGGTGGTGGGGAAGACCTCCACTGACACCTCCAGGAGGTGACAGGACCATGTTCAAGGCACCCATGAGCATCCCAGCTCCGCCGTCCCCTGGAGTACATTTGCATGCCGGACTGTAAAGTGGGGCAGGAAGGCTGGGAAAATCGGAATGCCCACAAGCTTTGTGCCTTCTCCTGGCAGGGCATGAGGCAGCTCGGAGGGGGTTGGCACAAGTGCACAGGGCTCAGCTGAGGAGCTGAGAGACCCAGTGGCCGTGTCAGACAGAATTGACACTGAGCAGACAGGTGGCCTGAGCCTCAGCCCAGCTGCTTGGCACCTCTGAGGGACTGTGAGGTCAGGAGAAGTGTTAAAGCCAAGGGCAGAGGTTTCCAGGCCCCTTGTTGCTCTCAGACTTGTTTTGTCCCTACCCTGGAGCCAGAGGAAGGGTCAGGTCTGCAGGCACAGGCTGTGCTGCCCGGGGCTGAACTGAATCTCGTCCAAATTACCTGTCCTTGACTCCGTGTGTCCTCGTCTTGGCACGCTGCAGCTTGGGAAGTTTGGATGCACAAATGTTTCCCACATATGCCTCTCAAGCCACAGTAAATATTTGGGATTCTTCTCCTTGGGCTCGCTGAAATCAGCCGCAGTTGTCTGCATGCACAGATGTGGGGGCAGAGAGGAGATCATCCAGCTCCCACCATCGTAGGTGTTTGTGGTGTAGGATGAGGTTTACAAACGTCTCTTAAAGTTAGGGAAGGGCCAGAGCCGTGCAGCAAGTCAGGCTGTGACCAGAAGATGGTTACTGATGGAAAATGTCTGGGATTTTTACAGTATTTGTTGACTTCAGCCTAGACCTGTGTGGCATTTCTGCTGTGAAATCCTCTTCTTCTTTTGATGTATGTGTTTTTAGGAAAATAAAGTGGGGAAGAAGGTTAATATTAAGTATTCCCTCAAGTTCTGCCTACTTACTCCATGCAGCCCCTGGGAATGTGCAGGATTAGTTATCTGAGCTGGGCTCAGAGGTCCTTCAGTCATGTCCTACAAGAACAAGGTAGAACCTGAAAACCCCTCGTGAGCCCCAACACATGCAGGGCATCGTAGACCAGGATGGCCAAACGAGGCTCTGCATCATTCAGTGTCATAGATCATGGGCCCAGGGGTGACATCCTTTAAGAGGTGACATTGCCAGATGCGTGTTCCCTCCTAGTGACTTATGAAGCCCCCAGAGGACCTGTCTGTTGTGCCTGGAGTCTCTGTTAGGATGTTGATATGTTGATAAGTCATGGATTCTGCTCCGGGAGTGCAGCCTAGATCATGTCACATTTAAACACTCTTCATTGCTTGTAAACATTTTCCCCCCCAAGCATATTCAAGTCTGTGCAGCCAAAGCTTCAAGGGCACTGCAGAGTTGAAACAAGAGAGATTTGGATGTACAATTTCAGTGTGGTTTCCCTGAAGCTGATAATCACAAGACTGATGCAGTATCAGTGGGGCACCACAGGCAGGTGGTGTAATTGTATTTAAAATATGGCAGTTCAATAAACCAGGTAATGTTCCCATAGCTGGAGCTTTCACGGGTGAGCTCAGAATGTAGAAAGTCACACTTACATTAATACAAAGTAATGCAAGAGCTCAGGGGTGCTTCAGAAGTGGTTGGTCATGAAGGGCAGGGGATGTTAATACTATTTCTACTAATCTTCTTGCTTTGTTTCCCTTTTTTATCCCCTACCAGGACCAGGAAGAAAATAAAGGAGCCACGAGCTGGCCGGAGTTCTACATCGATCAGCTGAATTCAATGGCTGCTGTGAGTATTCCCCCGGTGCTCGGGTGCCTGGGAGCCCCGTGTGGGGCAGCAGCACAGCGGGGACAGTCTGGCAGCACCGTGCCTGAGAGGGTGGCAGGTGTTAGCAGAGGCAGTGTCATCTGCTAAACCAGCAGGTACAGCTGCAAAGTGGAGATGTTCCTGCGGCACCTGGGGCCTTCCGTACAGTCACAGAACCGTGGATGGGGTTTGGGTTGGAAGGGACCCTAAAGAACATCCAGTTCCACCCCACTGCCGTGGGCAGGGACACCTTCCACCAGACCAGGTTGCTCCAAGCTCCATCCAACCTGGATTTGAACACTTCCAGGTATGGGGCAGAGGGATGAGCAGGGGCTGTGAGCCAGGAGGGAATGTGCTGCTTCCCTCTGGGAAGGCAGGAACACCCAGTGCTGGCCATGGGCTGCCAGCCAGGCAGAGCCCTGAGCCTGAGCAGAGCTTGTGATCAAAGCCTGCCAGATGCCTGGAGGATGGCTTTGATCTCCCTGACGTGCTGCTGAAGAGGAGCTGGGTTAAATGCAGGGGTCAGCACAGCTCCTCATATCTGTTGGGACCCTTCTCTCTGCTTTGGCTAAGCCTCAGCCGGTGCTGGCAGGGCTCACCCTGACACCTCTGGGGGCCCAGCACTGTCGGGTGGTGCAGGAACCACTTGGGGGGCTGCTTTAGCTGTAGCTGTACCCCATGCATGCCCAGGGAGCAGGCAGCCCTGCTGCCCTGGTGCAGGAGTCAAATCCCAGCCCCAGCCCCAGCTGGAGAGCAAAATCCAGTGTGGGAGATGCATCCCGTGCACACAGCCACTGTCCCCAACCCAGGTGCACACTGGTGGCTTGCTCTGGGAGACTTGGGAATGACAGGGTTGGCTGTTCACCATCCCCATGGCCTACTCTGGATGCTCTCCAATAGCTCAGTGTCTTTTATGGGTGTCTTTTTTATACTGTGGTGCCCCAAAACTGCCCCCAGGACTCGAGGTGAGGCCACACCAGTGCAGAGCAGAGCAGGAGTCGTGTGGGGGCTTGGAGATGGTGCCTTCATCCCCCTGTGCCCAGTCCAGGCTGTCTCCTTGCAGGCCATGGAGAGGTTTTCCTCACTGCTCCTTTTCCCAACTCCTGTGATTGCCATAAGGATTCCAGACTTCCAGGGTGGGTTCAGGATCCCTGTGGCTTGGCACGGTGGGCAGTGGGCAGTGCCACTCCTCAGGCACACGTTTTGCAGGGAAATCCCCCTTCTGACTTCTGCCTTCCTCCTTTCACAGAGAAAATCACTGATCGCCTTGGAAAAAGAAGACGAGGAGGAGAGAAATAAAACAATCGAAAGTTTGAAGACTGCACTGCGGACAAAACCAATGAGGCAATTCCCTTCCCTTTCCTGGCTTTATTGCTGTGGTTGTGGCTTTGGATCTGAGTTCTCTGGCAGAGCAGGGGGTTAAATAGAAATACAAATGGGAGCTATACAGGGTGAGGAAGGCGAGGACTCTGAGGCACGAATTGCTTCTTTTTCTTGTTTCACCAGCTGCTTTTTTTGTGTCACATTTTGTCATTTTGTTCCTTTTTCTTGGTCCTTTTGGTGACCAAGAGCCATCAGGACCTTCCTCTCTGTTTAGACAAATCAGGCAACTTCTTTTTTTTTTTCCAAATTTTCCTTTGTTCTTACTGGAACAGAAGGTAAAAATTCCTTACAGATTGTTTTTTTTTTTTCAAGAAAATAACAATTTTTATTGGTCAGCCAGGCCCTTTGTTTCAACTTTAACTCCTCTTGCACTTTATAAGGGAATAAAGTCACATGAATCTTCAGGCTTTTATTAAATGAAAAAGAACTTTTGATGGGGAGGATAAAGGAAGGCAGGGACTCTTTCTGAAAGTCTGTAGCTTTTCCTAATTTCGTTTTCTCTGGAGTCTGCATGCACACATCTGCAACACTTGAGGTGCCTCAGGTTGACATTCTGTCATGGGAATATGTTCCAGTAGGAAATACCTGACCTGTTTTGGTTATGGAAGAAACAAATTCACTATTTCTTGCAAATACCTTTCCCTCTTCCACCTGTGGTGATGATACTTGGTAGGAAATTCACAGGGTTGAGGACGGTCACCTTGTTCCTGTGACACCTGGACCTTGTGGGTGCTGGCCCCTGCAGTGAGCAGGGCTGGTGGCCAGCCATGAAACTTTACAAAATCCTTAAAAGTGGATTTTGAGTGGTTTTGGGGGATGCAGCAGGCTCTGTTTTACCTGTTGGACCTTCTTTTGCACCTAGGGAAGTGAACATCAGCTTTCCTATTGACTTTGGCTGGAAGAAGAGCAGGCTTTGGAGCAGAGAAAGCAGTTCTCCCCAAGCCTGCAATTACCCCTTTTGTTGCTGCCCATCAGCATGGCTCATTTCAAATTAAAATCATCCCAGTGCTGGGATGTTCTTGGCTCGTTTGCTTTCCTGGCCCGTGCCTTTTGCCAAACCAGAGGACACCCAGCCTGGATGGCACTGGGCAGGGGGGCCCTAAAATGCCTCAGCAGTGTGCAGTGTTGTGTCTGCCTGCTCTGGTGAACCTGCCTGGGGCACTGCTCTGTGTTTGCTGTCTGCTTTCTGTTCAGTGGCATTGTTAGTCATCATAAAAACAAAAAATTCCTTAAAACTGGGCAGATGTGCCTAAGGGAGAAGGGTGTGGATGGTGAGGCAGGAGAGGTAGCAGAAGGCAGAAAGGCTGACATTGAGGTGTCTGCAGCTGATGAGGGGGTGACTTCAGGGCTTGGGGTCTTCTTCCAGTCCAAAACTGGTCTCAGGTGAGTGGGATTTAAGTCTCAGGTTGGTATTTTTTGCAGTGTGACTGCAAACTTCCAGCCTCCATCCCGGGACTTGTGTTGGTGGCTGGGTTAGCTGGTTCTCTTTGAAATATCCTTACTCTGGAGAACCTTGTGCAGATGATGCTGCCAGGCACCAATTAAATTGATTTTTGCAACCCTATCCCTGTGTCTGGGCCACAGGGATCCTTCAGGCTTTCTGGTGTCCATGAAAAAGTATACGAGAAGGTTCTAGGTTTACATCAACAGCCAAGTTAGCCCTGTTTGAGGGCAAGACGGTCCTTTAGCCTTTTGTTTTGAAGTTAAAACCCCTTTTCCTGGCAGGTTTGTGACCCGGTTCATCGACCTGGATGGCTTGTCATGTATCCTCAACTTTCTCAAAAGCATGGACTATGAGACAGCAGAGTCTCGAATACATACCTCGCTCATTGGATGTATAAAAGCACTAATGAACAACTCCCTGGGCCGGGCCCACGTCCTGGCCCACCTGGAGAGCATTAACGTAATCGCTCAGAGTCTGAGCACGGAGAACATTAAGACAAAGGTGGCAGTGCTGGAAATCATGGGCGCCGTGTGCCTGGTTCCCGGGGGCCACAAGAAGGTACTGGAGGCGATGCTGCACTACCAGAAATATGCCAGCGAAAGGACTCGTTTTCAGGTAGGCGGGTCCCCACTCACCCCTCGGCCCCTGAAATTCAGCATTCCCTTCCCTGTCTCCTCCTGAGTATCTAAATGGCCTCTTGCAAATGTTTTGTTACGGCTGCTTGTGAGTTGAAAAATGCGGAATTAGCCCAGAACCGTGTCCGATGAGATCTGCAGCTGAGCGGAGAGGGAGGAAACAGTTTTTTCTATTTAAGGCAACACCCACCAAAAAAAATGCTTGCTTGTGCAGGGTCGCTGGGATCACAGCTCTGCAAAGCTGCAGCATACCTGGATGGGCTGATGCTGGCCCAAATGGGTGCTGGGGTGGCCAGCAGCTGATGGTGCTTCACCAGCTGTGGGAGCATCACGAGGAGTTGTTCCTGCGTGTGTTCCCTGGCTGTTTGTGCAGCACTGGGGCTGTCTTGGGGCATTTTACTGACACTGTGTGTTTGGCAGACGCTGATCAACGACTTGGACAAGAGCACGGGCCGGTACCGAGATGAAGTGAGCCTCAAGACAGCCATCATGTCCTTCATCAACGCCGTCCTGAGTCAGGGGGCAGGCGTGGTGAGCGCCGGGGCTCTGGGAGAGGGAGGCCTTGGGGTGCGTTTGGGGTGCTTTATTTCAGTGAACTTTCTGAGGATGTGCATCTTGTGCTGAGCCCACAACTGTCCCTTGCAGGAAAGCCTGGATTTCAGACTCCATCTGAGATACGAATTCCTCATGCTCGGCATCCAGCCAGTCATTGATAAACTAAGACAACATGAAAATTCAACCCTCGACCGGTGAGTAGTGACCCCCAGCCCACTCATGATTTTTGTCTGGTGCCCTTGCTTCTGGTTTCAGGATTTGGCCTTTGGGGAAAGCATGTGGCTCTAGAGTCACACCTCTTACAGAAATTCCGTGCTGTCCCCAGAGAGGGAACAAAATATTCCAGCATGGTTTTGCTGTGTTCTGATGTAGGGTTGAGCTGGGAAGGATGTGCCATCAGGGGTTCAGGGGATGCTGTCAGCCCTCATCCACCTCTTCTCATCCCAGAAGGCTCCTTGGACATGCTGTAGTGATTAGGAAGTTGAGGTTGAAGGTCCAGGTGGTGTTTCAAGCCCTGCCAGTCTCTGGGCTGCTGACAGACCAGCAGCCTGTACTTTATTAATTGTCACATTTGTATCTGCTTTTAACAGTATTTCTTGTTTCCCTTTCTTTCCTCAGGCACTTAGATTTCTTTGAAATGCTTAGAAATGAAGATGAGCTGGAGTTTGCCAAAAGATTCGAGCTGGTGAGTACGAATGCTGCTGGTGCAGACCCTGGCACTCAGTGTCACAGTTAGTTTTAAAAACACCTGTGTACCCTGGGACAAAGAGTGGATTCTGGATAAAATATGGAGGTTGGAAATCTTTCCTCTTGCCCTGCTCTTTTGCAACATCTGTCCTAGAGCCTGCTTTAGCCCTTTTGTCCTCTGGCTGCCCAAGAGCTCTCTTTGCCCCTCGCAGGGCAGTGGGGCTGGTCTGTCCGTCCGTTTTGGGGTGGGGGTGACACATAGGGTCTGGAGCTGAGACTTGGCAAATAGGCAGTGATGCTGTAGTGGGTGCAGTGGCCTGACCTTGCCCGGCTCCTCTCCACAGGTCCACATCGACACCAAAAGCGCAACTCAGATGTTTGAGCTGACGAGGAAGAGGCTGACGCACAGCGAGGCGTACCCGCACTTTATGTCCATCCTGCACCACTGTCTCCAGATGCCTTGTGAGTCCCAGGAGAGGCCAGGAAATCCATGGCTTGCTGGAGGCCTGGCAGCCCAGCTCTCCTGCCCAGGGGCGTCACGACCTCGCCTTTGCTCACGTCAGTCTCTCCCCTTCCTTCCCCGCAGATAAAAGAAGCGGCAACACTGTCCAGTACTGGCTGCTGCTCGACAGGATCGTGCAGCAGATCGTCATCCAGAGTGACAAAGGGCAGGACCCCGATGCCACTCCCCTGGAAAACTTCAACATTAAAAATGTTGTACGAATGTGAGTGCTCAAGTGTGACTGTTCCTTACTCGTCGCTGGCGCACAGTGATGTTCCTGCTCCTCGGCTGGATACAAGGCAGCATCCCTGGAGCTGTTGACTTCCCAGCACTCACCCACCCCACCTTATAACTGAAGCCCATCCTCTCCATTAGACAGCACTTGCAAGCAATACTTGAGATTTAGGAGTTTTTGCATGTTCACTGATAAATTTTTCATAACCCTGCTGGAGGGAGATGCAGCAGAGCTGTTAGGTGTACTGGTCTGGGAGCCTTCATTCCCACTTGCTCAGTCGTGTTTTTTGCTGGTGATGGTCTCTTATTTGCTGTAGTAGGATTGTCTCACGTGCTACACCTCTTTTCCTTTTAGGTTAGTCAATGAAAATGAAGTGAAACAGTGGAAAGAGCAAGCAGAGAAAATGAGAAAAGGTGAGTGATGGAGAAATATACAGTGTCAGCTTTAACCTTGGCTAAACAGTTAACATACACATGTATTTATATCTTTATTTATACATGTATCTGCAGCCTTTATTGAAGGGCTGAGATAGGAAATGTCAAAGCAAATACTACTTTTTTCATGGGGAGGCTCCAAATGGGATATTAAGGCAGAGCACGGGCTCCCTTTTGTCAGCTGCAGCTCCTCTGCAGGGCAGTGGGGGGTTTAGCCCCACCATGGGCTGCCGTTGGCAAAAAGGAGTGTTTGTCACCCAGAAGTGGTCTCCTGGGGCTGTTTCAGAGCACACAGAGCTTCAGCAGAAGCTGGAGAAGAAGGAGCGGGAGTGTGACGCCAAGGCCCTGGAGAAGGAAGAGATGATGCAGACGCTGAACAAGATGAAGGAGAAGCTGGAGAAGGAGTCCAGCGAGCACAAGCAGGTCAAGCAGCAAGTGGCAGATCTCACAGCACAGCTCCACGAGATGAGTAGGGTGAGACCTCAGACCTGCTCCCTGTTGTGGGCCTGGTCCCAAACCCCCTGCAAATGCTGTGGGGTGATTTCATGAGCTCCATGGGGTGACTGAGAAAGAGGCTTATTGGGAGAGCCACCAAGATGTCTGTCCCTGGGGATGGGATGATGTTGCCTCTCAGCTGCATTGAACCTCAGTCAGGAGTGTTGAAGTCTTTGAATGCTTCCTTTGTTTCCTAAATTTTAACCAAATTAATTAAAAATCAGCATGGGGATGTTTCTTAGGTGGTGTCCCCCAACTCTGTGTGACCAGTCCCCGTCCCTCTTTGTCTCCCAGAGGGCGATCTGTGCTGCCAGCCCTGGAGGACCTCCCATGCCACCANCATCCCTCAGCCAACGAACGCCCTCAAGTCTTTCAACTGGTCCAAGCTTCCAGAGGTAAGCTGGGCAATAATTTGGGCAGTGAGACTGGAGGTGCTGGATGGTGATGTAAGGGCAGGTGGGCAGGAGACCTCCAACCTGCAGTGCTCCCACTGTCTTGCAGAACAAGCTGGCAGGCACCGTGTGGACCAAGATAGATGACACAAAAGTGTTCAAAATCCTGGACCTCGAAGACCTGGAAAGGACGTTCTCGGCCTACCAAAGACAGCAGGTAACAGCTGGTCCGAGGTGGGCACGCCCAGGGGCCTGGGCAAGGTGCCACCATTATGGGATCACGTGGTTTCACTTGTGGTTCCAAAACACATCTCCCATCATTATTTCATGCCAAAGCCATGTTTGCCAGGTCGACTTCATCTGCTTTATCCTCTCATCCACGTGCCAGAGCCTTTGCGTTGAGCCGGCCGTCCATGGCTCACTGTGCCTGACTCCACCCCTGCCCACACACCTGACCACGTGTCCCGTGAAGATGGATCACCAAAAAAACACACACCAAAAACTAAAAAGAGACAGGGAGTGTTATGAAAATAACCCCCAGATGTGGCCACAGTTGGGTAATATTTTTGGATTGCTCTTAACAGCAACTGCTCCGTGTGTCTGTATTGGGTGGAAAATTTCTATCCCTCTCTGGCCAAGAAGGACTAAATTTTGCCCACATCTACCATGGGTGGGTCTCTTCTTTTATTTTTGTAGTGAGCCGAGAGCAAAATGTGAGCTTTGAACAAAAATCCCAAACCAAAATAATGTCATTGCAGGCAAAAGTCTCCACTTTCTAATCTCCTGCTCAAGCAGTATAGCCCCAGTTTGGAAGGCATCAAAGCACACGAAGAAAATTAGACACTTATTTTACCCCAGGCAGGATGAAAATGGGCAAAAGCAATGAGTTTTTCAAGAAGGCAGGAGAAGAAGCAAGGTGAGAGGCTGAAAAAGGATGTTCACCTGCTGAACACCTGACTGTGTTCCTGGGAGGAGAGAACAGCTTGTCTCCTTTGTGCCAGGCTCAGTCAGAGGGACGGTGCCGGGAAGGAGTGGACCAGACCCATAAGCTCATTAGGCAGTGTGAAAGTTTAATCTCTTCCAGAGACTAATTGAGGGAAAGATCGGGGTGGATTAGAGCAGGGCAAGTATCAAGAGTAACCCACCAGAAGTACGTGCTGCGCCGGTGTTTTAGGAATAGGTGACCACAGCAATGTCTCTTTCCCCCCCGGCATTTTTGGGGCTTGACTCATGCCTACTGGAGGGCACGTCTGAGGACAAGGAATGGAAATGGAAGAGGAGCAAGAATAGAAACCTGAGTGTCAGCAGGACGGTTTGCCCTCGGGCTTGCCTGCCTGAGCCCATGAGTCACCTGGTGTGATGCAGATTATTGCCAGGCAAGAATTTAAAAACAATTTGGCTTGGCTGAGGTCCTGCTGGGTGAAGTGGCTGGATGGGTTTGGGGCTGGGAGGAATAGGGAGGTGGTGCAAGGAGAGCTGTGACATGGGCTTACACCCCAGATGGGATGAGGACCAAAAGGGAGCTGAATGTAGGAGGCAGGGTCTGGGGTGGGACTGGCAGAGGATGCTGTGAGAGCAGATGGGAGGCAGATGGGAAAGACAAGACAAAGCCCCACCTGTGAGGTGCTGCTGGGGCTGGAGCTGCCCTTGGGGACACGATGCACAAGTTCCTTGTGGTTCATTTTGTGTGAGTGGAGCCATGGGACACATCTCCCTGGGCCTGAGGGATGTGGTTATCTACCTTGAAGTCCCCAGCATGGAGAGGGAGTGCATGGCTCTGCAGCCAGCGGCAGTGCACACACCAGCATGTGGGGTTAGATGTGCTCCGTGAGATAAAGTGAGGTGTTCCAGGCTGGATGGGGCTCTGAGCAGCCTGGTCTAGTGGAACTCATGGCAGGGGGGCTGGACTAGATGGTCTTTAAAGTCCCTTCAGCCCAAGCCATCCTGTGGTTCTGTAACACATGCAAACCACGGGGCACTGCGTGCATGGTGGCGGGCTGGGGGAGTGAACAGCCTGTCCCTGAGGCACAGTGAGCTAATAATGGTTTAATAACTCACAGCATTTTCCAGCTCTAGCAAAACTTGGTTTCTGTCACGAAGAAGCAGGGGAGGAGGGCAGGGTTTTCTCCACCCTGTTCCCTGTCTTGAGCCACTTGCTCAGTGATCACACCTCTCACTTGTCCTGAGTCGCAATATCCACAGGACATGGGGTGTCAGGGGCTGGCTGTCTGCCCGTGCCCCCAAACAAACCAGGGCTCTGAAATTCATGGTCAAGTGGTGCCACCCCTGTGGCCAGTGCCCCAGCAGGGCCTGGGGACAGCAGCCAGAGGTGTGTGCAGTGCACAGAGCTCTCTGACCCCCCCCAGCTGGCTGTTGTGGGGCTGCCTTTGCTGGGATTTGTCTGGTTTTGTTGCCAGAGCACCTGGGAATCCCTAAGTGCTGCACAGACCCGAGGCTTAACGATGTACTTAAGTTTAAGCATCTCTTTAAATGTTTTCCCCACATCACAGGCTGGGATGGAAATGCAGGCTATTAAGTGAGCTCTGCAGCTTTTGGGAAAGGCCCTTTCCATGCGGGGAGGACAGGAACCCTCTGGGCTTCCTGGGGCTCAGCCTGGGAGCATCCCTGCCTCACAATGGGTGAAGCTGTAAGGAGAGCCTGTATCCTCCCTGCTGAGGCTCTGCAGACGTCCCTGTCCCCAGAGAAGGTCTCAGCCCTGCAGCTGTACAGAGTACCAGCATTCACAGAAAAGCCAACAGGAGCTGCTGAGTTTTTGGCTGTGGCTTGAGGGCTGGTGGGAGCTGTGTGAGGGCATGCATGTAGTGATGGAGAAAAGCGAGTCCCGGGCCATCAAGGGCTTGAACTACATAGGGGTTTGTGCCTCTGTCATGGATATCTTGAGAGTCTTCAGGGGGGTAGAGGCTGGGAGTGATGTTGATAAGTAGCAGTGACACAGCCAGGGCAGTCCTGGCAGGTCCTGCAGCGGTGAGTGATGTAAAAGAGTCAGAGCCAAGTGGAAAAAATATGTGTTGTTGAACCAGGGGCTTAGCAGTGAGCTGGGAAAGAATTCATCTCCCAAAAAAGGATGAAGGAAGTAAAGCCTCCAGCTCCTCCATGCAAGGGAGAGTGACCTGTGCAGGGGCCAGGGACAGCAGGGCGGGGAATTGTTTGTGGGCATGCTGACAGCACGTTTAAAGCTGCTCCTCCTTACACCATCCTGCAGCAGAGGCTGGATCCCGGTTCCTGTGAGGGAAAGGGGCAGGGATGAGGCTGGTTTGAGGCAGAGAGAGAGGGTTTTTGTAGTGAACCCTTTCTCTACCCTAATGCGTGAGGAGCCCTCCCTCTCCTAGAGCAGGGGACTGCAAGGAAAGCCACCACATCCTTCTCTCCAGCAGCCTGGGGCAAGTCTGAGCATTGTGGGGCAGGTCTGAGGGTTGAAATGGAAGGAAGACCTCCTAATTAGGGACCAGTTAAATGAAAATGAAGATACCAGTTGCAGCTTGTGGGTGTGCTTTGTGCGTGTCCCACAAAGGAGACTGCTGGAAAGAGATTGATTAATGAAACACTGATCCTTAGCCTTAACTGAACCAGAGACTTCTAGCCATAAGAGTCTTGATCAGCACAGCTGAGGGAATGAGGAAGGAAAACCTCCGTGTGTGTGTGCACATGTGTGGTGCTTTACTGCACCTGCTTCCAGTCTGGTGGGGGGAGCCCAGCAGGACAGCCAGGTCTTGGGAGGAGCATGGTGCTGGTGGGGCATTAGGGTGGCATTTGGCCATGCTGCCGAGCCCTGGAGAGGCAGGGAGGAGGAGGAGGATGAGAACTCGAGGGGAAGCGTGTTGCCGTGGCGAATGGTAAAGTTTTGCTGCGGCCAGATTTGCTCCAGGATGAGCCTCTCGTTATTTCCACTTGAAAGCCCTGTTTTTCCTGGCAGTCGCATTGGCATTTCAGTCCCTCAGATGTGCAAGAACCAGCAGTTTTCCTCCTGGCACGGCAGGCTGAGCAGTGCTGTGCCTCTGGGCCAGTGGCAGGGCTTGGCCAGCATCCTCCCACCTCATCCCGTGTCCCCTCCTCACCTCTGTGCACAACCTACCTTGGCCTGATCCACTAATGGAGCCGCCTCTTCCATCAGCTCTCCCCTTCTGCACATCCTGTAATCCACATTTTCACCTGCATCCCCCCTGTTTTGGCACTGGCACCCCCAAGTGCCTGCCCATGCTGCCAGACCCCCTGTATTGCACGTTCCCTTCTCTGTGCTTCGACTCCCTCTGGTTTTGCCAAGATCACTGAACTGCATGTGTTTTTACTGCCTTTTTCCATGCTTCTGCTATGGCTGTAGGACTTCTTTGTGAATGGTAGCTCCAGACAGGTAAGTGAGCACCTGCAGGAGTGTGGGGCTGGGGACAGGGACACGGGGGCACGTGGGTGCTTCTCAGGGGGCTTAATGTGTGACAGATGGGATTGAATCAGAGAGGTGCAAAGATCACCAGAAGGGGCAGCTTGAAAGTTGATGTTGAGGAGGCTGGTAAGGCAGAACCTGCCCTCTCTGCTGTCTGGCCTGAGGTCAAAGCCAATTCCTGAGTCCAGGAGTTGAATTATTAGATAGAGCTGAGCACAGAGGAGCTCCTACCCCTGAGCATTTTTTGTTTTCAAAAGATGGAAATAAACTCACAAGTTGAAGCTCTCTGCTTTGGTTAGAGCAGGCAAGGCACAGGAGGAGGCAGCTGTTGGTGACTTGGGGCTCACTTTCCATCACCTGCCTCTCTCCCCACTTTTCATATCTATGGGTTTTCTTCATTCAAGCAAGAAAATGAATAAAAAATGGTAATTTCACTGCTCACTCTCAGCCCTTGCAGTGGCCATGTGCCAGGTCTCCTGCGCTCGTGGACGTTTAGTGTGGATCTGTAACGTTCAGGACCTTGCAGCTCCAGATTGTGTTCCTTCCAGAAGGATTAAATAGCCAGCTTTTAATTGATTTACCTTACTAAAATATGCAATATGGTAAATTAAAACCTGGGGCAACATGAACTCCTTGGGCAGCCCTGCAAAACTGCTGTTATGTGGATCTGCCCATTTGCCCACAACCACAGTGTTGCTACTCACTTCAAGGTAATGTATTTAAAGTGCTTAGGAGATAGAGGTGCTTGTGCCACACCAATTCCTGCTTTCAGATCCCTTGTTTTGGGAGAGTTTTCACTGAAAAAGCTGCTGGTTGTTTTTGCAAGTCTGATAGACTGCATTGGTTAGCTGGCTTGGGAGGACTGATGCATGAAGGGTGATTACAGATGTTTGGGGCAGGGGTGAGGAACACGAGCGATGCCGAGTGTGTGCAGCAGCCCGTAGTGAAGTATTCCATGCGAGGGTTTAATGAAGTATCACAAGTATGTACGCTAAGAAAGCCCGCCTTTATTTATTCAGCAGCGCCCGTGTGTTTGCAGATTTTTAAATCTTCCCTGTCTGAGAAAATATTTACATTTCTAACCAGTGGCTTCAAAGCCAGCTCTGGTTTATGAAATGACTTACTGTGTTTCAGTTGCAGGCGAGGGGCTTTGCCCATAACCCATGGTGACACTCCTGATTAATGGGGGCCCGCTGTGTGTCACGCTGCTGTGTGCTGAGGGTACTAAATGTCCTTGCTGCTCCGTGGCTCTTCTCCAGGCTTCTCTTCTTATTGTTTTCTCGTAGAAGGAAGATGCCATCGATGACACTTTGAGTTCCCGGCACAAAGTCAAGGAGCTTTCTGTCATAGACGGCCGGAGAGCTCAGAATTGCAACATCCTCCTCTCCAGGTATGGCTAATGCCTTGTTGCCCTCTGGGGAGTGGGGGGATGCTCAATACCCTGCCGTGGGCTGCCCTGAGTGTGCTCCTCATCCCTGGAGCAGGGGGTTGGTGACAGAAGCCAGTGCAGCAGGAGAGGCAGTGACACCTGAACCCAGCTATAGCCTTACATCCTCATGGTGGGGTGACCCAGAGGGGGGGCGATGCCATTAATTGGGTATGTGGCAATTTGGTGACCCTGGAAAGCTCCCAAGGGGCTGGGATACCTGGTGAGCCTTCACAGGAGGTGGAAGGGGGTTGATTTCACCTCTTATCTTTCTTATCTTCTGGTTTTGTTTGCTCTTTGCTGGTGGTTGAAGAGGGTCTCTCTGGTCTGGGGGAGTGCTGGTATCAGCAGGGCGCAGGGAGCAGCAGTAATTCAGCCAGGACCTTGCTGCCCACATCTGAATTTCGGGAAGGGGATATCCCTCTCTTAACAGCTGCCCTGCTGGTCTGACAGCCTCCCTCACACCCCTCACCAGGCAGGCTCAGCTCTGCTACCAGCACTTTAATCCAATCTCAGAATTGCTGCCAAAAGGATAAAAAGGGCTTTTTTTTTTTTTTTTGTAAGATAAAGTGCACCAGTAAGACTGAATCCTGAGAGAAGGGAGACCAGGTTGCGGTGGTCTGAAAGGATGAGCCATCAGTGTAGCTACTTGGGAAAAAACACCCAAATAGCAGCAGAAAATGTCACTTGTTTCTGACTCACCCAGAAAAAAAAAAAATCCAACAGCAGTAAAATTTAAAAATACTCACTCTGCTCTCTGGAGGCACAGAAGCTTCTGTGCCACCCAGGACTGGCCAGGATGGAGCGGCATCGCTGGCGGGTTGGGTTTGCAGCCGCAGCACCCGAATTCAGTGTTTTCCCAGACCATGGGTTCTGTCTGGTTCTTCCCAGTGGAGATGGTGCCTTGTCTGGGCAGCCCAGCTGATTTCCTTCCCTAGAAAGCTTGGAGAGGCTGATGTCTGCAAAAAAACCCCTCTGGGTGGGTAACTCAGCCCCTGGTGCTTCTCCCAGAGGTGGTTGGCAGCCTGTGGGCAGGAAGAGTGATGAGTGCCGCAGCATTTGGGGGTAAAACGGCCCTGTTTGTGGCTGGCTCTGCTCTGGGCTGCTTCTGGGGATTTTTGAGCTTCTTAGCAGTCCAAATAAAAAAGGATGATGATGAAAGCACGAGTTTAAAGCAGCAGGCAAATGAGTATGTCTGTGGCAGGCAGCTATTAGCAAGTAAAACGATGGGATTTGGGGCACTGGCTGAGCTGCTCCCGGCATACGTAGGCTGAGCGTCGGGTGGGTTTAGGTGTGATTCAGCCAGAGGTCTAAGCATATATTTGGAAGTTGAGCACACAAATAGCTCCTTCAGTGGGAAGGGGAGAGACCCAAGACCTCAACTTCAAAGGCATCTTGCACATCTTGCTGAGTAAAGGTCTCAATTTCATCTCACCAGCAAACCTTTCTCTTCCAAGAAAGCAGTGGCTGGAACTGAATTGCCAGTAACTAATCCCACAAAAGGGGCAGGACGGAGGTTGCTGCTTGCCTGCCTTTCCATGTAGCTCATTTCCTAGGGAAGAAGCAGGATCAGACTTGCCCTGCAAGGTGGTCCTCAGGCCTCTCATATGGATTTTCCCAGGCCCATCCTGATGCAGGAACGAGTGGCTTTGAGGTTGCCGTGACTTGCCCCAGATGCTGCTTTGGAAGTGCTTTGGAGTTCATCCCATGGTACTCCCAGGACCACAACTGAGCTTCCCTCCCCAAAATCCCTTTGGGTGATTTGATGCCAGGTGTCTCAGAGGTGGTGTAGGGATAAAGCCCAAGCATCCTTTTAGTGGTCTCAGGTCCAGCTCCTGCATCTCCAGCAGACTCCATGCATCACTGGACAAACCCTTTGGCCTCTGCCCGCCCCAGCTGCCCATCCCAAAGCTGGGCAGAGCAGTGGGTCCCAGTGTTCCAAAGGCACTGGTCTGGCAGCTGAGATGCTGCTCTTTGCCTCGCTCGCAGGGCCACCACGGGGCTGAGCAGACTTTCACATGCGAAAGGACCTGCAGGCTTGGCCCCTGATTTCGCCCAGACATTTGTGAGCTCACCAGGCATTGTCTGGCTCGCAGCGTGGAAAGATTACGGCCAGTGAGATACTTTATCTCTCTCTGTAGATTAATTTTTTTGCCTGTTTCCCTTGCTTTGGGAGAAATTACTGTGCAGTGAGATCACTGGATTTTCCTCCAGCTTGTAATGCAGCACAAGAATATTTTTAACACTTGCCTTTTTCTTCTGGTTTTCTGGAGAACTCTTTGCTGATGTCAGTGCCTTATCGTGTCTTCCTCTGTGAACCCACCACATCCTTGCTTTTGCTCCCTGTGCTGTGGGTGTGTATTTTTAGTCCTGCGTTCTGCCAGATGCAAATCCACCCCTCGCTCCATCGTTTTCCGCCTGTGCTGGCAGTGAATGGCTCGTTGGATTCCTCTCTCCCGGCCAGGCGACGCGAGGCTTTTTTTTTTTTCTCGGATGAATGCGAGGCTTTTCAGGAGGGCGCGTCCCTTTCCCGGCAGAATTTGTTTTTCCCCTTCACACTTATTACGTCCTCCACGGGATCCGACAAAAGCCACGCCGAGCAGCCCCGCGCTCGTGGGGCCGGCGAGCTGTCACCTCGCATCGCCGGGCTGCTGCCTTTAAATCCCTGTGACAGCGAGTCCTGTGACCCCGTTCCTCTCAGACGGCTCGCGTTCGACAGCTGCTGCCAACAATGATAATTATTGTGGTTATAGATAAGCTTCTAGCTTTCACTGGCCCCTTTCCCATCAAATTGTCTGAGAAGCTGTTTTCTTCTGGCGCCCCGCGCTTGCTCTCTGCTGATGCAGGGGCAGGCTCTTGTTCTTGGCACTGGGTTGTGATGATTCCTGAGAAAAGTTTTGGGGTTTTTTTCAACCTCTTTCTTTTTAAATGCGTTTTTATTGTTGAGTTTGCTTTCAATGAGCAAGGGCTTAAAAAAGTTGCCCTCATCTTTCACCACCCTGCTGGAGATGATCATGGTACTTTTATGTGCTTTAGGTGTTCTCTGTGGATGAGGAGTAGCTGCCTGCCCACCCCCTTCTCCCCAGGAGCATTTTTGCCTCCCAGGGATCCCCAAATGCCCAGATCTAGCCAGTGTCTGCTTTTCATCAGGGTGGAGACCAATGTTGGTGATCTGAGCATTCCTGTTTCTGCTTGAGTGTAAAAGGAGTTCTCCTGCAGTTTCATATCCCACCTCGGATCATGTCCCATCCTGGCCACTGCCATTGTAAGGGACAGGTAGGGTGACCCCAGGATGTGGCTGCTTGTTACTGCAAGCAGCACGTGGGACATTTTCCAAGGATGAGAAACACGGGCTCACAAGCAGCGAAGATTTACGTGCCAGGTCTGTAAGATCCACCTGCCTCGATAAAGCTAATCCTTCACTTCCAGTCTTGAGCAAAAGATTACAAGCTAAACCAAGCCCTTGCTACCCTGGTCTCAGAGACCAGCACCCTTCCTGTGTTAGCTTCAGCTTCCAAAAGCCGGCTCCACAGTCTCAGTCTGCTCCCTGAAGAGACACGGGGGTGAAAAACATCCTCCTTGTTTAATTACCCAGAGTGATCAAGTCAGCTCCCGACCTTCTCTTTGATCTGCTGATCAGGTTGGCTTCCAAGGTCTCACATCCTGCTGTAGGGTGTGTTTCTGGTTTCAGCTCATTCCTTTGAGCCACATCCAGTGTTTCAGCATCCCTTGGCAGCACTGATCAGCGATACTGGGGCCATGGGGTTCCTCAAACAGGTCTTTTCAACTCCGCGGTTTTTTCCTGCGTGCAAGTACAGGGAATTACATTTTATAAACTGGATCTGTTGCAATGGCTTTAACCACGACTGCACGCTGGGCGAGGGAGAGGATGTTGGTAAATCGAGTTGCAGGAGTTTCTGGGCTTTCCCTTTATTTAATTTAGATTATTTTATAGACCACAGTGCAAAGAAGAAGAAAAATACGTGTGGTTTTGCAATCAAAGTCCTTGCAGGGAGCGGTTCCTGGGAGTGCTGCTGTTGAATTAAACTGTAATTAATGGCTGCTCTAGCCCAGGAGGAGCCGAGGGCGTCTTTCCATCTCTCTGTTGCCTCAGCTTGGTGTGGGCTGCTGGCAGAAAGATCCCTGCTAGGGAAGCCCAGCCTGGTGGTGCTTGCTGTGACACAGTGGTCTGTGGTTTTAGAAATCTCCAATTTGAGGCTGCGTCTTCAATTCCTGTTAGGTGAAGTAGAGGAAGAAAAAGGTGGAGGAGAGGCTGGTTTCCAGCTTCTTACACTTTGAAGCGCATTGAATCCCCACCCCTCCAAAGAAAACCAAACTGATGGGTTTCCTGGGATGCTGAGCATCCGCTTGTCCAAATTTTGGATTTCCTTCTCATTTCTTCCCTAGAGGAAGACTTCAGCTGAAGGTGGTCAGGAGAAGTGGGAGAGGCAATGTTTGAATCCAAGAACAGCAGTGGAAATTGGCCAGATTTTGTTGTGGCAGTGAGTTCAGGGGCAGTGCTGAGCTGCACGCCTGAGCCTGGGCTGGGCTGCGCTGCCAGTGGGAACGTGACCCCCTGGCCCCGTGGCCTTTGGGGGTGCTGGAACTGCAGGAGCAGCATTGCTATGGGCAAGAGTTACATATGAAAGTTGGACAGTTAATGTATTGCATACAATCCTTACATAAAGTACTATAAAACAGGGAAACAGGGAATGGCAGCTGCGGTGTGGGCAGAGGGAATTGGCTGGGGAGGTTTGAACCCCCGTTTGCAGCAGGGCCAGGGCTGCTCTGTGCTGTGCTGAGCCTTGGCAGAGCACAGTCCTACCACATTTCCCACACATCCTTCTTCATAATGTGGTGGATAGAGCTGTTTGTGATGCTGCTGCTGGCTGGGGGTTAAGCTGTTGCCCAGGTGTGTAAGGAAACGCTCTGGAGCCTTCCCCGATTGCTGGGCTGGGAATAACTCTCCTTTCTTTCCACCTCCCAGGCTGAAACTCTCAAATGAGGAGATCAAACGAGCGATTTTGACAATGGATGAGCAGGAGGACCTCCCAAAAGACATGCTGGAACAGGTGGGCAACGTGTCTCACGCTCCTTTGTGGTTGCCTCGTGCTGAGATGATGCTGTGCAAAGTACTTGGGACCAAAGCGCAGCCTGGAGTGTGTCAGGCCCCAAATTATTTACCAACCACATGTTGGCAAACCACCCAGATGGGCTGGAGCAGCAGCTTGGTCATGGCATCAGTGCTGGGAGCAGCATGGCCCCCACGTGCCATTCTTGTACCCAGGTCTGCCCTGGGACCGAGGTGGGGCCAGTTGCCTGTTTTGTGGCTACAGCTTGAAGTTTGTGCTCAGTGGTGATTTATTTTTGAAAGCTTAGGCAGTATTTGTGCAGTCCTCGAAAGGGGAATCCCATTTTTCATCCCATCTGAGTCCCTTTGGGAGGATGTTATTCACCTGTCCTTGAAGCTGAGCTGGTAATTGCACTTTGAGCAGAGACGTGGGAGGATTCATTGCACAGAATTTCCATCTGCTAATAAGTAGAGTTGCAGCAAATGGGAGTTCCTGACTGACATCTCCTCTGGCAGAGCTGATGTTGAAACCTCCTTGGGGCAGACTTACTACATCTGTTGTAAAAGCAGAGTGATGGCAGGGCAGGGTCAAAAGACACTGATGTGATGGACTGATGTGAGGAAGGTCACAGGGACAGCAGAAACACTTACTTCACAGGTGCCTTGGGGTCACTGTCTGTACCTGCTGAAAAGGTGTTAGATTCAAGGAAATAAATCACTGTTTGGCTCCTGAAAAATTGCACGTGGACCTCATGTCCACCACCACTGTGCTTTCTCTGGTTTAGCTCCTGAAGTTCGTTCCTGAAAAGGGTGACATTGACCTGCTGGAAGAGCATAAGCACGAGCTGGACCGCATGGCCAAGGCTGACCGGTTCCTCTTCGAAATGAGCAGGTTGGTGGCTCAGGGGACACATTTTGGCCAGTGGGCTGGTTGGGAGGTGGGTGTTTCAAGGAGCCTGCTCGGGAAATAAGCCCTTCTTACTGTTTTTCACATCAAGAACTGAGTGGGCCAAGCGGATGGGAGGGCAAGCAAGGTGCTCCAAATTATAAGGATCATTTTTGATGCTGTGCTCCTAAAATCAGGGTTGTGCTCCCATACAAGCAGCAGCTGGACAGAGCAGGGGAGAGGGATGGGGAGATGGATTCTCTGGTGGGAGGAGTTTTCTTCCCACATCATATCCCGACACATTTTCCCTCTCATTTGGGGAAAATGGTTTAGGCGTGATTGTGGTGGTTCTGGGTTGATGGTTGGACTAGATAATCTTGGAGGTCTCTTCTGACCTTGAGGATTCTGAGATTCTGTGATCTAACCTGGTCTAGTGGAAGGTGTCCCTATAGGGCAGAGGGGTTGCAACTAAATGATCTTTCACCATTCTGTGATTCATTGTTGCCCAGGTGGGAAGTGCTGTTAGAATGGTAACACAATGCTCCTTTCCCTTTCACCCTAATGAATATTCAAGCCTGATGTATGTACATTTTGCCCTGCTGTGTAGATGAGTCCCACTCCTCACCTCAGGATTGACTCATCCCTAGGGCTCCTGAGACTAAATGAGACTGAAAGGAAATGTCATTTCTTCCTGCTCCTGGTAGCAATCATTTAAGACAGGAGTCTTCAGGGATGAATAACCTTATCTATTGCATGCACATCCTCCAGAGGTGCCCGGTTAAAATCTTGAAGCTCCTTATTTAAATTGAACTGAGCATTGAGCTCTTTGAATTTCTTAGCTGAACTTCAAGCAAGTCACTTGTTGGCAAGGTCAGCGAGTTTTACAGTTTGAGATTGCACTGGGAGATCAAAAATAGAAATGCTCCCATCCTCCCCAAGAAACGCACTGATGAGCACCGTGGCGATGCGCCGTGTGGTTGCTGAGTGTCAAAGGCAGGCAGGATGGAGCTGTGAAGTTCAGACCTGAGCCCTCGGGGCTCAGTGGTGCTCAGAATTAGCTTTTCTATCGCAGGTCACCTTTCTTCTTCACAGACTCTCGCCCAAGTGTTGCTCCTATGCCTTCATCCTTTGGAAAGCACAATGTGCTGATGCAAATGTTTTCCTTGATTTCCAGCACGGCTTTTTAATTTGCCTTGTGGTCTGTAACCGAGTGTGATGTCTTTGTCACCTCTGATTAGTACAGCAGCGTAGCTCTTGGCCCTGTATGTGAGCATGTCTCCCGTGGGTCCTTGGTCCAAGTGACTCAAGTCAGACTGCTGTGTGCATACAAGTGAGATCTTGTTTAGCCTAAACACAACTGACATGAGCAGAGCCATCCCTGACTTGCCCAGGAAAGGGGCTTTCCAGCCCAGGCCATCATTTTGATGATCAGAAGGTCCAGTTTCATTAGTTCTGGTCGAAGGTGAGCCTCTCTCCAGCTGCAGCTCATCACAAAGCCATGGGAAGCCCAGACCTCATCAGCACCTTTTCTTAGGAGTGGTTGTGAAAGAACTATTTGTTCATACCAATTGGGTGTAAAAATGCACTTGTTGAACCTGCTGAGCTAAGGATAGGCTTAAGCATGTGCTTAAAAACCCACTGGGATCCACCCCGGGACAGCTGTAGCTTCAGTTGTCAATTTTTCCCATCCCAGCACAGTTTCAGGGAGAAAAGGGGTCATTATTTTTTAATCACCGTGGCTCAAGCGTGCTTTGTAAGCACAGCTGTGAGCAGTGGAGCAACGGAGCTCTGCCTGGAGCAAGCAAAGCTCAACCTGCACCTCTCTTTTGTGTTCCAGGATAAACCATTATCAGCAAAGGCTGCAGTCCCTCTACTTCAAGAAGAAGTTTGCGGAGAGAGTTGCAGAGGTCAAACCCAAGGTGGAAGGCAAGTGACCAGACCTGCTAAGGGACTCTGTCCCAGCACAGGGATCGCTCCCAGGAAGAGCATCCTCCGTGCCAGGATGAGCCTGGTCCACGTGGAGCTGGCAGTGACACAGGGGAGGGGAAGGAGTTGGTGGTCACTCTTCGGGGATACCAGAGGGGTTGCTGGTGGTGGGTGGGCTGTTGTGCCAGGGGGTAATGTCCCACCCCTCTCTGCTTTCAGCCATCCGTGCCGGCTCCAAGGCAGTGCTGCAGAGCAGCAGCCTCCAGCAGCTCCTGGAGGTGGTCCTGGCCTTCGGGAACTACATGAACAAGGGCCAGAGGGGCAACGCCTTCGGGTTCAAGATCTCCAGCCTCAACAAGATCGCGGACACCAAGTCCAGCATTGACAAGTGAGCAGCCCCTGCCTTTGTCCTTGGTAGCATCCACAGGCCCCAGGGATGTTGGGGGAATGGAGGGGTCATTAGCATTTCCTCTGGGACATGGGTGTGTGGGAGCAGTCCCCTCCTCCTGCTGCCCAGTTTGGCTCATCCAGTGATGTGAGTGTGCATTTTTTGAGCAGGACAGCTTTCGAGGGAAGCCGAGCTGCAGATCAGCGCAGGGATTGATGGGGGCTTTCCTTCCTGGGCTGGCTAAACTGCAGCCAAGGCTGATTAGTAGGATCATGTTCCAAATGCTTTTTAACCCCTTTGAAGAAGGCAAGAGCCAGAGAAAGGGTTTCCAGGGGCTTTTCTCCATGGGAACCCCCTCTGCCACTCTCCCATGCTGATGCAGCCATCGCCTGGTTTGCTCTGCCCAGCTGAACTCTGTTCACGGAGCGAGAGGAGCTGGGTCAGGTCTCAAACCTGCCTGGTCTCATCCATCAGTAAAGACAGTGGAGGACAAGAGCAGTGACACTCAAGTCATCTCCCCTGGGTTCCTCCTCTGGAGGTCTCTTGCTTGCAGGGACCAGGCTGCTCTGCACTGTGGCTGTGCATGGGACCGATCCATCCTGTTTCCCCCCACACAGGCAGAAAGCAGCATCCTTGCAGGAATCCTCAAACAGTTCATTACCAGGGTTGGGACTTAACCAGGGGTTTTGATTGAGCTGTGAGCTCCCCAGGGTGCTGCCACAGTGACCTCTCTGCTCCTCTTTCCTAGGAACATCACCCTTCTGCACTATCTCATCACTGTTGTGGAGAAGAAATATCCCAAAGTCCTCCACCTGCACGAGGAGCTGCGAGACATCCCACAGGCAGCCAAAGTCAAGTAAGCAGGGATTGAGGTGGCACTTAGGGAGCACTGGGAGTGCCTCTCCCCTCGTTTCAGCCTGCTTTTCCATGCCACCCCACCCCAGCTCACCCTCCTGGCCAGATCCTGGCTGCTGGGCTCTATCCCATGCTGTGGCCACGCTGGCCCGGAGCAGCCCAGGACTCAGAAGCGAACATCACCTGGCAGCTTTAAATCACAGCCCTTGCAGCAAAGGCTCTAAACTTCTGAGCTTGAGGGAGGAGAGCTGCTTGGAGCAGCCGCTTCCTGTTGTTATCTCACCGCAAAAGCATTTAATTAATTTCTAATGGTACGTTAAGTAATCCGGGAGGAAGCGGTTGCGGTGTGGCTGCAGATAAAGGGCAGCTGTTTATCTTCATGTGCCAGGGAGGCTCTGCCTGCAGCACGGGCAGGACCAGGCAGCTGTGTGAGGGGCTCACCTGCATCCAGGTCCTGCCTGCCCTTTGTTTTACCACCAAACATGGAGTTTCTGGGGTTTGCAACCAGCTTTTTAACCCTGCTCGGTGACCTGTTGGGAACAGGCTGCCCCACTTCAGCAAAGCCCTTAGACACAGGCTGAACCTTTAAGTTCAGGAGGAATCTGCTGTTGCCCTTCAAGGCCCTCAAGTATGTGCTGAAGTACCTCTGAAATCAATGAGGCTCTGGGATGGTTTTAAACTCCAGCAGGAGCTTGCAGGCTTTGGTGCTTCAGGGACGTGAGCAGCAAAGATCACACGTTTCTGCAGCCAGGGCATATTTGTGTTAGCTGTGGGCATGTAAAGGGGCTGAAACTGCACCTCTTTAGGGAGTGCGGTTAGAACAGGTTACCCAGAGAAGCTGTGGCTGCCCCCCCCCTGGAAGTGTTCCAGGACAGGTTGGATGGGGCTTGGAGCAACCTGGGATAGTGGAAGGTGTCCCTGCCCATGGCAGGGGGTCAGAACTGGATGGGCTTTGAGGTCCCTTCCAACCCAAACCATTCCATGATTTTATGAAATATGCACAGAGTTTACAGTGGCTCAAGGGTATTCCAAGCTTCAAAGGTCTCTCGTAGCAGTGGTGGGTTCCCAAGGAAGATGTGTACTGGACCAAACAAGCATCCTCATGTATAAAATGTAAAATAATCATCAGCCATTGGGATTGAGCACAGTGACAGGACAAATCTTGGCATGCAGGAAAGAGTGTTCTTCTCCCAGAGCATGGTTGGCACTGGAACTGGGGCTCCCCAGGGCAGTGGTCACAGCACCAAGCCTGCCAGAGCTCCAGAAACATTTGGACAGCACTCTCAGGCACAGGGTGTGACTCTTGGGGCTTTGCAGGGCCAGGAGCTGGACTTAGAGATCCTTCTCAGTCCCTTCCAACTCAGGATATTCCATGGTTCTGTGGGCATGTGGTGCTCAGTTTGTAGGCACCAGCTGAGGGCACGGCTGAGCAGGACACGCTCCCTGCCCGTGGCCACTCCGGCGTTCCCATGCTCCTGGTCTGCAGCTCTTGTACAGACACACGTGTGGGAAAGAAAACGCCTGCACAGAGGGTTTCTTTACCCCCCCTAAACTTTATCATTTCGCTCTAAACTGGACACCATATGTAACATCTGGGTTTGGTCCAATCTAGAGCGAAACCAAAAAGTTTCTAAAGCTCTGGAAAACCGTGAATTCCCCCCAGCTCTGCAGCTGTGAAGCAGAAATTGCCGCCTCTGTCAATCCCACCACTTGTAATGAACTGCTGGAGCACAGGGCTCCCAGAACTGCATTTTCCCAGACTAAACCTGCCAGGAATGCTTGCCCCATGACCCGGCGTCAGCATTTCCAGGGACCCCAGCCCTCGCACAGACACCCCTGGAAAAGCATCAAGCCTGTGGTCACCGAGCCTTTGTGAGAAAGCTTCCCCTCAGACGTAGTGGTAGAAACCCGTAAGCACTTGAATTTGAATCTCATCAGGGGCTTGAGCCTTGTGTAAACAAAGCCAGTGCCAGACGTGGTGATTTATTTTTATTTCTCTATATTTGGGCTGTCTCCCTTTGCGAAAGCCTCGCTGCTCGGAAGGATTCTTTGCCTGGTGTTCACCCAGCCGTGGTACCCTGAAAAACTGTCCTCTCTGCACTGGGACAACAATCCCATCCACTGCTGGCCCTGGAGAGAAATCTCTGCCCAGCGAGGCCCTCTCCTGAGCCCTCCTTTCTCTTGGAGAGGGCTGGAGGCTGCTGGGCTTGCTAAACCTGCACAGTCCCCTTGGTTAAAAATACAGAAAAGTGCTCTCCTTTAAAACAAGAAACTGCAGCCACTTTGAGATAGTCCCAGCTTAGAGGCTGTCAGCCAGATTTGCTGCTCGAGACACGCTGATCTGCAAAAAGGAGGCAATGTGGGCAGGGTTGGGGTCTTTTCAGTGGGAAAACCATGGTCAAGTTGGTCAGAGAGCTGTAGGTTTTGCTGGGAAAGGCTGAAAATTAACATCCTGCTATTTCCAACAGCATGACCGAGCTGGAGAAAGAAATAAACACTCTGAGAAGCGGCCTGAGAGCGGTGGAGACTGTAAGTATTATTTAAATGAAGTATAGTCCAGCCTGGCTCTGAGCAGCACGGCATCCCTCCTTGGGGAGGCAGGCCAGGGAGCTCCCAGCGAAGCTGCTTTTATCTCACATCCTGGAGATCTGTTTGCCTTTCCTTCCTGCCCTGCACGTGTGCCTGTCCTCTCAGGGCTGTTTTGGCACTGAAGTTACCATGTGTGTTTAGGCACATGCATGGTTTATGTCTAATGCCTCAAGGGAGGCTGAGTAAGCCTAGTGATGATGCCCATGGAGGACCTGTGATGTGCACAGGGCTCTCTCTTTTTGGCTGTAAAACCGCAGAGGGCTGGGGAGCGCTTCTGCAACCCAGCTGGAGTGGTGATGAAATGGTGGAGGCATCCCAAAGGACTCACTGTCTTGCTGAATTATCCGGCTTCCATAAGCTTTCCTGCAGGATTTGGCTTAAAAGCTTACTTCAGGCAGTGTAATCCAGGGTGTCATGCATGGCAGGGGGGAGCAGCAGTGGTGGTGCTGGCAGAACCCCTGGCACTGATGCAGGCACACTCCCAGTGGCACTGCCAGAGGCCAATGGTGTTTGTGTCCTTCATCAGCCAGGGCCTGACCAGATTTACCTTTTTTTTTCCCCGAAAGGAGCTGGACTTCCAGAAGTCTCAGGTTCAGAAAGCAGGTGACAAGTTTGTGTCTGTCGTCAGCCAGTTCATCACGTTGGCCAGCTTCAGCTTCTCGGATGTCGAAGATCTCCTGATGGAAGCTAAAGAGCTGGTAAGGCCACCAGTGTCCCTGAGATCTGAGTAGCTTTTCAGCTTCACCTCCTTCTCCTGTGTCTCTTTGGCACTGACCTTCTGACCCATGCTTGGCCATTATGATGGACTTCCCTGAGTCCCTGGCTAACCCTTGCCACCCTTTTGGACTGTTGATGGTAACCTGGCAGATACTCTCTGCAGTGAGTTAGGACTATGGAGATGGTGAAAAATGCTCTGCAAACTGTATTATCATCTGCTGACGTGGCTGGATCTGGAGGAGAAGGTCTTGTCATGGTCCCCAGCGTCCGTGGAGGTCTACTCTGAAGCAATTTGCAGCTGTTCCCATGGTGGGATGGGCTGTGTGGAACACTCCAGCTCTCTGCTTTTTAAACACATGTCCAGATTCAAATTGTGTTCCTGTTTTCTCTTAGGAGAGCAGAAACATCCCTGTTTTATAACTTTACGTCCCATGAGGACAACATTTTCAGCCTTTCCTCCCCCACCAGAATCTCTTGTAACATAGCAGAGAATTTTAATATCTTGATTAAAATCAGCAAGATTAACCTCAATTATATTGACTTATATAGTGGCACCTCTCAGATTCCTCCCTGCATCTTGAAGTGTTAAGTCACTTAAGTAAACAAAGAAATAAATGTGCACTAAATGTCTTTTGAAGAGCCTGGGGCACCCCTGCAAATAAAACAAAATCATACAGGCAGGCTTTAAAAATGTTCCTCTTGGTCTACCCTGCAAAATCAAAGCAACTAATAAATCTGTTGGTGCTTTGATTTTGTTTTTCTTTTCTTTTAAGCGTGCTTATCTCCAGAATGTGCCTCCACAATTTTAACAAACTTACTGTGCACAAAGAGTCTCCTTCAAGCTGGAAGTGAGAACAAAGAGTGTCAGTCCCAAGGACAACTCAGGGCCTGCTTGGGGACCGGGGCACGTTGGCAGATCGTGGATGTCCTGTCCTGACCTCTGCTACGGCCTCATTCGACTCCCTCACATTAATGGTGTGCAAACAGCACAAGAGGCCGGAAAACTCCCTATTTCCCTGCCCAGGGCTGTGCCTGAGCCTGGGCAGAAATCTCTTTTAGAAGTTTCACCAACACATTTGGTTTCAATAGCAGAGCATGTGGCAATGATAAATAATACCCCAAAAATACTTCAAAGAAAAACTTAAAAGTGCAAGTTTCCCTTCCCCTGCCGTGTTTACTATTGGTTTTATGTCTTCAGTCCCACAGTATTTTGCTTCCTTGTTTTTACTGATGTTTAGTTAATAAAGGGGAGCTGGGGCAGGGGAGGCTCAGCAGAGCCAGAGGCGAGATGGGGAGAGGGAGCCTGGAGAGTGATCCAGGTGGGGTCTTGCAGGGCAGCAGGTAACACATCAGGTGATTTATTTCAGGTTTAAATCAAGGCTTGGTGAGGCAAAGCCCCGCTCTCTGCCATGGCTGCTAGAAGTGTTTCACTCTGCTCCATCAGGTCGGAAGGTTTCACCATTGCAGTGGATTTATCCAAGACTGACGCACCCCTGTCTTCTCTCTTCCAGTTTTCCAAGGCTGTGAGGCACTTTGGAGAAGACACAGACAAAATGCAGCCTGACGAATTCTTTGGCATCTTTGACCAGTTCCTTCAAGCTGTGACTGAGGCCAAGCAGGAGAACGAGAACATGAGGAAGAGGAAGGAGGAGGAGGAGCGCCGGGCACGCATGGAGGCACAGGTGAGCACACGTTGGGGAGTCCAGCAGCACCCCCAGGACACCTGGGAGCGGCAGCCATGTCATGATGTCCCCATGGTGCCCACCGTGGCACAGGGAGCACTGAAGACTGAGAAGGGAGCTTCTGTGGTCTTAGACCCACTCGCTTTTCACTTTTGATTACTTGATTAACTAATGACCTTGGGTTGGTGAGGTCTTGGAGCTGAAATGTGCAGCAGAGCAGGTGCTGTCTGGGGGCTGCTGTGACCCATGAGCCACAGCCATGGGGCTTTGACCCTCTGCCCATGGCTTGTATCATAGAATCTCAAAATCATAGAATGGTTTGGGTTGGAAGAGACCTAGTTCTGGGCATGAACCATGGGCAGGGACATCTTCCACCAGACCAGGTTGCTCCAAGCCCTGTGCAGCCTAGCCTTGGAGCACTTCCAGGGATGTGGTCCATCAGTAACCCTGACCAGCTCTCATGTGCTAAGCAGTGGGGTGGGAAACCACCCTTGTTCCATGAGTTTGGGGATCACCACGCACGTGTTGGGCATCCCCACAACCACTTGTGTGAGACTGAGATGTCTTCTTTCCTCTCGCCGCCGTGACCTGCAGCTGAAGGAGCAGCGGGAGCGGGAGCGCAAGGCGAGGAAGGCGAAGGAGACCGGGGAGGAGAGCGGCGAGTTCGATGACCTGGTGTCGGCCCTGCGCTCGGGCGAAGTCTTCGACAAGGACCTCACCAAGCTGAAGCGCAACCGCAAGCGCATCACCAACCAGCTGGCGGAGAGCGGCCGCGAGAGGCCCGTCACCAAGCTCAACTTCTGAGAAACAAACTGACAGCAAAACCCAGCAAAAGACAGGCGGGTCAGTCTTTCTGAAGTGGCTGTGGTGGTTTTTTTTATTTTGTTTCCATGACACTGCCTTGCGATTCAAAGCGGAACAGTGGCACGCTCTTTGTCCCTGCGGGCGAGTGTGTGTGTGTATATACTGTGTATATAGTCGGGTCGGGGGGTGTGGAGGGAGGTGCGGGGGCAGCTCACGTTGGTGAGTGCCAGCACCGCCTTCTCCCTGCTCCAAAAAGTAGTTCTCCCCATGCACAAGCACAATGCCGCGTCCGTGGAGCAAGAGGGGACCCAACCCCGAGCCGCTGGCCGTCCCCATGGCCCCAAAGCCAACGGGAAGCTGCCTCCTGCTGCTCTCCTGCTCGGAACCCCCCAGGGCCGTTTGCAGGGGACGCCTTGCACACAAGCCGAGCGGTTTAAAGAAGAAAAGAAAAAAAAAGCAAAGTTGACTGAACTTTAATCCATTGTTTGTTTGTTTGTTTTCTCTCATTGTTGTGATTATTCTGAGAAAACTCGCGGACCGGCGCGTTGGCGCTGGTTCCCGAGCTTGGCGCCGCGGGCGCTCCTGGCGATGCTCTTCCCGTCATCCTTGGGAAACGCTCTTTTTCCTCCTGCTGCCACCTTGCTAAAGGACAAACTTTACCCCAAAGTGCTTCTCGCTGTAACGCCACACTGATGTATTTATACTTTTGCAACGTTTTCTGGCCCAAGGCGGTGGGAAAGGTTCGGTTCTCGGAGGAGACGAAGAGCATAAACTTTTGCGTTGTAACTTTTGTTCTTGCTTTCTGTTCAGTGGGACAAACTGTATCCTCTGTCAAGGTGGGTCAGGACCAAAGGTCTCTGAAATACAAAGGGGTTGGGGTAAAACCCACCAGCTTTCACCCACCTTCTTTTCCTTTTTCTTTCTCAGACACACAGAAGCAGCGATGCCAAGAAACACTCATCTCTTAGCCTTTTTTGACTGGTTTGATGTTCATTGTCATTGCAAATTTGTAAGCAAAACTACCTGTCAAATGTCAGCCCAAAAAAAAAAAAGACAAAAAAAAAAACCAATAATAAAAGTAATTCAGAGCTCTCAGGGAGTAATAATTTAAGGGTTTAGAAAATTAAGAATTGGAGAATAAAAAATAACCACCATTAACATATTAACATTTCTATTCTTAAATTATGCTGAGTATATAGAGGACTGTTACTTTTTACTTTTATTTATTTGTGGTATGTTTTTTAAGAAAGCAAAACAAAACGTTTTTATACCACCAATACTTTTGTGATCTTTTTTTTTTTTTTTTGCTTGTTTGTTCTTTTTCCTGTGGAGAGATGAGTTTGTCCCTGTTGCACTAGATATTAACACTATTTGAAATAAGGCTGGTTGTTCTTTTTTTTTTGTCAGATAATCGGTATTACTGGTGGGGTATGGGATGTCAGTTAACTATATGTACTGTATAGCAAAAGTGCTGTTTAAACTAATTTGTATAAAAGAAAATATGGTTCTAAGCACCTGAAGGCCACGGGGTCTGTGTGCTGAGTGAAAGCTGTGAAATCTCTCTCGAAGCAGAGTTGTCAAGAGCTGTGGTTTTACCATTTTGTTCTTTTCTTCATTGCAACGTTTAACGCACTGTAGATTTAAAAAAAAAAAAAAGAAAAAAAAAAGGGGAAAAAAAAAAAGACTTTCTGAGTAGCATTTAAAGCAGTAATAAATAAAGCAGGTAAGTGCAAAAATAAAGTCCAGCACCTCATATCCAAGCAAGCTGCAAAACCTGCAGATTATGTTCAAAGGTGGAGTTAAGCACTTTGCTTTAAGAAGGAGGGGGAAATAAAGACAAAAGGTAATGATAATACTATTCCTTAACTAAAGTGCCTCTATTTATATTTTTTATTTATGGCTGAAAAAAAATGGGGCTGATACAATTGAGGGAATGGACTATGGGGGGAATTGAAAATACATAAAATAAGAAGGAAAAAAAAAGGTTAAAAAAAAAAGTTTGGCTTCTGATGGTTTAAGGAATGGTTGGTCACACGTGTTTAATTGGACAGGTGGTGGGGGTCAGGCGATCTCCTCCCGGGGTCCCTGGGTGCCAGCACCCACCCCAGCTCCTGCCTCTGCAACCCCAGTGCCACATCAGGACCTTTCCTGACAGATTTCCTCTTGCCCTTCCAAACCTCTTGGGTTGGTTTTTTGGGTTTTTTTTTTAAATTGTTTTACAACAGCCTGATTATCAGGCTGACTTTGCCATTTCTTTGTTTTCTTTCCAAAAAAAATAGAAAAAAGAAAAAAATATTATATCTCTATAAATAAATACAAAGGCTGTGTGCAGGTAATTAAATGTGCCATTGTCGAAAACTACTTTTAGATTGGTGCTGGTGTAAGTAGCCACTCTTTTCTCTTGGGTGTGTATTTTAAAGATGATTTTTTTTTTTAAGAATGCCAAAAACAAAACAACAAAAAAAAATCCATAATAATTTGTAAACGAAAGTTTATGTCTTGGACCTTATTAGCTTCGTAGTGACTAAGGTAGTCTGTTAGGTGCAAGGATGTTAGTAGTTCTAGCTAGTGGGAAATGCTGTGTAATGTTATGAGACTGTACATTTTCTAAGATGGCAATATGCAATAAAGCAAAACGATTTCGGTGAGTGTACATGGCAGAGGCGTGAGTGATTTTTTAGGGGGAAAAAATGGGATATTTAGGGATTGAGGCAGGTGTTGAAGAAGAGGCTCTCTGAGGATTGCTCTTTTTTGGGTGTGTTTGCAGGCATTTCTGGGGTCGACTGATAACCCCTTCACCCTTTCCCTGAGTGCAGGGTTTTAGGAGGTTGGGGTTTTTCCACCCTCCAGAATTGCAGCATCCTTATGTCACCCAGATGTGGGTTCTGAAATGCCTCCCAGCTGGTGACCCCGTTCATTTCTCCACATTTTGTTGTTGCTGATGCCTTTTCCCACCTCGGTGGGAATTTTTCCAAAAGCCCACTGGGGCTTTTCCAGGATCCTGCATTGAGGCAGCAGTCAGTTTTTCATCATGGGGTTGGATCCTGTCCCTTTTTCCAGGAGAAGTGCTGGCTGGGCTGGCCACTGTGCCTCTAGTAAGCCTATCTAGTGCTGTTTCCTTGGCAGTAGCCCAAATCCCTCCTGGCCTATTCCTGCTCACCGCTGCCTTTCCCACACACCTTCCCATGCAGGCTCTGTGTTACTTTCTTTTTCCAGCGTTCTTGAGTGATTTTTGCAGCACCCGACACCCCCAGACCCCACTGCCTGTGCCAGTGGGAGCATCTGCACTGTGCTCTGACCCATGGGCTTCCCATTTTGGATTGGGGCTGGCAGGGAGCACAGCTTCCATCACCACCCCTGGCAGTCGTGGGCTGGTGATGCCATGGGAAAGCAGCCCAGGGCTGTGTGGTGACAGGACCCAAGGAAAACAGGAATGGCTTCAGCTGCTCTTCCCATCATAAATCCCCGTGTCCCCAGCTAGGGCTGGTCTGGGTTTGTCCATAAATAGATGTGAATAAGCTGGCCAAACCCCACAACCCGATGAGGACCTGAAATTCTAGTTTATGGCAGATTGCAGGTTTCCATTGTGTGACACAGGATGGTCCCCAGGATGGGGGCAGGATGGCCGTGGGAGATGTGAGCAAGGTCAGGACAGAGCTTTTTATTCAACCAAGATACCTGAGGGAAAAAGAAAATCCTAGTAACTTGGAAGCTTCCTAGCCTTAAAACCCTTCAACGTGGCTGGATTAGCAGCATCCATGGTTTAAGAATACAAATTTCAGATAGGATGTTTGTCATCCCAGAGGAAAGGGGACCAGGGTGGGCGCTGTGCTGGGCTGGCACGGCTGTGCTGTGCGAGCCCACGTCCACTGACGTCCCGGCTGGCTGGGTTTTCACCTGAAAAAAGGCTCCCGTGCCCCAAATCCTGGCTGTTCTCTCCAGTTCCAGCCGTGAGCCAGCACACCCTTGTGTGCTGGATGATCCAAACGTGCCCAGACCCGCTGGTGCCGGGGAAGCTGCCGGGCACGGCGCTCCTGGAGGAATTGTCGCATGGGGCCACCCGGGTTGGTGGCACCCAACCTGCCGAGGCAGCCCTGGCTGCTCCGCTCCAGCCCCGCAGCTTTCCCCGTTGCCGAAGGCTGCTGCGGCTGCGGGTCCCTCCGTGAGAGGCAGTGCCGGGTGTCGCCTCCCGCACTCAGCCTGTCACCCTTGGCATCGCGCCCCGGCTCGGAAAAGATGAGTCAAGGGCTTGTGGCAATGTCCTGATGCAGGCAGAGCATCGCATGCAAAGCTCAGCTCAGCAAGTAGGGCAGGCACGGCTGGATGGGGAGACACGCCCGGCTCCCGTCCCGCTGGCAGCACGGCCACTCTGTGCCACTGGCAGGGGCTGCTGGACTTCTGGACTAGTTATTTACTCCCAAGAAAAAGCCCAATGGACCTGTCAGACTTTGATATCCCTGCTGGAGACCCTCGGGAAAGGGTAAGCAAAGCAGGAACGTTGCCAGTTCTGCTCCCACCTGTGCTGCCAGTGCCCGTGTCACACCTCAAGCAGATGCTCTGGGGTAAAAGTGCACTTTGCCATCATCACTGTGACACAGCCCGATCAAATCTGCAGTCCTTGTGCAGGGCTGGCACTGCTGGAGTGCCACAGAAGCAGGCACAAGTCTGATGAGGAGCAACTGAGAGAGCTGGGGGAGCTCAGCCTGGAGAAAAGGAGGTTCAGGGGGGACCTTCTCGCTCTCTACAACTCCCTGACAAGAGGCTGTAGCTAGGTAGGGGTTGGTCTCTTCTCCCAGGTAACAACAGGACAAGAGAAAACAGCCTCAAGTTATGCCAGGGCAGATTTAGATTGGGTATTAGGGAAAAGTGCATCGTCCAAAGGGTTACCAAACATTGGAACAGGCTGCTCAGGGCAGTGGTGGGGTCACCAGCCCTGGAGGTATCTAAAAGCCATGTAGATATGGCACTTGGGAACACGGTTTAGGTGGTGAGATTGGCAGTGCTGGGGGAATGGCTGGATTCAATGATCTTAGAAATCAATTCCAATCTAGATGATTCAGTGATTCCAAACAATTCCCTGATTCTATGATTCTCAGCTCCCATAAAAGCTGCTTATTTCTGTACCAGCCTGAGCTTTGGGTGAACACGCTCTTCGAGCTTTGCTTCTGGGGGAGACAGGAGAGGCCAAGTGGGCATAAAGGTGATGGATGCAGGAGGGAGGGGATGAGCCCCATCTCCACCCCATCTCCTGCAGCAAATCCTGCAGACATCTCTCTTGTGAACTCTCTCCCTGGCATTGCTCAGGGTCCTCCAAGAGATGCACGTGAAAAGGAGAGTTCTCCGTTTGAATCAGAAGTGCTCTGACCTGAAACCTCTGAGCATTTTGTGTCATTTTTAGCCTTAAACCAGGGTTGATGAGAGTGTGCAGGTAAGCCAGGGAGAAATCCCGTGCTGCCAGGCCCCACCAGAGCCTCGGCAAAGGCTGAGGAAAGTGCCATCTGCTGGCACTTTCCAACTTCAGCATTTTAGAGCTGTCAAGTACAGACTCAATTCCGCTTCTTGTTTTCCTCTGATCTCTACTGTGGTCTGAGAAGCTCTCATGCTAAATTTTCTATGTAAGTTTCTCCCAGCATGGTTGAGGAGGGCTAATTTTAATTCTCTCCATTGTAATTCGAGTCAAATAGCCAAAGGTCACAGTCTCTGTGACTTCTGACAATGCTTGACCTTCAGGTTGATGTACTATGTGTGCACGTGCAGGCGCTGAAAATGCACGTGGTGTAAGATAAACTAACTCAAACCAGTCTCATGGGTCGTCTGAACTTACTTCCATGGCTTTTGAAATTACCACAGAGTGCCCCACTCCACTACAGTGCCCCCAAGGCTTGCCCCAGTGCCGGGGTCTGTGTTGGGAGCCTGTTTCTACCCAGCTTTCCTTACACTTTGCATGCACTCTGCTGTCACACCACAATGAATTTGAAATTAAGCCGGAGTTTCCCAGTTCTCAGAGCAATTCTGTGAAGGTAAGTTATTGAAATTGCCATTTTCCCATTACTTTTTTTGTTGGCCCACATTCCAGCATTCGCTCAAGTGCTCTCGGCTCAGGGGTGACTCTGCAGGAGGGGCAGGACACACACACTTGGTTTTTGGGCAACAGCAAGCAGAGCTGCTCTGAACCAGGATTATCCTGGGCATCACCACAGCAAGTCTGGAGGACACAGCTTTGTTCCTGCTGCCTAACCCATGCCTTTGGCCTGCCAGGACCCTGCTGTAAGCCCTTGGCTTTACCTGGGCTTTGGGTGCTGAGGGGTAGCAGCAGCTTTTCCATCTGCTTGAATTTGTGCCTGTTTTCACATGGCTTTACTTTGCCAAGTTCTGTGCAGAGCATCCCCTGGGCTCAAGGAAAAGCAAGGAAGTCCCACTTTTGTGCTTCACCCAGCTCCTGATCTTTGACTAAAACCCTTTTTACTATGAAATCAGTGAGAAGCACTCAGACAAGACCTAGTTTCTATGGCAAATATTTCCAGCTTAATAGCAGGAGGCGATCACCATTTGAGTTACATTTTCTGTAAAGACTCCACAATTCAGATGCTGTATTCAGAACTTGACATGACCTCAGGGATGCTGTATTACCAAATGTTCTGTAAAATGCACCAGACTGAGCACAGAAGCCACAGGCACAGATCAGGCACAAGTGCTACAGCACATTAGACTCCAGTGGAAAAAATAAGTGACCTGGTTACTCAGAGCATTTTTTATCCCTGATGCTGAGATTAATTCAGAGTATGTTGCTAAATCAGGTAAGCAAATTACATTTACGGGGTTGTGAGGGAATTGCTGGGAGGGGGAGATGAATTTCAGAGAAATTTATCTTGCTGGTCCACATCTACCCTGAAGGTAGATGAGCCCTGGCGGGTGTGTTAATTTGTAGGGCCCATCCAGAGGGGTTTTGAAGCACCAGCATCCTCCCAGCTGCTCTGTGATGGAGGGGGGTGGGCTGGCCGAGCCTGGTGTTATCCATCATCTCACATAGGAGCCAGCCTGGTGTCTGTGTGCAGCCCCAACCTGAGGACAATTTTCACCTGCTCTGAGCACGCACACCTCAGTGAATCCCTCTGGCCAAGCCCCCAAGCACTACCCAAAGTGTTTAGGGCCCCTGCATCAGGACCGCTGGCAGAAGCAGGAGGAGATATTCCTGCTGCCTTCAGCCAGACTGACTCTGGCCCCTGGGAGAAACATGGATGTTCCTCCAGATGTGGAAGGCTGATCACCCCCAATTTCCATCTATTCCCACTATTCCATCTATTTCCACTCCCAATATCCATCCCAGGAACTGAGGAATATCATTTTCCTAAGTGATTTCCCCAAAGTCTTCACTTCTTCATCTTTCTGCTTTTCTTTATGCTCTCAAGGAGAAGAGGTGTCCCCATGTCTGAGGGGAAAGCAGACAATGTGTGGAGCACCGTGGTTTGCAAACACCTTTAACTCTTCAGTGCACACAGCAAAAGGGCCCTGAGGAAAGGCACAATCCTCTGGTCTGAGCAAAGCTTCAAAAAAAACTTTGTTACCTTTATGAGTACCTTCCGATGTTCCCTTAGTTTATTACCTTCTGAACTGACTATGCAAGAGATTAGATTAAAAATAAAGGTGAGAGTAATGGATGTATAAAATTAAGGATCCCAAGTACTCAGGAATTGCTCCCCAATCAGTTTTGTGGGCTTATGGCAGTGCTTGCCTTTGTGAAACCAGCTGAACCTGGAGGAGCTCAGTGCCAGCAAGTCAAGAAGTAACACAAATAACAAGCATTTCCTCTCAGGGTGAATTTACTTCCTCTAGTGAATCACAGCTGGATCCTACTCATCTCTTATGATCACGCCAGGAGCCTGTGGGCATGCTGATGTGCTGTGCCACCCAGTACAAACAGCCCCAGCAAAGAGCCCCCCTTGTTAAATTTCCTTCTGTCACAGCCTCCTGGGATCTTCTCGGCTGAGATCATCCATCACTCCCCAGATAGATTAGTGCAGGCCTTGGTGTTGTGCCCTGGGGTTTCTGCTACTTTCACTTTGATTTCCCCAGTGATTCATCCATTTCATGCCACTGAGAGGGATTCACACTCTGTCTCTCTCCACGTCACTTTTCCTCCTGCTTCTTGCAGTGGTGATTTCCTAGGAAAAAAATACCTAGAAATGCAGAGCTGTTGCCCAAGCACTTCAGCTGTGGTGACTGTAAATGCTTTAGGACTCAGGCAGTGCCCTGCCAGCAGCATGACATTGAAAACCCATCACTGCTCTGCAAACTGGGAACAGCAGGAGGGCTGGCCATGGTACAGGAGGAGGGCTGGCCTTGTCCTCCCACACCCAGCCCCAGTGAAGCCACTGGGACTCACCCCACTGGTCACGGCAAGCCCAAGGCTTGCAGCAGCAAAGCAGCACATCACAGCTGGGCATGGGGTCCCTCGAGTCTGGATTCTGTTGTGGGTTATTCCTCCTGTAGGACTCGGGACCTTCTCTTTCTAGCACTTACTTTGTGGCTCTGTAATGCTTTGCAAGCAGATCTAGATGTGTTCCCATTTATTATTAATAATCAGAGTCACCATGTGAAAATACAAAAGCATCCAGAGTGAAGAGGCAGCTGTGCTGCTGAACTAAGCACCCTGCCAGCATAGGACTGATCTCACCAGCCCTCTGGGCTGCAGGTTTGCAGCTCTGCCCTGCATGCACAAAATGCCACTTCTCTGACGTGCTTTCCAAATTACTCATTTCAGCCTGCACAACAAACTTCCCAAAGAGCAGCATGTGTTGAATCTGTCTTTCAAACTAGATTTCAGAGAGGTGCTCTTTGGGCATCAGTCACAACCCCTGCCCTGAGTGCTTGTGCTTGGGAAGCAGCAGTCCTGAAGAGAGAGTGGTTGATCTCATTAACAGGAAGAGGCTTTTCTTAGGATCACCACCGGGACAGCTGTGCTGGCTGCTTAGGCCTCTGCTGGCATCTGCTGGATGCAGGAACCAACACCAGTGCTGAAAGAGAAGTGGCAATGGGGGATTTCTTACTGCTGAGCTGTCCCAGCTCCGGTGATTGACGGCAGCTATTACAGCCCATCAGGCTGTCACTTATAAATACTGCTAATTGGACTGCTAATTGTTCACAGTTCGTAAGTTATGCACACAGCTTTGAACGGCAGCTTCATCCAGAGATTAGGAAGGGAGTGGAAAATAACAACTTGAATGAATCTGATGATTAAATCAGCTGGAAAACCACCACTGCGTGCAGTTGGAGCAGTACGTTCTAAAACGCTTGTCATTCATCAAGACTTAATGTTTTCCTTCTAAGACAGAATGCATTAGTTCAGTCAGTGGCATGTGTATCATTGCCACATAGTAAGGTACTCTTAAACTGAGGGTTTAAGTATGCTGGAAAGTCAACAAGAGACTAAAGAGCCCATGGACTCATTTTTAATTTGCCTTTCACTGAAGTTGTCTCCGGTATCCAGGGCTGAACTGGCCTTCAAATCACTTGAGCTCCTCTTTCTCTTATGCTGAATATCCTGCACAGAATAATCCACGTGATTTTTGGTGTGCTAAAATGTGTCCCAATATCCTTGTGCAAATAAGAGTTGTGCAGTTTGCTTTGTCCAGGCTCACCTCAAGGGAGGAAAAACGAAAGAGGCTGGAGGGTTGGAGCCTCAGAGCTGGTTTTGTAGCATCTAAAACATGAGTGTCTTGCTGCCTTCGGAGTTCTTCAGCCCAAAGAAAGGGGATCTCTGAGTGGAGTGACACCAGCATGGGCTTGGCCAGGAGCCACCTGCTGCAATGTTTTCTTACCCAAGAACAAACAGCTGCAACCATGGGCAGAGTTTTCAGAGCTAGAGCAAAGCAGGGCCTTAATCCACTGATTTCTTTCTCCCAGATGAACACATGGAGCTATTGTGAGGTGCAGGGATAGACCTTCTCACCCACTCTGTGGTGCTGGGTGAGAGGCAGCAACCTTCAGCAGAGCTGGGAGACACAGCAGCATTTCAAGTACTGTATTGGCAGGCAGCCTGCAGCCTTTGGTGTGGTTTGTGTGTGTCTCTCACTGCTGCTCGTGGTTTATTTAAGACCATTTGGTTGTATTTTTTAAAACATACCTTTAAAAATGTGGCTGTAGAGACCTGTGTACCTGACTTGTTCCACGATGAGGTGATATGAGGAGTAGCTGAGGGAGTGTTCAGCCAGGAGAAAAGGAGGTTTAGAGAGGACCTCTCCACAACTACCTGAAGGAAGGTTGTAACCAGGTGGGGTTGGTCTCTTCTCTCAGGTAACAAATACCAGGAGCAAATGAAAATGCCTCAAGTCGCACCAGAAGAGGTTTAAATTGGATATTAGGGAAAATTTCTTCACAGAAAATGTTGCCAAACACTGGAACGGGCTCCCAAGGAAGTGGTAAAGTCACAATCCCTGGAGGCATTTAAAAGACACATAGATGTGGCACTTAGGGACATGGGTTAGTGGTAGACTTGGCAGTGCTGGGACTCGATGCCCTAAGAGGCCTTTTTCCACTGAAATGATTCTATGATTCTGTGATCACGAGGAGCACAGGCCAGGCACAGCTTTAAAACACAAGCTGGCTCTCTACTGGAGCTGCAGCAGGTCCATGTCAAAAAGGATCAGGTCAAGAATCTCCCCTTGCTACAGCCCAAGTTAGCGTTTCACAGAAATGTGCCAGTTTGTGATGCCTCCAAGACCACAGCCAGCTGCCCCCATTCTGCTCCTCACATGCAGGACCAACATGCACCAGCCTGAGCTTGGTAAAAATATGTTGAAATCTGTGTTATAGCAGCTTCACTACCGCTTTCCTAGAAAGCTGTGTTACTTCCACTCCTAGTGCAGCTCCCTCAGTCCTGACACCCCCAATCCTTCCCTTGCCATAGCTGACTGCCACAGGGATGCTTCCCTGGCCTGTGGTACAGTGGTCAGGATATGAAACAAGTAGAAGATGAAGCCAGCATGAAAAAGAGGGAATCAGTGGTTGTTTAGTGCCTGAGCCAGCTGAGGTGGTGGGGACAGGTAGGACAGGGAAGGAGGCCAGAGCCAAGCACTGAGGGGAGCAGGACCACCCTTTTCAGGGGCTTTCAGCCATATGCCCTGCACAGTTAATTATCCCCCATCAATCTCCACCTGCAGCTAATGAGGTAAGAGTTAAATCCAGTCTCATCATTCACAATCACCCTTTCCATTAGCCACGCACTGCTGTGGAGGGGCAGGTGTGCCAGAAACTCCTGTCCTGCCCTTCCAACAAGCCACCAGCATTCACTCACTGTCAAACAGCTCCTGTGAAGAGCTGTGGGCTTTCTGCACAGCTTCTGGCTGAACCAGCAAGAAAACACTGCTCGACCCGCAACATCTAGTAGCTGCAGGGCAAATTAGCAGTGCTGAGTAGTCAAGGGTCAAATCTTTTCCTCATGGGCTTCAGGAGCATCAGAGAAGAAAGTTACAGTAGTGCTTACAGCATGGAAACCAGCTGCACTAAAATTTCACCAACAATTAGGTCTCTCTGCTATCATTCATCTGGTAATTTTTTACAGGAGTTCCCTTCCCAAGGCTGGCCTGAGAATGATGCCAGGCTGAGACACTCTCATCTCCTGCATAAAAGACAATTTATTTCTTGTCTCATTTACAAAATAATGAAACTGTGTTCACTTGTGTCACAAACAGCTGAAAAATCCAGTAAAACTGAAACATTGTATTTTTAAAGCCTGTACAAGGAAAAACACTGTCTCACACTTAACTCTGGCAAAGACAAATGAAGGGCAAATCTTGATTTCTGATTCAAAATACTAATTTAAGGCTTTGGGCCCTTGAACAAAAAGATTACACTCATAAATTCATATGAATTTATGCTGTGCAATCACACTTCCATGGTGTTATTTTCCTTTTTTTTTTTTTTTAACAGCAAATAGAGCTGTTTTTTAAATATTGTACTCCAATGGATTGTTGCCATCAATACAACAATATTTGTTCTGTGCATATACACATTTTCACATGCTGCAGAGCGCACAGGGAGCACGTGGTATTGTTTTACCTCTCCTTTCAGACACTTCTCTCACACAGCTCCTCTAATTATGGCAAAACCCTTGGATATGTGAGACACTTCGGATGAGCTCAAAAAGAAAACACACATCTTGTGCACACCACAGTTTACACCCACACCCTTTACCTCAGTCTGGCTGAGAAACTCATGTTTCTCATATTCATAGTATTTTGACTGTACCTGCAAAAAAAGAGAAAAGGCTGCTGAAATTCTGACAACTGAGGTATCACCTTCCTTTCCTTCCCTCCCAGTATCATACATCTTCCCTTTCACAATTTCTTTTTTGATACGTTTCAGAGTTTAAATTAAAAAAATAATATAAATAGATCACTTTTTCAGCCTGTCCTACAGTCTGCGACTTTATGACTGTTGGCACTTCCACATATAACGGGTAAAAGCAACATTTTCCTGCCATGATGCGGTTTTCACAGTGTGGTGTTTTCAGAGTGGCTTCCAGCTGCCACTGCTCAGCTTTCAATTGCTTTTTTGGCACTTGACAAACAGCTCACACAGTCAGTCAGTCATTTTGGGCTGCTTTGGTGTGTCAGCCTCCGAGCTTCACTGTGGCACTTTCTGTAGGACTGGAGCAAACGCTGTCCTGTTCTTGCAGCTGAGCTCTTGCATTGGCTGGGCTTGGTGGCTGCCACCGCTGCATCAGGCCTGCAGAAAAGGGAGGGGAATTTCCCTTCCCTGTGGATCTCTTGCTGCTCTGGGTCACCAAACCAGAGCTCACACAGTGGACAACAAACACAGTCCCATCTCTCCAGTTTCCTGGTAGTCTGGCTGCAAACGGCTCCGAGCACCAGGACTTTCTTCAGGGAGACAGCCCCAGGGCCAAATGCCTCCATGCTGGCCCCCCATCCCTTCAGAGGCTGGTGTCGATGCTGCCCGCTTTGGCCTTCAAGGTGGCCTCAGAGATGGTGTCCGGCTGCCCATCCCGACAGAAGAGCACAGCGGGAGTCTTGCAGGCCCACATGGCCACCTCTCCCCCGCTGGCCGGGCTGGAGGAGGACAGGGCGCTGCCCGGGGGGCCGCTGTGCCGATTGATGTAGCGTTCCCGGACACGCTCAGCCCGGCTCCGGGGCTCCGGCTGGCGGCCCGGCACCGACAGGTAGGCGACCACGTTGTTCCTAGTCCTGTAGCCGCCCTCCCGGCTGCGCCGCAGCAGCACCGAGATGTTGGGGTTGCGGGCGGCGTAGATGAGGGGGTTGATGGCGCCGTTGGCCCAGGCCATCCCGCTGGCCACGGCGTCCATGGTGGGCGAGAAGGGCAGGCGGCCGGCGGCGGCGGCCAGCCCCAGGATGCAGTAGGGCCCCCAGCAGCAGATGATGGAGACGATCATGATGAGGACGGTGGTGGCCGTGCGCATCTCCCCGTAGGCGCGCAGCAGGTGCCCGTAGGTGGTGAGCGGCCGCACGCGGCTCTCGGCCAGCCGCACCGCCCGGCAGATGTTGAAGTGGCAGAAGCACATGACGGCGAAGGGCAGGAGGTAGCAGAGCACGATGAGGGCAGCACCGTAGGGCGGCCCGAGCCGCGAGGAGCCCCAGGGCAGCACGTAGACGCAGCGGTAGGCGCCGGGACGGGCTTCGCGGCGCCCCTCGCCCGCCAGCCCGTACCAGGGCCCGGCCAGCGCCAGGGCGGCCAGCCAGACTGCGGCCAGCAGCTGCGCGGCGCGGCGCCGGCCCATCTTGTGCCGGGGCTGGCGGACGATGGCACAGTAGCGGTCGAAAGAGAGCAGGGCCATGGTGAGCGTGGCGGCGATGCCCAGCCCGGCGTGGAGGGCGGCGCTGGCCAGGCACAGGCGCTGCCCGAAGAGCCAAGCGCCGGGCGGACGGCTGAGCAGGCTGAGGAAAGCCAGCGGCAGGCAGAGCAGGGCGCCCAGCAGCTCCGACAGCGACAGCGACAGCACGAAGGCGTTGGTGACCGTGCGGAGCTGCCGGTGCCGGGCGATCACCAGCACCACCGCCCCGTTG
>VWZW01004031.1:123664-282804 GCA_013397115.1 Edolisoma coerulescens
AGTCGGGGGCGGCGGAGCGGAGCCCCCACAGCCGAGCAGTGCGGCCGGGGGACCGCGCTCCGCACCGGCGTCATCCCCATCCCAGAGTCGGCGACGGGTCCCCGCAGACGCGCTCCCCTCGCAGCCCCTGTCAGCTCCTCTCCCCGCACAGCCCCGCAGCCCATCAGGAAGGACCAGCAACTCCCAGACACTTTGGTGGAAGTCAAAACCACCCGCCCTGGTTCACCAGGCTGGGGCTTGAGGGATCACCAGCTGTAGGGTTGAGGGATCTGGCCAGGGACCCCCACATGAGCAGCAAGACCCTTTCCCCCCACTCTCATCCATACTATAGCTGCCTGCTGCCCCTACCTGAAAAGTTTCTTAGGGATTAGGGTAGAGAATAGCTAATGAAGGCTGCATCCCAATTAATGGCTGAAGAACCTCCAAAGATCCTGTGCTGGGTTTTGTGACTTGCTGTCCCAGCTCCTCTCCAGGAGCCAGGCTGGGGGGCTGATCAGAAGGGAGATGCCCAGAAGATGAAAACACATGGAAGACTGTGCTCCTGCAAGCACAAAGGGTGTGTGTGTCACTTCTTGTTCCCCCAGACCAGAGGCTGTACAGTACTTACAAGGGAGTTACAGGAAAGCTGGGAACAAGAGCCCCAGATGCCATCCTATAAAACCTCTATTGGCAGCACAGTCGTTGTATAAATCAGGGGATTTTTGTTTCCTCCAGCTACAAAGTTATTTTCAAGCTGACAGAAGAAATTCCTCCCAGGCTTTTCTATGCCAACCGTATCTAAGTTCACTAGTATGACCTTCTCCCTTCTGCTGCATGAGCTACCAGGAGATGATCATTCTCATTTTCATGTCTCATTTTAACAAGCACCAGTTCCTCCCATGAGTGTCTTCAATTAATAAGTACCATTTTGTCCAGAGACACAGTGGAAGTGACAGGCCACCAGAGGTCTGAAGCTCTGCTCCTGCCACTGCAAATGCTCGGTATTTCCCTGGAGGGACTCTGGCAAAGCAAGCACTGACTGCACTCTGCTGCACAAGCTGCCCCTGGACTGAGACAAAATCAGTAAATAATTAGCAGACAAAGGTCATAATGGCTCAAACCTTCAAAAGCAGCTGCTCCTGTTGAAAGTTAACCACGGGGTATTTGCAGCCAGTGGTCCAAGATAAACAAGAGAGGAAGGCTTAGGGAAGCAGCACAGCAAGGACACTCAGCAGGGACAGAAGGAAGTTCTGATCAAATACCTGCATCCAGCCCCAGGATGCAGGAGAGCTCTGGTGAGGTGAAATAAGTGAGGAAGGGGTTGTCTGGACAGGCTGAGCAGGGAAGCTGGGGCATGAGACAGAGCAGCACAGCTGGCTGAGCAGGAGACAACAAGAGCTGGCAATTCAAACCAACAGTCATGACACACTCAGCAGAATCCTGGAAATGAGCTCTGGGAGTGAAAACCAGGAACACGGCAGTGTTTTCAGCTGGCATTTAATAGGAATCTGGCTTTGAAATTCGTAATTTGCAGACATAGAGAAGGCACATAAATTTGAAGGCAGCTCTCCAAGATCAGCTCCATTTTCTGAGAACTATTGGAAAGAAAAAAAAAAAAAAAGAAGAAAAATACTATGGCTTCTCAGAGCAGCTTGTATATGCTAATCACAGTGCACCCAATATGCTAATCACAACAGGACAACAAGGCTGTTATCTTGAAATGTGACAAATGCTGTCACACCACCCAAGGCTGTTCCTGTCACAGTGAGCCGTGTGGAGAAGCAGAACAGAATTTCATGGGCAGGAGAGGTGCAGCACCATCAGTGAGACATTGCCACCACCCGTGGCTCGGGTCATTTGAAGAAGAAGCCGTGTTTCAGCGGGTCCTCCTCTTCGACAGTGAAGGTGGCTGTACCAGTGTAAAAGGCTTCTCCCGAGACTTCCACAATGACGGCGTTGTAGTTCCCAAACTTGGTGTCCTGCAGAGGGATTATGATCAGGATAGAGGCAACAGAAGGCTCTCCACTCTCCCAACCCCATGGAATTCCAGGACTACCTGGTACTTATGCAGACACTCCTCCCTGAGCACTCTGCCCTGCCCTGGTACATCCCAAAGCGTGCAGCAGCCATGCAACACAACAAGGTCTTACACTGTTACTTGTTTCTCTAAAATCCTTGAAGTATGAGGCTCATGGGAGAGCAAGACCCGCAGGCATCTCCCTCCTTCCCTACACCCTTCCCCAGGCACAGAAAGGTTTTTCTGCTTCCGCACTGAGCACATTTCCAGCAGCCCTTGAGACAGGGGGAAAGTCCAGCACAAGCCACTTGCCTTCACTGCCTTCCCGGTGAACAAGGAGCCTGTGGTGCTGCTCCGGAAGGTTCTGGTCTGGCCCATCTGGATGAGCCCCTTATGGTACTGCAAGGCAACACGAGCTGTCACCCCTGAACCTGTGGGACTTCGGTCAACCTACAGCAGAAGAGATGAAAAAGCTCTGGTGTTTTCGGGGTTTAATACAAAATGAGATTGTTCCCATCAGTTCTCTCTGCCACCTTGACACTGCACTTGGGGGAAAGCCCTCAAACCCAGGGTTTTGTAGAGAATCCAGATACATCACAAACGAGAAGGAAAAAAGAAGCAGGTTTGGGGAATGTCTGGACTGTGATTGGCTTTGGCACAGTTAGGGATGGATGATCTAACAAATACTGAGGGTATTTAGGAGCACTTGAAATCTTCCCAGCATCATAGCAAAGGGACTGAGAGGGGCTGAGGCCACCTGCCCCATTCTCACAGCGCAAGGCAAGATTGGTTCTCCTCATGCTGAGGGAGCTGCTGGCCAGCCTGGTTTTTAAAATCCCCAAAAACACAGTGTTGGCCAGCTTCTGAGGTGACCTGTCCCAGTGCTCCACACTCCTCACTGCTGGGAAGTCCAACCAAAACTCCCCCTGCCATTTACGTGATACCTTATACACTGCAGATAAGAACAGAATTTTAACACCCCACTTTTCTCTTGTTGTTCATTTTCAGCAGATGTTCCCTAGATGAGGACTTCAGGGATATGCACTATGTTGGGATCCTGTCTCAGCCCCTGAACTCCTGGAAAACTCCTATCAACAGGTTATGGGTATGAACCTTTTTAAAATGCCACGATCTAAGGTGTGCAGAAGTATTTCTGCCATTAGGAGCAAAACCAGAATGTATGCATGGACACTCAGCTCTCCAGAGACATGACAGCAGCACAAGCAATCATTGCCCAAACCAAGAATCAGAACAGTCTCTCTTCTCTGCAGTGGATATAAGGGACAAAGGGACAAGGGTGGTGTCTTGTGTGCCTGAGAAGAGCCTGTTTCAGTACCTGTTCATCTGCAAACACACAGATGTTGGTGGTGGGCTCCTTGCTAAAGGCATCCTTCCCATCTGTCAGTATGGTGCCATAGAGGAAAGCCAGGTCTTCACTCTCAGGGTGATGAAGCTTGAACTGGGAACAGCACAGAGAGGGTCACAAATGCACACAACAGCAGCAATGTGTGCAGTGCAGCTTCTGTGAGAGACCAGAGGAAGGGCACATTTCCACCTCTGCTTCTCAATTAACAGAGACAGAAGCAGGAAGGCCCCTTCTCACATCCTTGTAAGGACTCTGAAATCCAACATAGGGCTGGGAGGATGGGACTCTCCCACCATCCTGACCATCTCAGTCTGGTGCAGTCACCCCAAAGGGAACATGTTAGGATACCACAGTGCTCATCCATACCTGTTTCTTCACCGCTTCTGTCACTGCACTCGCTGCACTGACAAGGTCTCTGGTCTTTGAAGAGCACACATCAAGGCCCAGCTGCTCGGCACTGAGGAAGGCGTAGAAAGTGCCACCATAGCCGATGTCAACCACCACCTTGCCATGGCCAGGGACGTCAATAGCCAAGTCTGAGCAGAGAAAGGGAGGAAGGTGAGGAGGAAAAGGGCTTACATACAGAATGAAGGAACCCAGCTGCGTGCAAGGGCAGTGGATGGGGATGATAACTTGACTACTCCTATGGTGCCTTACAGCATCCCTGATGACCTCTGAAGAACAGTGGAATTAGGGAGATAATTGCCAGATGCCCCCCAGCCAGGCAACCAGCCCATAACACCTTCACGGCCACCACCAACCCCCCCAAAACCCCAGCGGTTCCCACCGGTGGCGGCAGCGAAGGCGGGCACGCTCTGGAAGCGCACGGGGTTGCCGCTGCGGTGGCCGTCCCAGGGCACGAAGGCGGTGACGGGCCCGCAGGGGCAGCGCAGGCGGACGGCGGTCTCGGGGCGGGTGGGCGCCGGCACCAGCCCGTAGTCGAGGGCGAAGCGGCCGAGGGCCATCACGGCGTGGCCGCACATGGCGCTGTACCCGGCGCAGTGCAGGAACAGGGCCGCCAGGTGCGCGCCCTCCGCGGCCGCCCCGCCGCGCACCANTGTCACCGCAGCCCTGCGCCGCCATCGCGCCCGCACCGCCGGGGCGGCACCGCGGCACAGACCACGCCCCCAGAGCCCGCGCCCACGAGGAGACCACGCCCCACAGGCACCGCCCCAAGCAGAGCCCACGCCCACCGGGTTGAAGCCCCGCCCCGGCCACGCCCACAGCAGCATCCGCGCCCCCCGAGGCCCCGCCCCGTGCGTGTTCCCGCGCTCCCGTTGCCGGGTGGAGCCGACCCCCGGCGGAAGCGGAAGCGGAAGCGCCGGGCCGGAAGTACCGGGGGCTCCCGTTGCTGGGTTACCGCCATGTTCCGCGCCGGTAGGACGGGCCGGGATGGGGCACTGGGATGGCGCTGGGGCTGGGGCTGGAGGTGTGGATGGGGATGAGGGTACTGTCAGCGGCTGGAGTGGGCCGGGGCTGGCCCTCCCTGCCCCTTCCAGTAACGCGGCCCGCGCTCTCCCCGCAGCTGTGGACATCCAGCCCGCCTGCCTCGGGCTGTACTGCGGCAGGACCGTCCTGTCTGTGAACGGCTCCGTGGAGACCTACGGGGACTGCGGGGTGAGTGCGAGGCTCGGCCCGGGGAGGGCTGGCCCCGCTCTCCCGGTGCCGGAGCTCAGGCGGCTCCCTCGGGAGCAGCACCGCGGCCCCGGCCCGGCCCCTGCGGCTCGGGGTGACCGGGGCTGCTGGCGGCGGGCTCAGCTCCCTGACCGAAACAGGAGCTGCGCCGTGACACGTTTCCCGAAGGAGATGCTGGAGGCTCGGTGCTGAACCCGAGCTGAGTGGAGGGGCTGGAAAAGCTGGAACAGAACGGGGTGGGGGGAGCTGTGCTGAATTAAATCACTGTGCTGAAATAAATCACTGCGCACGCTGATTTTATTGGAGTGCCAAGGGAGAGCGAGATCCAGGGAGGGTGGGATGAAAGGGGAGCAAGAAACTGGGGAGCAGGGGTTGTGAGCAGCCTGGTGAGGGACCTGAGATGAAAGGGAGTGGTGTGACAGGAGAGGAAAATGGAGGCTTGGCTGAAAGTCTTTTAATCATGCTTCACCTTTGTTTATATTAAAAAAGAAGAACCAGAGAGAGGAACTCTAAGTTGAGAAATTATTGGGGTTATTGTTTAATCTCTTTAAAAGTCTGGTGTATGTTTTGCCCTGTACTGCTTCCAGCTGTTTTCTCATTAACTGCAGTGATTTGCTGTTGGTACTGGGATTGTAAATAGAACCTCTGCTTTCTGTAGGTGTGTCCTAGAGGCCAAAGAACCGACGACAACAAAATCTGCCGGGAGTGTGTGGGATCTCCGGACCGCTATGACTGGCTGTACCTCGGCTTCATGGCCATGCTGCCCCTGGTTTTGCACTGGTTCTTTATTGAGTGGTATTCTGGAAAGAAGAGGTTTGTGTGCCCTTTTTCCAGATGAGTTGTTTAAAATTGGAAATCTTTTATCCATGAGTGGTCAATCAGAGAAGCTGAATTGAACTGTCCAGCAGTTCTTAGACTCCTAGACTGGTTTGGGTTGGGGGGGAACCTTAAAGATCATCCAGTTCCAGCTCCCTCTCGTGGGTAGGGACAGCTTCCAGTAGACCAGGTTGCTCAGAGCCCCATCCACCGTTGTTGGTTGAGCTGATATGGTTGCATGTAAATTCAGAGCAGCTATAGGAGGGTTTATTTACAAATGTAAGTGTCCTGCAGGCCACCCTTTCCAGTCACTGCCCTCAGGGCATGGTCTGTACCTCTTTAACGTGGTGGTGCACAGTCCATCTGGCCGTTCGGGCTGGACTGGGTTTCCCAGCAGACAGGAGCAGCGAGCTGTGTCATCCCCTCTCTCCTGGGCCAGTATCAGCAGGGCTGCATGAGTGCAATGAGAGGATGGGTTTGAATTTTCTCTTTAGGAATATGTGTTCTGGGTTTCGGTCTTGATAGCAGAGCTGCTGTGGCATTTACATCGAAGAAGTTCTGTAAAAAAGAGGTTTAAATCCACAGCTGCATGTGGCCATTAGGTGTTAGACTGGAGTTTTTTAAGAAGTGATGGCTCTGGAGTGTACTGAACTGTCCCTGCCCTTGGCAGGGGGTTGGAACTACATAGTCTTTAAAGTCCCTTCTAACCCAAATCAGTCTGGGATTCTACGGTTCTGTAAGTCCTGAAAACGTAGGGGACTGGGGACGTTTAATATATGAATGTTTACCATCTTTACCAAGGACTTGCAGCTTTGGAAGTTCTGCTTATATCACACGTAGCAACATCACCCCTTCTGCGATGTGCGGTGTGTTACCCCCAGTGCTCTTTTCTTTCACACGCTAAATCATCTGAGATTGCAAAAGAGCTTCCACACTGAGCAGATTTTCTCTCTGCGGAAGGTTCTGCACCGCCCAGGCCCCCTCTTCTCAGCGGGTGTTTGGGTCTGCCCTGGGGCTGGCAGAGTGGCAGTGACCGTGTGTGTTGTCCCGCAGCTCCAGCGCGGTGCTGCAGCACCTGACGGCGCTGCTGGAGTGCGGCGTGGCGGCCGTGGTGACGCTGCTGGTCAGCGACCCCGTGGGCTCCCTGCACGTCCGCTCCTGCCGGGTGAAGAAGCTCTCGGACTGGTACACGATGCTCTACAACCCCAGCCCCGACTACATCACCACGGTGCACTGCACCCACGAGGCCGTGTACCCGCTGTGAGTGTGAAGTGTTTGTGCTCCTCTCTGCCCCTGCCCTCTGCACAGCTGGGTTTCTGGCCCTGCCTCTCCTCAAAGCTGCCAACAGCGTTCGGACAGAGCTGGGATCAATGACAGTCAGTCCCCTGAATCTTTTGTGCATTGGGCTGCTTTACATGGATTTAGCAACACTTAGTGACTTTATGAGTAATCAAAGAAAGTGGCATAGCCCAGGGTAGCACACGATGAATTAGGTTGGAAAAGACCTCTGGGATCATCGAGTCCATCTTACGGCCCAACACCGCCGTGGCACTGAGTCTGTCCTTAAACATCTCCAGGGACAGTGACTCCATCACCTTCCTGGACAGCCTGTTCCAGTGTCTGATCACCCTTTCTGTGAAGACATTCCTCCTGCTGTCCAACCTGAACCTCTCCATGTGCACCTTGAGACTTATGTCCTCCCATCCTGTCACTATGTAGCTTAAAACTTCTTTTTTTCTTTTTGTTTTCCTTTCCTTGGAAAGGAAACATCTTGACTGTTTCCCCTAGGAGAAGTAAGCCTGTCATTCTGTGTTTACATCCTTTGCCTATGAAGTCTTTAGACTTCACTGACTAACCCCAAATTCCTTGGTTGTGACCCGAATTGATGCCTTGGGTTTTTACTTTTATATTCTTCAAATCCTGTATTACCTAGCTGTAACTCTGAATTCTCTTGTAGCCTGTTAACTTCTGCTCTCTCATGCTAAGATACACATAACAAAGCCTCTCTGAGCTTGTTATTCAAGGACACTCAGACTGTCTACATCATGAAAGGTGTAAAGCAACATCTTAGGAAAGGGGGGTAAGCTTGGAGAAATTACATCATTAGCTAAAGTTTTAATTGGCGAATTTATGCTGATATGCAAATGAACCAAGCATATAAAAGTGTGAAGAACTCGTGACTCGTTGTCCATCTTGGGGTCCATTTTTTGGATGTAGCTTTTGGCTCCCCAGGATGTACCTGTTTCTCCCATGAGAAAACTGCACGTTTTAAGGAATTTTTCTTTTTTTTCCCCCCAGGTACACCATCGTGTTTATTTATTACGCTTTCTGTCTCGTGTTGATGATGCTGCTTCGGCCTCTCCTGGTTAAGAAAATTGCCTGTGGTTTGGGAAGGTCTGACCGATTTAAAAGCATTTATGCAGCACTCTACTTCTTCCCCATCCTCACCGTGCTGCAGGCCGTGGGAGGAGGCCTCCTCTGTGAGTTCTCTTCTAAAAAACACTCCTGAACACACCTGTAAATGCACACTAAGAAAGGACTTAGGGGAGAGAGGGAAGGGACACATTTTGGTTTGGGAATAAGAATATTGTTTAGGGTTGTTTTGAGGAGTTTCACCTGAAAATGTTGCTCGTTAGGAGCTCTGTCCTCACCAGGCTCCTGACCAACACTGCTTTGCCTCAGCCATGCTGCTGGAGACTGTTGCTTTCCCAAAACAGGAATAGAGGGGATGTGAGAGGAAAACACTTCAGAGGGAGCTAGTTCCAGTTTTTGCTAAGGCAGAGTTTGTCTGATTTTGGAGATTGATTTCAGTGTAAATTTGGGGAGATGGGCTATTTTTGGTTTAGCTTACAGCATTCTTGTCACATTTGGAGAGGTGCCACAAAATCCCCACTCAGCCTGACTACTTTTGTCGTTATGTGCCTTTTTCAATTCATGGTGCAAGTGTTGAGTAACTCCACCAAGAAACAGCAGAAAACCTCAGAGGGAGCAGTTGAAGGGTTGTGCTTGGCTGACCCTCGCTGCTGTGCATGTGTGGTGCCATGCTGAGAGGCAGCTAGAGTAGCTCAGATTGCTTCACACCTCTGGAAAAACACTCTCTGCTGAAGGATGAGCCATGCCATTTTTTGCCTGCTAATGTGTTGTGTGTTTGCCTTTAGATTATGCCTTCCCATACATCATCCTGGTGCTGTCTTTGGTTACACTGGCTGTGTACATGTCTGCTTCTGAAGTGGAGGTGGGTGAACACGTTTCCTGTGTTAAAACTCAGAGTAAAAAAGACTTGAGTGAGCAGAGACCACTTTGTTTCTTGCCTTTTCTCCGTGGTGTGTTTTACATTTAAGCCTCTTCCTTTATCCCTTCTCCTCTTGGCTGGAGGAATCTCGTGTGAGAATTCCCTCTGATGGTGCACTGAGAAGCTGTGTGTGTGCTGGAAGGGCTCAAAGCCACGAGGCTTCACATGGTCTCTGTGCTCTACCTAAAACACCTCTTAAATGTCAGGTACTGGGTAAGAGGCTGAATGCTAACATGATATTGTGTTTATTTTGCAAGTTTTTCAAGGATCTGCTTGTAAGGAAGAAAAGGCTCGTTGTCCTCTTCAGCCACTGGTTACTTCATGCCTATGGAATCATCTCCATTTCCAAACTGGATAAGCTTGAGCAGGACCTGCCTTTGCTTGCCTTGGTACCTGCCCCTGCCCTCTTCTATTTGATGACAGCGAAGTACACGGAGCCCTCACGCATCCTCTCCGAAGGTGGGAATGGACATTAAAAGGAGCCTGTGCCAACAGCTCTGTCCCAGTGATCTGGATGAAGCAATTTTAGTGCTTGTCATGCTTTGGAAACAAAACTTCTGTTTTCAAAGAATTTGTTTATGTACCAGACTTCTGGTGAAACAGCTCTGGGTGAGACTGTATAATATTAAAAAGCTGCACTTTTGTATTCTTCCTACATCTGGTATAGATCAAAAGCAATGTCTTTTTATCTATTTATCACTGTGAATCTGTATAAAAAGCTTGTGACACATCCTAGTACAATGGTTTGCTTGTGTATTGTTCATTTCCTAACATGAGATTTGAATAAAACAAGAGAGCCTGATTTTCAATAGACTTTAATAAAAAAAAATAGGGCTTGAATATACCAGAGAACTTGATTTTCTCATCACCTACTCTAGCTTCTATCCCCCACCAGTGGAAACAGACTGTTTTCTTCCTTCCATCAAAAGATAAAACAGGTACATGATTCCTCATGATGTTTGAGTCTGATTGCTGGGTAGGAGAAATGCACTGTAAAATCCTCTATAAGGTAGAGTTTATGCTCTGTGTGCTTCATGTATGGAGACCTTCCTGCAGAGCATTAAATTGGTAAGATTAAAGATTTTCTTTTCCTGGTAGTTGGGTTAGTATTGGTCACCATAACTTGGTGCTGTAGAGGGTCTAGAAGAAGATGCAGAGCAGTGCTGAAGGCCAAAAACAACCAAGAGTAAGAAAATCCTCTCAAATTAAACTCCACTCTATGGATCATTGACTGTAACAGTGCATTTTTCTATATATTGTGTGACTATAATGCTTTTTTCATTCTATCACCTACCAACACTGCTAAGGACAGAGTCTGCCAGCAGCTCAGGGGCTTTGAAAGCTGTCAGCCAGTCTGCCTCGAGCTGTCACTCTCCTCCATGGAAGGTTTGATTTTGTTACATCTGATATGCCCTGCCTGATAGCTTTGTGTGATTTTTTGTTTCTAATGTGAAATGCCAGTTTACAGGTTCACTGCACCTAAAAATTGTGTGCCAACAAACTCAGTCTTGCATGCAGAAGCAAGGTTTTATTTAGGGATTAAGGAAGTAATGGATCTCCTTAAAGAAATCAAACGCTGTCTGTACTGCTATGTACAATGTCTGATTTGCAAACACAATGTTTTAGAGGATCATCTAAAAGTATGGGATTAAAATTCGTGTTAAAATACCACATCCAAGGACTTTACTCTTTCATGTGTATTTCTCTGTGTGGACTATGTGTATTGGGTTTAAATGTTGTGCTATATCTTGTTTTTAAAAAGAAAAGTAACAACAAGTCCCAGGTAAAGAATACATCTTTTGCTAGGTCTGGAGAATCATGTGTTGATTTTGAAAGCAGAATGAGGGATTCTGTTAAAAGTAAAATTTACAGGAAGGCAGTGCACCCCATGGACCTTGCCTGGCATCCCAACCACTGACCTTCCTGCTGGACTCCAGTGCTTTAGCCTTCAGCAAAACCTGGAATGTGAAATTAATAAAGTCTTTTTATTATCTTCTCTCAGTAGCATTGAAAGAATTATTTATATATATATATTTGTATCAGCCACAGACACAGCAGCACAAATTGCTCACATTAAAATTCTGAAGAACATAAACATTAATTAACCACGTAGTCCTGCAGCGATAACCACCCTGCCACAACCTGCAGAAGTTGGGGTCTGTTAGTTTCATTTATCCTTTGTGGAAAAGCAAGCACACAGTTCTGGGAAGATCAGTGATGCTCAGACTATTTTACAGCCCCCCTCACTGCAATTATCACAGCTCTTCAGGAAGTGGAAGTTAAGGATGATCGAATCCAGGCTGTGCCTTAAAGCATTCCTGGTTCTTCCAATAAATGGTCTCAGTCTGCAGCAGGAGGATGGGACACACTGCTGGTATTTTACAGATTCAGAGAATCATAGAATAGTTTGGATTGAAACAGACTAAAAGACCATCCAGTTCCACCTCCCTGCCAAGGGCAGGGACACCTTCCTTGCTCCAAGGTTGCTCCAAACCCCGTCCAGCCTGACCTGGAACACTTCCAGGGATGGGGCAGCCACAGCTTCTCTGGGCAGCGTGGGCCAGGGCCTCACCAGCCTCACAGGGGAGAATTTCTTCTTGACATCTAATCTAAACCTCCTCTCTTTCAGTTTGAAGCCATTCCCCCTTGTTCCATCACTACAGTGCCTGATGAAAGCAGTTAAGAATTAACATGCTGGATGATTTAGAAGGAAAAAAAAAGTGGAAAAATAAAGAAGTTCCGTATCTTACAGTGAGCACCCATTTAGGATTTTTGGACAACCAGAGTATCCAGTCCTTCCAGCTTGTATTGTAGCCTGCTGTGAGTACCACTGATCTCTTTGTCTCATTGCTGAATTTTTGTTGTTAGAGCTGGCACTGTGTTCAGTATTTCCCACTCATTTTCCAGAAATTCCTATGGTGACATAGAGTACAATTTATTTTTTCTTCAAATGAAAAAAAAAAAAAAGCCCTCAAAATATTAAGAAACTTGTTTTGCTTATCTTGTTTTCCCACAGCTTGACTGGCCACCAGACCTGTAGCTCTGAAGGAACTTTATCAAGTACCTAATCCTTGCATAAAAAAACCCCCAAAGATTGCCTTTCTGACAGGATAACTGGTGAAAAAAACTTTCTTGATAGTTTGTTTGAATTTCTATTAAAAATTAAAGCCACACCCAACTGGAAAAATGTTACAGGGCTGATGAGCTGAACATTATGAGGTACAGGTTTAGGAAAAATTTGGGTATCAGACCATCAAAAGGAATAATATCAGGAAAAAATTGTTTTTATAGCCAAGACTTTTATGCAGTGCTGGAACACAGATTTAATAATTTGCCTGATATGACTTCAAAGATGGTAGTGCCTAATTTGTAAAAGGCAATTTTATTTTTTACATGGTAAGTGAAATAGATTTATGCAAACCAGTACAACAGAAAATTTAAGTTTATCTTTTGAATAAAGATCTCCTCTGACCATCTCTTCAGAAGATTTACAACACAGTTAAGAGTTACAATGGGGTAGATCGCTGGGCCAAAAAAATAAAATATAAGGACTGAAAGATATTCTTAAAAATGTCATCTTAAAAAGAAAAAAGTCACCTTTTTTTGTTGTTTTGAAGTAGTTATTAACATGTCACCATGAAGCACTGTCAGGTCACTCAGGCTTTTGCCTGTTGTTGACTTGAGTTCCCTGCAAAAATATCTTATTTTATTATTGATCTGTGAAAAAAAAAATAATTACAACTGAATATTACTGTTTTCTAAATATTTTCCAAAGAGTTTCACTGTTTCTAGAGAGATCAGGAAGAATAAAATGAGTTTTAGCTTATGGAAATACAAAGGTTAATGTATTCCTCTGACATTAAATATATAGTTTTTTCTTTCAACAACATCATCCATTTCACTCTGTTGAACAAATTTTAAGAGTTTCCAAAATCAACACAAGCCACTTGTGTCTATGGCACCAAATAGAATGGGTGAGAACAGCCAGAGCAGCACAGATGCTCAAGCAGGGAAACTCTTCCTCCTTTGCTCCCACAAAATCGTGTGGCCTCATTAATGTTGGATCAGCTCTATCAGTAATATCCAGCTAAATTTTCTTCTTGAGGGGAGCCTTTGTTTCCAGACAGATATGATCAGAGAGAGCTGATAGCCAAGGGCCTGAAAGATGTACAGAATATTTTCAAAAGCACATATTCCACGTTTCCCAGGCCTATTCCTCACCTCACCTGCATCCCAGCCCCCTTAACGTGCCAGGGAAGCCTTTTCCTACAATCCCTGGCTGAGTGAACCAGACAAAGGACATTGATCATGCCTCAGGCAGGTGCCTTGCCCTTGGATGTTCCTCTTTCTTCCCTTCCAAATTACATCTTTCTTTTCTGCAAAGCAGAGAAAGAAATTTTAGACAGTGCAATGACTGAACATTAGAGTCGACTTTTATAAACAAAAGCAGGGTCTGTCAGTAGCTGATTGCCTTAACTGGTCTCCCCCTTTCATTTTTTTTTTAAAATTTTGTATACTTCTCTTTTGTTTCTCTCTGGGTTTCTTCCAAGGTCAGCCTGCTTAGGTTTAATTCTACTTCTTTTTACAGTAGAAAAAAGAATACTGGAAGTAATCTCAAAAGGTCATCTTAGTCCATCTCTGCTGTACAGCAGAATCAATTAGACCTAAGTACCCCTGACAGATGTTTGATTTGTCCTTAAAAACCCTGGTGGTGGAAATTCTCTGTCTCCACAACACTCAGACAAGAGATTCCAGTTTGATTCCAGGGGCTTACTCTGCGTGCTGTCAGTGCTTTCTAAGGGCCTTTTTCCTATGTTCAATCTGTTCTCTTGCCAGTTATTTGTCTGAAAAAAATGGGCAAGGAGAAAAGCTTACTGGCTTGCTAGGAATTTTTGTTTATTTGGTAGTTCCTACCACATCCTCTCTTAGATTTACCTATTTTAAATGGAGAAGTTGCACAGTTCTTCTACCTTTTTTTAATCATCTTTATTGAACTCCTCTGGGATCTCAAAATAATCTGCATCCTCCTTTAAACTACAGGTCTGTCCTATACCAAAGCTACAGGTGGAACACACACCTTAAGCTTTGCCAGGCCACCTTTTCACACACACTGGTCTGACTGTTGCCTTTTTCACTGCTACAAATCTTTGTTGACTTATGTTGAACTTTTCAGGTTTAATTCTGTTTATCTCTGCTTAAATGTCTCCCTCATGATGGATTTGCACAAACAACTGTTTCTACCTAAATGCGAAAACATGGATTTAAAAAAATTATTATTATTATGATTATTATTATGAACCGTTTTTTCCCTTAAAAGAATTTTCTGGCTTGCTAAAATAATTCTGAATTCTAGTTCTGCCCTGCAGAGGGTGCTCCCACTCTTATCATGTTTGTCATCTGCAGATATGATAAGCATTTGCTCTATCCTATCACCTGAGTTCTTAAGGAAAAAGCAGATAAATTCCAGTATGAGGCCAGACCTCCTGCAAACTAACAGGAATCATTATTCCACACAGTCAGTAAAGCATGGGTAACAATTATCGAGGGTGATTTTCCCAACTGTTTTTGCTCAGCCTGGAAAAGAGTCAACTGGAGGGACATAGAGTAAAGGTGTGTAAAAATCACACACATCTTTGCTGGTGAGGGGTTGAGGAGATGAGTTACTGTTTCTCATAACACAAGAACTGCAGGATGCCAATAAACTTTTGAGACAGCAGGTTTAAAACAAGAGCATTCTTGTCCTTATTAAATAAATTATATAAGTTATTAGAGAGGATAAATGTATATGTGAGCTAAAAGAATCAATCAGTGATAGGAGAATATTGCCCTGAAGATCCAGCATAGCATAAAATTCCATCAAAAGCTATTAAAATGCAGATATCATCCTCATCCAGAGAAGTTCCTGACACTCCATTTGTCATGGAGATTATACAGAAGAAGGGTCATTCTATATTTGACTGTTCTTGCATTACTTCTCCAAGGAGGACCATTGATCACTGCAGAAGACAGGATCCTGGTAGGACCAGCACTGAGTCTTACCCAGCATGGCTATTTTGGGAACTGAAGCTGATTTGAACTTCACTCACCTATTCCTGATGAGCACTTAAATATAATCACGAGTAGATCTGGCCAAAAAAAAGTCTAATTTGATGTGTGTGCATTTCTCAGCACAGTGGAATCTCATCTTGGTTAGGGCCAAAGAAACACAAGTCACGAGCTAAATGACTTTTCAGTGGAAAAATACATCCCTTCTGTTTTGCTGCAGTAGGTAAAAGCAGAGAAAGGGAGGACAGGAACAATCTGTGTAGGTTGGGAGACTTGGAGAACAGAGAGACAAGATGATAGCCAGGAAATAAAGCCACACAAAGGAATGAAACAGGGCCCAGGATGTGAAGCAACACAGGACTCTGAACTCACTTCTGTGCAGGACTTCAATGTCAAATGCTGCACTACCTCTTTTTGCTCCCTCTGAGACTCTGAAGTCGGGTAAACCTGTCATATCCACTCCTGTGATCAAAGACTAGAAACATCAGATAAACTCAAAGTATAGATGTTTGGATATTCTCACAAGCTTTACATTTTTTATAATAAAGAACTGTAGCAGAAAAATCAGTGTAAAAAAATGAAAAAAAGAATAAAGTATGGAGAACAGAGGAAATGGCTCCCTTGGCAGAAACAGGTATATGAGGAAGGCAGAGAAAGGTGAGCTGAGTCTCATTTCTGTGGACTACTTTGATATTTTGCATCATTGTAATGCTCCAAACAGAGAAGAATGAGCTTGATCTGACATGACTCCTACAAAGAAATTTATTCCCCTCACACACATCACATCCATAACACAGCATTCAGACAGAGGCACTTTGCAGATGAAAACAGTGGAGGGCAAGTGCAAGAAATACTGAAAGCCTCGAAAGAAAAATAGAGAAGAAAAAAAGCAACTTGAGTTGTTTCATCAAAATAGGACAAAGCAAGAAAAGTTAAAAAAGGAGCAAGTGTTACCAGTGTGCCACTGAGTGAAAATAAACAGTCACAATTGCTGTTTATACCTGGTTCTGTTCAGGACACAAAAGAAAGGGCAATCCTCTGGTAACAGTCTCATCAGCACAGTCTCATTAGATGAGGTGGAAACTCTTTCAGAATGGATCTTATTAAGGAAAAGACAGAGTAGGAGAGTATCAAGGTATATTTAGCATCTCTTTTGTAAGTTCTGCATAGCTCAGAACATAGCCACAAAGAGCATGAGAATGAATGGTTTACTCAGCAGTGACAGCCTCAGCCCTGATTTTTAGGGAGGCTTGAGGAGTTACATGACCGTGGCTGTCCTTTGTGATGTGGGAGCACAGCCTCTCCACCAGCAGAACGAGAACAATCCTCAAGGCTGGCTGTAAATCCACCTTTCTACGGTCAGACATGCAAAGAGGCTATTTCCTGCCCTCCTGGCATCTGATTTATCCTGTCTCAGATCAGATTGTTGACCAGGAGTCAGACGGTTTCCCTGGGGACAGAGCATCTGCTGTAGACCAAAGGAGCTCTTGGAATCTTTGGAAGCTGCACAGTTCATATTCAGCATTTCAGTGCCCTACTTTCTTTGGGAAAGAAGCTCATCATTGTTCCAAGGAGCAGTGACAGTCAGTAGCCTTGGGGGATGTCTTGACCACCATCACTCACTCCAATAAATTTACTACAATAATTCAGAGAAAACTTCAACCAATGCCTAAAATGAGGGAGTCTTGACAATGAAGGATGGGATGGGGGGAATGCAATATCGGAGGAGGCAGGCAGGAGTCATGGGGCTGGGCTGATGGAGGCAAGTGCAGGAAGATGAAAGAGAAACAGCAAATAGGAATATGGGTGATTGGGGTCACAACTGTGAATGCTGTAGAAGAGCAGGTGGGGTGGCCATGGGATGGGGACAATGTGGCTCCCACCTCGTGCTGCCTAATCCCAGCATAGCAGAATTTTTAATGGCCCAGCCTCTTGTTTGAAATGTACACTTCTGGAGGAGAGGTTATGGACACAGCTAGGAAAGCCCCCTTGGACAGATGTGTGTAGAGCCCCCACTAGATTTAGATTTTCCCCACACACAGTGGAAGTCAGTAATAACATAAAAAAAGCACAGGGCAAGTCAGCAAGGATGACTGTGAAAGCTGCACACTCAGCTCTCCAGACCAGGAACCCGACCTTACCCTTGCTGAAAAATGTCCCCACAATCCTCCCACATCCATCTGACTGCCCCATGCTCTTACTGCACATTTAGTCCCTCCCAAGTCAACATCCCAACCTCATCACCCTCTCCTCCCTTGCATCCCAGCACACAAACCCTCTCCTTCAAGCTCATCAGACCTCTCAGTGCCTCTCAAGTCTTTCAACATCAGCCCATGGTCTCAGTAATAAAAGCTCTGAGCCAGAATAAAAATCTCTCTTACCTTTCCAGGCTAATTGAAATCCTTCTTTTCCTGGGCAATTTTTCATTGTAAAAGCAGTAACTCAGAATCAAGCTGAATCCTAATAAATAAAACCAATGTCGACATATTTAGGAGGGTGTTAACAACAACAAAAAAAATTAAAATTAATAAAAAACCATGCATTCTAATTGTCAGGTCTCTCATGTGAATGTAAGCTACCTCTACATGCTTTTAAGCTCTATTCCATCCTATCTTTATTCGTTAATTCCCTTTAATATTTGTGATGAGAATAAAACTTGCAAAGAAGGCAAGGACATACAGAACTAGCAAGATTTCTACTACAAGGTCCTAAATTACAGTAAAAGGAAGGCTTGTGGGGAGAGGCAATATTTTCCACAGAAAAAGTACACAGGGAGAAATCAGATGCTTTCAGGCAGGTAAGTTCAACCTGCTGGTCTACAGGACAAAAGTTAGAGCACAGATTTATACTTCTTTCTTGGGTGAACATTGTGCATTTTTGTGTTTTACAGGATGCACTCAGAACAAGGGATACCTGCTTCCTTTTTCAATCTCCTGCACAAAACAGGAGTTGTGCAAGAAGCATGAGCCTGCCCGAGGAAGTGTTTGAGGAAAGAAATCTGACACAGAGGAGGAGAGGATATACCAGAAGGAAAAAAGAGGAATAAGAAACCCCAGCACCCTGACAGTCTTACAGCAAAAAATACAGAACCAGGAATCCACCTTGACCAGGCTTTGGGACCATGTGGTAAAAAACATGAAGGAAAAAATACATTGATGAGACATTTAAAATGCAGCATAAAAAACCCCCCAGCTAAACAAACCAAACCCAAAACAGAGAAAGAAACAAAAATGAAACAGAAAGACAATGCTTCTCTTCCACTCAGGCTTAGAAATTCCTGGTCTGCAGCTGTCTGGTCATCATCTGATCATAACTCCTTGGACGCTCAAAACAACTTGGTCAACTTCCCCAGCAAAAATTGTTCTCCTGAAGTTAATACTCGGAAGAGTAAAGACAAGACATTTATAACTGCCTACAAGATCAAGGGCCACGGCCGGATGCTGGCTGCAGCTCATTTTTTACAGTAATTACGATGTTAATTAATGGCAACATTCATTTCATGAGGACATTAATGAAATAGTTCTGCCACCAAGAAAAATAGTAGAGTTCTGAGCAATGGTTTTACACAAGTTTCCAGGAATTCGTATTTTCTTCTTTTTAGGGAATCTTAGCTCAGATTGTACAGGGGAGTGGGTTCAAAAGTGGGGTCTGATTCACCAGGAAGAGTCTCAGCTTTTCCCCCCTTCACTTTGGTCCTACAACCCATCAAAAGGCAGATCAGGAGAGAAGCAACTAATATATAATAATAATAATTAAAAATTTTTTATTGTAGTGCTAAATTGAGGATCTGCACATTGAGCTCCATAGGAGTAACATGGAAAAGTCCACAGAATATCTGGATTATTTTGCTTCACACCTTTTGCAATGCCTTGCAATTCAGATGACATTCAGAAGAATAAATATCTGTGCCACAGATTCTCTTTTCTAAGAATGCCAAAGTGTCTGTCTTTTTAAATTTCTTTTTTTCCCCAGATGCTTTTTTTTTTCTTTTCAGTTTTGCTATGAGAATTAAATATAGCCTATAAAAATAAAACAGAATATGTTGAAACAAATGAAATTTCTAAACCAGCAGATAATGAATCCCTTTACTGCACTGGTGGGGTTTTTTTTGAAGTTTTCATAATATCTACATGAGAATCCACTGTTTTCTAGCCCTTCTGAGATTTCACAGTTAGAATTTCAACAGCCTGCAAAAAAAGAACACTGGAGGAGAAGTGGTTAAGGCTGTATTAATTGCATTTAGTCACAGAAAGAGTTTAAAAAATAAGCAATGTAGCTTGGTAATGAAAAGAAACTTTAAAATGTTAACCTGTGAAATCTGCTATTTGAGGGACCCTCAGTGCAGAATTAACTCAGGTTAAAATTCTGGAAGAGTACAAACTCTTTCATAATGTCAGAACAGTCTTCTTTTCTAAATTCCTTCCTACTTCTTACATCATAGTTTGCATCCACTAAATATCTGTTGATTTTAATTTCTCCATTTCAGCTGGTCCTCCAAGCAGCCCCACCAGAGGCATGGGAGGGACTGGGATCCAAATCATCCTCTCACCAACTCTTTTTAATGTTCTTTGTAACAATGCCCTGATGCATTGACCAGCACAGCGGAGCAAACTTTTTCATGAATCTGGTAAAAACAGTTTATACAAACCTTGTATTTTTGAAAGTTATTTTATAGCCAAGTAATTGACAGTTAGTAACGTCAGTGAGACATCAAACAAGCTCATTTTCATCTTAAAAGACAGGGACTGCATTTCCTTAGAAATGCCCCTCACTTCGACCAGTTATGAAATTGAATTTTGATCTTTGCACTAATGAACCCAAACAATTGTGTCTAGAATGTGCCATGAATTCACACTTATCAAATGCTATAGGTCCAAAATTTTTATATTTAAGTTTTCAAATTCAACTCTTTTCTTGGAAGATTTTGCCTCCTGAGCATCAAGAATTTTTATTTTTTCTTTTCATTTGTCTCTTCCATGTTAAAAATAATGCAATTAACCAGGCAATGTACTGTGCAATGTTTAACACTTTAAATTAAAACATCTGAAGCCTTCCAAAATTAAACGAGCGCAAAACTTACACGGGAAGAAAATAATTTTCTGCAAAACCCACAGCTATGTACCAAATGGCAAAATTCTGTAAGATAAAGAAACTATGACTAATTTATATACCATGCAAATTACGACCTGGTCTGTCAAAATTTCATGTGATTTTATTCCAGTGTAGGAACCTGATTATACCAGATTTAGTGAAAAATCTAAAAAAATGTTAATCTGGTAATCTTTGTTATCATTCAGAAAGTATATCAAATATACACAACAGGAAGTAGGACAGGAACATAAAAACCAGTAAAACCTTATCCCACAGCTCGCTGGGAAATATGGGTACCTTCATTTGAAGCAGTTTGCCTGGAGGGAGTGAATTCCGAGCACGTGTTTGTTTGTCCCACAGTCTGTAAGAAGCATCAATGCAGACGTGACGTTCTGAGATGTTCTGATAGAAGAAAAAATTCCTATTCCGTGTCTGTGTGTACATCCATTGATACGCACCACACACGCAGAAATCAAAACTTTCAAGACCATCTCATTCCAGGTTTCCCTGCCCATGGCAGGAGGGTTGGAACAAGATGGTCTTGGAGGTCCCTTCCAACCCAAAACATTCTCTGATTCCACCATTCTGTGTTTGTTGAGATGAATCCTTGCCTATCCACACATGAACAGTATTCATTTACATTCAATAAACCATGACACGACCAGGAGCTGTGAGAAGACCATCTAAGACTTCGTGTTCCGATGAAAGAGATTCCAGTGATTTGCATTATAACTTCTAGAAAGTTATGCTTTTTCTCATGCAGTTGTTTTCCACTGGTTTCATTAAAAAGGGAAGGGCTGCTTGCAAGCCCTGGAAGAACAAAGAAAGCGGGAACAGGCTTCCCCAAAGAAGGGGCATTGTGATTTATTTTTGAACTGCTCTAGCAGCGTGGCAGAAGGTGACAGTGACACAAAATCCGGCAGGGAGAAAACAAATATCTCCCAAGTCTCTGTTGGAGCAACTCCTGAAGAAGAAGATGGATCTCTAGCACAGCTACTGATTCAGAATTCTTCTTCTGTCCTTTTTTCTTTTAGCTGAAAACTCTGATTTTTGATGAGGGAACAGCCTCAAGTTGTGCCAGGGGAGACTTAGATTGGATTTTAGGAAAAATGTTGTCACTGGAAGGGTGACCAGGCACAGGCACAGCTGCCCAGGGAAGTGATGCAGTCACCATCCCTGGAGGGGTTTAAAAGATGTGTAGATGTGGCATTTAGGGCTAGGTTTTAATGATGGGCTTCGCAGTGCTGAGTTAATGGCTGGACTCAATGATCTTAGAGGGCTTTTCCATCCTTAATGATTCTGTTCTATGAATTTTGTCCGCAGCAGTCCCTTAACATTAATTGTTAAAACTCCAGATTTCCCTCAGCGAGCTCACCAGGGCTGTAGAAGGCAGGCAGCAGCAGGCAGGCTCTGCTGTTCCAGAAAAAAAAGATCTTAAAACAGAGGGAATGCTGCAGCAGAGAGTTGCTTAGGAACATCGGCAGTGAGCTGCAGGGGTGAGGGCCAAGTGCTGCTCACCATGTTTTGAAAATATTCCTGTTCTCCTCAATAATCTCGCCAGTGCAATTTTCCATGCATGCCATGGTGCAGCATTCTCTCTTTCCAAAGGGTTTCTTTGCCTCTCACGCAGGAATTCAATTCCATAAGCACAGCAAGCTGCAGCTGATGTGTCCGAGCAGCACTAGATTCATGTGCAGCAGTAACAAGGGCTAAAAAATAAATGCAATAAAAAGCTATTTAGATTTATAAGATAATGCATTAAGGGACTGATTTATAATCTTTAATTCTCTACTATTGATGCTGTCAGCTAGTAAAGGATAGCTGTGATTCTAAGACACTAACATCCCAGAAATCACATACTCATTCCAGTAGTTTAGTCTTACCACATTTTCCCTGAGTCATCTGCATTTATCAACGAGAAGAAGCCTGCTGTGTTCTCACAGCACAACTGCTCTTTCTCATGCTGTTCATCTAAGAAACTCACTAGACACAAAGTGAACTGCTAAAAATTACTCCTTTCCTACCCAAAAAATCTTCTGCACAATGAGCTCTGGAAGCCAAGGATAAGGAGCAGGATCACCTGGCTTGAAATTCAGTATTTTTTCTCCCAGAAGAGCCACTGCTGTGTGAAAGGGAAGAGCGTGGAGGCACCAGGGATGAATCTCCTCTGTGCAGGGGTGTTGTACTACAGCATCTCTTCAGCTTCAGAGACAAGAGACACACCAGGGTACATCCACCCCTACAAAAAAAACCCACTTAGGGAGAGCAGGATGGGAGCAAAAAGTACAAACAACCCTCTGGCTGCAGAGCAGCCACATGCTGTGGGCAGGGAGAGATAAGGCAGGGAGCTGGCTATAAAAGAAAGTAAACAACAAACATCAAACACTGCTGTGAGGGGGAAAAAAGGAAAAAGCGAAAAAAGAAAAGGCCTGGCTGCTGTTCCTTGAAAAAGAGAAATAGAACTCAAGCTTTATTTCATGTGGATATCTACATTTGAGCTGAGGCTTTAGCCTCCTGTCACAGCCAGTGGAGGGAAAGAGGAACTTCCAGCTCATGATGAGCTCCAGCTCCAGCCTGGAGAAGAGGAGGCTCAGAGGGAAACTTCTCACTCTCTGCAGCTCCCTGACAGGAGGGACCAGCCAGGGGGGGTCAGGCTCTGCTCCCAGGGAACAAGGGACAGGACAAGGGGAAATGGCCTCAGGTTGTGCCAGGGGTGGTTTAGATTGGGTATTAGGGAAAAATCTATTCACTGAAAGGGTTGTTAAGCACTGGCCCAGGCTGCCCAGGGCAGTGGTGGAGTCCCCATCCCTGGAGGGATTTAAAAAATGTGTGGATGTGGCACTTGGGGACACAGGTCAGTGGTGGCCTTGGCAGTGCTGGGGGAATGGTTGGACTTGATGACCTTAGAGGTCTTTTCCAACCTGAATGATTCTATGATTCTTCTGACTTGATTTAAGCATCTGTTCCAGGATGAAGGATGTCTGAAAATGCCTCCTTCTCTCCACTGTCTAAAAGGGAGAGATGACAAGCATTTGGGCAGGTGAACCCCACCCAGAAGCAAAGTCACATCTGATTGAGTATCGTTATCCCCACCTCACAGAGAGGGAAGTTGCAGCGCAGAGCTGGGATCAGATGAGAATGCTGCAGTTCTCCAGTCATTCCTCTACTGCTTGTGCAGGGTCCCCAGCAGAGATGTCTCTCACTTACACTCTTACATGACAGATTAACCCTCACAGCATCACACATCATCAAACACCCATCTTCTTCCATTAATAAACTAATTTTTATTATTATTACTATTATTATTATTATTTAGTAGCAGTAAGATTTATTTTATGGAATACTTCAAATTGTTTAAATGCATATAAAATTCAATTCTCCTGTTGGGGTTTTTTTTGGGGGGTTGCTTTTTCAGAGCTGGTTAAGTCAATACTACCTGTCAACTCTGCAATAATCTCTCCTGGAAAATTCTGCATTCTGAAGCAAAGATTGCTGCTATTTAGAGTCCCTTCTAGACATTCAAGCATATTCCTTCAAATTTCTTCCTGACAATTAAAAGAATCTACAAGTGACAATGAAGTAATACAATTGATGAAAAAGCACTTTTTCCTTACAATTTTTTTTAAAAAATTATTTGATCCTGGATATTGTCCATGTCTAGGTAAATCATTCTGCTTGCTCACCTTGCTCAACAGGTTGCCCAGAGAAGTTGTGGCTGCCCCATCACTGGAAGTGTTCAAGGCCAGGCTGGATGGGGCTTGGAGCAACCTGGTCCAGTGGAGGATGTCCCTGCCTTTGGCAGGGGAGTTGGAACAAGATGGTCTTTAAAGCATCACAGTTTATACATAAATCCAATTCAGTCTTTCTCCTTCAGTTTTTCTGGAAGTTGCAATCACCTGCTGAGACACTGGGGAAATAAATGATATTGTTGAACTTTGCTGTCTGCAGAGCCAGCTCTGCATGCATGCGTATAAATTACTCTCCTTGCCTTTTGGCAAGGTGAAATATTTAGGGGTGTAAAATAAATGTGTAAAAGGTTTTAATTTTCCTCTGAGTTACATCCCCAATTAGCTGAAGCGGTGAAAAAGAAAACAGGTTTATGATTTCAGCACATTGCATAAAACACTTGCCTGATAGACTAATGCAGAGCTGGCCTGAAACAGATGATTTAGAGACCTTCTGAGGGAGAAAGGGAAGTTTTAGATTTACACCTGCATAATGTAGATAAATACATTATGGAGATGCTTTTAAAACACCTTCTGTTTGAAGCCATTGTGGCTTTATTGGCTTCAGAGGCCTTACAGCAGTTACCTGTGAGCAGCCATCCCCAGCTCATAATTGCTGCCAGGTCTTTTATTATCAAGCAGTCACTGTTCAAGAGGTGTTTGGACAGCACTCTTAGGGCCATGGTGGAATTTCTGGGGATGCCCTGTGCAGGGCCAGGAGTTGGACTTGATGATCCTTGTGGTTCCCTTTCAACTCAAGGTATTCTATGATTCTATGAATCTATGCAAAATTTTCAAGAAAAGATAAATTATTAAAAAAAAAATCACTTTGTACCCAGTCAAAGGGCAAAACACCCAGCTGCTGAGCTCTGTGCATCTGCAGAACCCATCCTCACAGCAGCACTGAGAGAGGGGAGCACTGTTTGCCTCCTTTGCACTGACAGCATCAAGGTTCCTGTGATGTAAAAAGCTCTACACAAGCAGACCTTTGCCTTCACGTGATTTTTATGCTGCTCCTGCAGAGTCAGTGCAGATTCAGAGCTTGCACCTGCACAAAAGCAAACAATGAAACCACAAGAGAGCTGAGAGGAGAACTTCAGCCCTGAGTCACAATTTACTTCACTGACCATAAGACCCTTGCTCTTTTTACTTTGACAGAAGTGTAGGCACACCTCCAATTTCCCTGGCCCCTATAATGTATAAATGACATCTTCTGCTGCCCCATTAAAACCCCTCCAGGTCAGCCAAGGCTTGGATCAGCTGTGCCATCTTCCCTGGTCAGGTTGGTTGGTTCTGTGCCAGCCAGATCTCTCCAGGCAGCAAAGTGCAGGCAAGCACCCCCCCTTCACCCCAAAATGCCTTTTTTTTCTCTCTCTTTCTCTTAATTCACACAAGAGAACACTTCTAATAGTACAACTGTGAAAGACTAATTCCATGGTTATCAACTAATTTATTCCCATATGCTTGAAACGAAATATTAAATTTTCCCTACCAATTTCTTAATAGCAGCAATAGTACCTTCAAGACACTGCACAATTTCCCCTCTGAATGCGGAGCCTTCATTTTCCAAGTGTTTTCCCTAAATGAAAAACACAGTGAAATTAGAATGTATGGTTTCTAAGTGTCAAATATTGCTCTACTGTTCTGGAAGAATTATTCTGAAAGAGAAGGATTTATTTTTTTAATTATTTGCTAAAGCTGTTTTCCCTTGTTCTAAAGTAGGACAGCATCTTTCCCGCTCCTCCTCCTCCTCCTGGTGCACAGAAGAGGCAGATGCACAAGTGATGTTTGAAGTCCACAGGACCTGGTAAAATTTTCAGTCACAAAATGCTTCCAACTTAAATTCTGCTGAGCTAATCTTTTAAAATAGTCATTCAGAGAAGTTTACAGAGGTTATTAAACTGAAGTAAGAGCTGTGGATCAAAATAATTTCCCCTTAAGCAGGGTGTAGCTAATCTTTAGAATTTTTCCAGGCAGTCATGCCTTCATTAAGTCTTTTTCCCACCAAAAATACTAATCCGGATTCTTCAAAGCCTGAAGTGAGATTTACATTAGTCCAGAAGCTCGTCTTTGTGTTGTAAATTTTCATTTAGCTTGAGCTGGAATAATAACTGCAGGGATTTGAATTCATCCAAAATATTATTGTACCTGTTAGAGTGGCATGAAATTTTTTTATATCCCAATTTCGTAACAGAGCCTAAATCCTCATAAGAGGGGGAAAAAGAAAATTTGTAATCCATGAATAAGTGAATTTGTAGTGAAGATGAGGCACTTGGCCAGCTGAGATGAGAGCTCTGGTTTTAATTTGACCTACTAACTTGTTGGAAAATGAGCAGCTGCCCCATGACCATGGGATCTTTACCCAAAATTCGTGAGAACAGAGGCCAGGTGAAGCTCCTACCTCAGCCCTACCTGCCCATCTTCATCCCTGATGATGACCAACTACTGGCATGGTATTTTCTGTGAACTATCAACAGGAGAAATGCTGGAAAACGAATCCATAAATACAGGAAACAGCAGAGCAGGTGTTCTGTAAGAGGCAGAGTTTGCCCCAGCTGCACCAATTTGTAGCAATTCCAGGCAACTCTTTCTAACAATAGCAGTCTGAAATCACAATATTTTTTTGCCACCTTCAGGTCAATAGAGCTGTGAGTTATTTTCACCAGAAAAAAGCACAAAATTTAAAGCATATTGGGCATAAATGAAGATACATGATAAAATCTAACTTAAGTGCTGCTTTCTGTCAGTGGGAAGCCACTGCCCCTGGTGCTGTCCCTCCAGGCCCTTGTACACAGCCCTGCAGGTCTTTTGTGGCCTCTTTCAGGGATTGAAAGGCACTGAAAAGTCACTTTCACTTGCTTTCTCAAAGCATCTGTTTCCTAGATTAAACATCTCATTCAGAAAAACAAAAAAAAAAGAAAATTTGAGATAAAGCATTTAGATATTTTCAATTTCCTTCTACGCCTGTTTTTAAACCAAAAATAAATGCCAGCCAGAAACTCACATTAGTGAAGTACAGCTTTCTCAAATACAGGCATTTTATTAAGAAAAAAGGCTCCTCTGAAAAATCTTGCCATTTTTTCCTACATGCTCCTCCATAATCCAGCCAGCCTTTTATCCCAGCCTCTTCACTGCTGAAGTTTTTCTCCTAATCAAACCTTTAAGCCTTTTAAAAGTGGCTTAAAAATTAAGATGATATGTAAAAAAAATCAGCTGACCCTTTTCCATCCCTCCTGGACTCTCTCACTCATTGCCACAGGCACAAGCTTCTGGCTTCAGAACAGCACCAGTTCATCTTCCCTGCACAGCAGAGCACTGCTTGCACACCATGTTCTCAAAAACCATGGAATTATTTAGGTTGGAAAAGATCTTTAAGACCATCAAGTCCAGCAGTTTCCCCAGCACTGCCAAGCCCACCACTAAACCGTGTCCCTGAGTGCCACATCCCCACCTCTTTGAAATCCCTGCAGGGATTTTGGCTCCATCCCTTCCCTGGGAGCCTGTTCATTGGCATCACTGCCACAGACACGGCAGAGTCACGGCTTTGTCCCACCTGAAATCCCTCCTCAACCCCCCTGGCTCCTCTGGGCACGGGCTGAACAGCAGCCTGACAGTGGCCAGGAGGGCAGAGTGCTGAGATGGTGGACATTTCCTGGTGAAGTGTTTCCAGACCATCTTACATCTCATGAAACAGCTCATGTCACCCCAAGCCATTTGTCTGATCTGTGAATGCCTTTTTCTGACCTCCTGGTTAAAAGCTCTTTGAGGGACATGATAAATGTGCAGCATTTGAAACCAAGCTGCCCTGAAACTCATCCCAAAGGCAACAGGGCAGCTCAGGCCCCCATCCCATACAGGCCTTCTTCTGACAGCTGAGGCCTCCAGGAGTGAATCTTTTGTGATGTACATGTGTGAGCACAAGCTGTGCCAAATCCTCACTATTTATAAGAAACATGTTTTGTTAGACAGGAACAACTTTCCATTACAGCTGAACAGATTTGACAGCAACGGAAAGTTTTGAACCTTCTGAAATTGGACAATTTGGAACGGTAACCAAAGGCAGTGTGGAATCCATCCCTGGAGGCTGCTCAGCCACACCTGCCCCTACATCTCAAAGAGGGGCGTTTTAGAGACAGATAAAACTTGTTTGAAATGTGTCTCCTGGTACTTAGTTTATTTGGTGCTTTTTTTCTCTGGGCAACTATATTACTCATAGTGCAATTTCCTTGCTTGCACTTGAAGCAATCCTTCTCCTGCACGATGATTAATCTTGCCTTCTGAAACAAATTTATTCTGTTTTTAGCCATTACTTCATCTCTTTCAGGAAGGCCTTCACACCGAGGCGCTGATTGCTGAATTGTTCCAGTTTTGCATCCCTGTAATCCATCCAGGTACCCTGACAGCAGGCTGTATTTCTTACAGCAGTCACCATGATAAATGGGATTCAATAGGTCACATTTATCTTCCAAGAAAGCCCAACAGCTCCGTAGCAGGTCCTTGTCTGATATGGCACAGGGGAAAAAAAATTAACATTCAAGATGGTTCAAGAGCTTCTAACCTCTCAAGACCTGAAAAGAATGAATTTGTGCTCTGGGCATATTTTAAATTTCCTTCTGCCTTCAGATCCCAGGCCACATGATCACTTCAGAGGCCGAGGGGACAAGGAGCATCTGTCTCTCACCACCTGCCACTGAACCACCGTGCAGGTACAGTCCCTTCCTTAATGTGCCACCAGACTTGGAGGTGAAGGAGGATTTTCCCAGAGCTGCCCTACAACATCAACACCCGTGACAGCGAGATTTGTGCGACAGGTAGAGTCTGCAGCTCTTTTTTTGAGCAGGGTTTCCAGAAATAAGATGTAGGAGAAAGGCTCAAAGAGGAAAAACCCTAGACATAGTCAGGTATGTGCTTGCCAAAAAGCTTTGGGAGTCCCACAGAGGAACCAGATGGCCCCATATGTGACAGTAAAACCAAAAAGACAAGGAGGAAACGCATTAATAACCATGGCAGCCAGCTCATCTAGAAACACATGGCCCTTGCCCACCAAATGCTTGCTGTGACTCTTCCCTTTGGTTTTATGTCTTTTACATTACTCCAGAAAACAGGAAAAGATAGTCCATGGGCATTGCAGCCATAGGGATAACATTAGCTATGTTTTCTTAGGCAGACATTTAAACAAAAACAAACAATTAAAAATAATAAGTTAAAATAATACCCATTTTCCTTATCAATCCTTGGCTCCAAACATCCCCTCATGAGAAAACATCTACACTGCAAGGAAATGATCATTTCACAAAACACAGTGCATACAGTATTTCTAGGTCCCAGCAGCTAAAAGAAATAATTTCTGGCCTAGGAGACTATGGTGGCATCCCAACCTTTCAAAACAAGAAAGTTTAAAAAATACTAGCAATAAAGCTTACATGCTTTATTTTCTCTTCCAAGCCTGCACATTTGCAGTTGAGCTGCATTTTGGGGCTTTTCTGTGGATGTGTTTAAATGCAGCCATTTGTGTTTTACAGTTATCACAGTGAGGTTTGGGCACAGATATCCTCAATTCAAAACTGAAGATAAGAGTAGTGATTGTGTGAGGGAATATCAGGTGGCACTGCTGGTCATTTCTGTGTGAAACAGGCTCGTAGAGACAAAGAACCAGCAGGACAGCCTCACCTCTTTTCAATTACCTAAAAAAGTCTAATAAAAGGTGCTGCAGCTTTCCTCTGGAGAAAATCAGCTTCATAAGAGATGGCCCCTTTCTCTCCATCATATTTACAGCTGCTGCCACCTTGCCAGGCTGTTCGTGGAGACCTTCCCTGTTCCAAATTGGGATCGATTTATGGCTCAGCAAGGGACCATCAGCAAAGGTGGGGCCATCCTTCACCTCCAGCACTCCAAGAAATTGCTTTGGAAATGGAACTGTGCCGAGAAGAGCCAGGTGTTAAACGATCTGTGTGTGGGGAACCTGCACAGGGCCTGATCCCAAGTGAGGGGAGCATCTTCCCATCCCTCCTCCTGATGTTGGCAAGGGATGGGGGAAATCAGTGCACCCTGCCTTGTGGACTGGAACAATGCTCTTCCGTGGTTTGAATGTGCAAAGTGTCTCCAGTTCACCCCCAAAACAGATGGATCCATGTCTTCATTAACCTGCAGGCAAAATACCATTATCTGGGTGAACACACTTGTCCCTGGAATAGCAGAAGACCTGTTTTACCTGGCTTTACGAGGGAAAAAAAGTCATCTGTTCGTTTCATGACAGCAAATTGAAAAATTAACAATTAAACTTTGCTAGGAAGAAGGGAAGGCCCTCTTTTTCTGAATATCTTTTCAAGTCCTAAACAGGATTCAGGCCTCAGTGAACTTGGTAGTTGCACTTTTGGACCTGACTGAAATTCAGGCTGCTCTGGGCCAGGTAAACAAATTGATTTAAATCACAGAATCGCTGAGGTTGAAAAAGACCTCTAAGATCATCAAGTCCAATCATTAAGCCAGCACTGTAATACCAAAGTACTCCATTCTCCTGGTGGGTTTAGCCCCTCAACTGGAAATTACGCTTGAGGAAGAATTATAGGTTGGTTCCTTTTCAAGCAATATAACATTTCTAGGTAGAATATTTACCTATTCTTCAGGGTTTTTTAATGTATTATGATCTCGCAGTTGTGGTGGCCCAGCTTTGTACAAATGCATCAGTGGAATTATGGATTTTAATGGAAAAATAATAGTAATTTTCCTTTTTCTTTATGAACTATATAACCTTTTTTTTTTTCTGTAAAAACAGCCTCAAAATCAGGATTTCTGATATAAAATAGTAACTTTTTTCCCCAGCAGATATTTCAAGCCAAGGCTTCACTTAAAACATCTCTGCAGAGTTGCACAGGCATTTCAGTCCTTTAACACTTAAAAGAGGATGTGTGGTGACTCCTACAAAAAAGGTCCTGCCCAGGGCTCGCTCCTCTCCTAGAGAAATGCCTTTTCCATTGCCATCATGCTGCCTCTGCAAGTCCAATAAAACCTTATCTGCAGGTCTTCCTTTCAAACTCCTGTCAAAGATGAGGGTGTTAAATAAGGTACAGACACATAAAGTGCATGAGCAAAGGATAAGTCATGAATTGGGGTGGTTTTACTGCTGCTGCAGGACATTTAAGCTAAGAAATACTATGATTTCTAGCCCCAGACTCCCAGGGATTTACTGCTGCCCTGCATCTGAAATAAATTCAGCTACTGCAATGATCACCAAATGGGGACAGACAAATCCCTGCCCAGCCTGAGGACGAGAGTAGCTGGGAAATGCAGCACCAGCCTACAAGAACCCAGGATGCTGGGCCTGAGTTAGCAGAGGTAATTTTGTGTAGGAAGATCTTCTCCCTCCTTCCTTACACTACAACTCTCAGTCTGAACAAATGCATGTTCAGTGTGAATGGAAATTTCCATCCCTCATAAATCACCTGCATCCTGACAAGTTTATTAAAAACCAAGACGGGAATTCTAGTAGATTTTTTTCCACTTCTAGTTACTTATGCCAAACAAAAAGCCCCTGTGGGTTTGTTTGCACTCATTTCTATTAACCTATCCATCACAACCTGAATCTAATCTGGTTACCCTCTTCCCCACCTGCAAAATTACGTCACAGGATTCACAGAGGAAGACACGGACCAGACTGCCTTTATAGCATCTTTCTAACTCCCAGGAAACAAGAGGAGTCATGAAGCACCATCTGCATTTGGGAGAATTGACAAGCCTTTAAAATTTTGTCCCAAGCCTAACGATGGCCTCACGGATGCCTGGATGAGTGCCTGCCTCTCTGAGTGCCTCAGCTGAGCCTGGAACATCCTTCTTGGGATCACAGACATTGCCAGTTAATAATAAATGGCAAGAGCAATCTTTTCTTCCCAAAGAGAAGGAGCCAAATTTTGAGTTCATGTGACCTGGAGAGAGCTTCTCTGGCTTCAGCAGATCTGCTTGTTCATACCCACGTCCATGTGATATTCTCTTCCTGACAAATAAACACTGGCACTCTCTGATGGCTAAATGCACTGGTGCAGTAATTGCTGGGGGGAAAAAAAATGTATGTGGTTCCCTTCAATCCTCTCTTGTAAACTCACATTTTTTGTAAATTCACTTTGCACAAAGCAGAGCCACGTGGGGAATTGCCACCTGCACATGTTACTAACAAGACACTCTGCATTTTACATAACCTATTTCCCACCTTGAATGACTCAGAGGTTCACAGTGCTTGTTTCTAACTCCTATTTGGGAGCCAGTGTTAATTTCCCTGACCAATAATAAAATTGAATGTACAAAACAAAACCATGGAATGCAATTTTTTTCCCCCTATGTCATAATTTAGCACCTTAATTAAGCACTAGCTCAGATAGATTTTAGCCTTCCTGTTTTTATGCCCAATGTACATCTGAAGAGCAATTATATTCCCTCTTCCCAACCTCCCTTTAGAGTAACAAAGCTGAACTCTTCTGGACTTCATTCCTGTAATGCCCCCACATCTCCTTGTATAACCTCAAGAGTATTTTCTGCCCCACTGAGTGTTTCCAAACAGCGTTTAACCAGAATTTTCTCATCAGTATTTGTTTTTAACCAGCAGCCTTCCAGCCGACAAGGGAATTTCTGTCATCAATCCAGGACAGAACTCTGCAATGCTAAATACAATCTGATTTTTACTGCTCATAGGCTTCAAGATCATCCCTCTCCTTCCCTATGGCATCCAGTGATCTCCTCCTGACACTTCATCACTTCATATCTTTAGCAAAGCTCAGGAGCTTTTTTATTTTCATTTTATGTTACCAATTCCCATCTGCTCCTGGAGATCTCCCTAAAAATCTTGCACGAATCAAAGTTTTATCTGCTTCACTCATAATTTCTCTCATGGCACCATATCCATGATGCCTTGATTCCAGGTACTCTGCTGTAAGAGCTTCTCTGGCTGATTTTTTCTTTGCAAAATTAAGTCATGAGCCTCAGTTCATCCTGCGTGACAGAGCCAGCCCCATTTCCCTCTAGAAGGCCGACTTACTCAAGTCTCTTGTGACTGGAGAGCTGTGGGAGTACCTCTGGCTAAATGGCAGTAGGAAAAATGTTTTCTTTTAATTTACTCTATTGGTGTAGTGTGTGAGTCATAGACGTGTGACTGCTGCGGGGAAAGTGGGCGAGAGAAAATACTTGAAGAGAGATTCTCGGTTATATGATGATGTCAGAATTAAAATTTAAGCTGATTTCCTGAAAGGCTGGTGTTCCAAAGAGACAGTAGTACTACCAGAATTTTATGCTCCTTCAGGTTTTTTTAAGCTGGCACGTGAAGACTCGCAGTATGCTTTTTGAGAGTTTTTCCTCTCTGCAGTTCATCACATTTCCATACTTCAGCTGGAAAAAGTTGTAAATTGTATATTTTTTGAGGGGACACAGGTGTGAAGAAGGTTTCCAGGACTTCAAGATTTCCAGCAAGAGGGAATACAAGAGGTGCTTCCCCAGGTAGGTTCTTCTAAGAAGGTTACAGCCCACCTATTCCCAATTAAGCACCTCAAATTTGCTGAAAGCTGAGAAGTGCAGCGGATGTTCTGCTGGTAACAGTTCAGTAATTATGTTTAACTTGTGCTAAAAGTGATACTTTTTCCACTCAGTATAATGAGTGTGTGGATGCTGGTTTCTCCAAGCAAGCATCTGTGGAATTAGGAGAAATTAAATTAGGCCTCATGTCTAACTTGGCAAATGAAGAATATTTTGTGTAAAGACATCTGCTATTGAAGTCACTCCACTGCCTGGATGTTATGTATCTTTTTTTTTTTTTTTTTTTTGGTTTTGGCACATCTATAAAACAAGATAGCGATTTTTGATGACGCTGTAGATCATAGACCTGTTGCAGTGAGTCCAGAGGAGGCCACAAAGATGCTTTGAGGGCCAGAGCTCCTCTGCTGTGACAAAAGGCTGAGAGAGCTGGGGTTGTTTGGCCTGGGAAAGAGAAGGCTCCACAGAGAGCTCAGAGCTCCTTCCAGAACCTAAAGGGGCTCCAAGAGAGCTGGAGAGAGACTTTGGACAAGGGCATGGAATGACAGGACAAGGGGAAATGGCTTCTCACTGCCAGAGGGCAGGGCTAGATGGGGTATCGGGAAGAAATTCTTCCCTGTGAGGGTGGTGAGGCCCTGGCACAGGGTGCCCAGAGAAGCTGTGTCTGCCCCATGCCTGGAAGTTTTCAAGGCCAGCTTGGATGGAGCTTGGAGCAACCTGGGATAGTGGAAGGTGTCCCTGCCCATGGCAGGGGGTCGAAACTAGATAAGGTTTAAGGTTCCTTCCAACCCAAACCATTCTGTGATTCTCTAATTCTGTGATTTTTAGACTTGTCTAGGGTACTTTACATCACTGCATCTAAGTTAGAGGGCTGTTCAAAAGAAGTAAAAACATAACTAAATCCTCTTTACAGCTCCCTCATAAAGGGAAATGTGTGCAGAGGGACCTTAGTGTGAATGACAATTAGCTTTGCTGGACTGAATTATTTTTTCAGCTAAAACAAAAAGACTCATGAGGAGGCATAAATTGCAACCTTGAGGCTGAACCTGTTTAATATTCAATGAACAAGGGAAATGAGTCTGACTTGCTGGTGGAGGGGCAGAAAGGAGGGAAAAGGAACGAAAGCATGTCAGCACAGACGTCCTTGGTCTTTTGGTTTTCTTAGACAGACTCCTGCTGCAGGTCTATCCATCCTCTAATCCTGACCCTGGTCCCTGCAGCCTCTCCCAGTGCTTTGGCTGATGCAGCAAGGGTGAAAGGGAGGAGGAGAACAGGGGCAGTGCAGAGATGAGCACATCCCAGGCACAGAGGGATTGCTGGACAGAACAGTAACTGCACAGGTACCTACCCTGCCTTGCACACACATGGTGGTGTCCCCAGATCACAAATCTGCCATCCTTGTAGATTTAGAACTCTTTCCAGGGGAGCTGCAGAAGTGGCAGTCACTTGGATCAGATGCTGACCAGAGGAGAGCTCCAGCACAGAGTGATCTGGCTATTCCCTTGTGAGCAGACACCAAAGACCAGGAAATGAGCAGTTCAGGTAAATGAGAGAAGCAGGTCAAGCCCACTTACCTGCTCAGAACCCACTCCCACTTCCCTGTGCACCTGTGGAGAAGGGTCCCCCACTCTCAATATCTTTCCCCTGTCGTGTCAGAGAGCAGGGCTCTGCCACTCTCTCCTGTGCAGGTGCTGAGCACCAAGGAAGCCTGGAAGAAAGGAGCAGAGCCCACTCCTCCTTCTGCTTCAGGAGCTGCAGCTTTTGACTCTTATCAGCAGACATATCTCACCCTGACCCAAATACCATATGTCCCGCAGTGCTGCATGTGCCAGCCAGTCTTACCAGGCTCCCTCATGCCAGCAGCCTCACTCCACTCATTCCTGGTCCCAGGAAACCCACATGCACGCTCCCTGATGGAGCTCCCTAAGAAAAGAATATATTAAGAGGAGCCAGGAAGAAATACATCACTCTTGGTCTTCTCAAAGCTGCACTGGGCAAACACACGGGCTTGCCACATATTTCCCTGGGCCCATATGGAGAAGGAAAGGCTGGGAAGCTCACAGCTGACTGACTTGCAACCCACCAGGACAGGGATGGGAGCCAGCTGCCGTCTGAAAGCAAGCAGGGAGGGTGCAAAAGCTATGGGGGAGCAGACGGATTCTCTTTAAATGGATTAACTGCTCACAGAATATCATAACATTCTTATCTGCTTCCAGTTCCAGGGCTTTCCTGACACTCATGTGCTTTAGGATCCTACTCTCACTAGATAAATATTAAAGAGCAGAAGGAGCATAAAAGAGATCAGCAACAGAGGCAAACACAATGTGTAGAGGAGTGGAATGCTGCTGAAGCACCAAGAACCAGGGAATCAAAACCAGTGACCTTAGAGAATATTCACATTTCACATGAAACTGCCAATGCAGTAATCATTTCAGGCTACAGGGACAGACATTCAAGTGACATAAAGCTCTGACAGGACTCTAAAGTAATCTACTTAACAGCCAGCAGTGTAGGAGCAGGGTCATAAAGTTTCTGGAAGGTACAGGTGAAACCACAGTGAAGGTATTTTAAAGTCATAGAGGATGAGAAAAGACACATGTCGATGTTCTGGCAAAGTTTTGTCTCCTGCCAGCATGCCACTCCTGATTTCATATCCCCAAGTCAGAGTTAAATTATTTTCAGTTCAAATTAGCACAGTCATTTGAGCTGGCTTTCAAGGGTCTGCTCAGCAGGTAGATTTGTTATCTTCCTTGAAAGGCAGCACCACGCTGAGCAGACCAAAAGCTGTATTTACATTACCCAGCCTGTTCCCAGCCATGGAAAGGCCTGGCCTGTACCTGTCCCTGCATCTAAACAAACCTGTGACATTCACCTTGGAGACCTCTCAGCTTCCTCTCCAGAAAGGGAACATCAGCATCACGAACTATCCAGAGCTGAGGAGGAGAGGCACAGCCTGGGCCAGGTATCTGGCACACACCTAACTCAAACCACCTGAACAACCTCCCTTGGTGAGGTGGGTCCTCAAAACACCCATCACTTTCTTATCTCAATAGAGTAGCCTCTGAAGCAGGAGGACAAGCTGACCCTTGAATCACTGGTGATGTGATGTCCATTCATCAAGCAAGGGACACTTTGAAGAGAAATGAATGGTTTAACACCCTCCCCTGCATTTTACCCAGGCAGACTGAGCTGCTTCCCAGGTTTCACCTGCCTAGAAACCCCCACGTTTGCAGCTTTTAATATTCAAGCTTTTAGACTGCTACTCTTTGACTGCAAATGAAGATCAGAAACAAAAGAGCTTCACAGCCTCTGTATCTCAGAGCAGAGCTCAGGAATGTGTGTCATTCTGTATCTTCAGCCATCTACTGTAATCACACTGGAATATTTTAAAAAGCAGAGATCCATGTTCGTTGTTTTCCTCCACACTTGTTTGAAAACCAAAAAAATGGATGTCCAACCCCTCCCCAGGGTGCTGCTCTATGAGTGAGACTTACCAGGGACACTGAGGGTGTCACAAACCTTCACTCCCCATATGCACAGGGACTCTGTTATTGCAAGGTGTGTAGCAGGAACAGGAATTAGCAGAGGCTGGCTTTTTCCAAGGTTCCATGGTTGAAGGTATCATGGGAAGTGGTGGTGTGATTCCTCAGTGAAGGGAATGGTGGCCATGAGCAACATCAGCAACCCAAACCCTGCCTGAAACCCTCTGCTTCTCCCACATCCCGGTGGGGTCTTCCCGCTTGGTCCCACCCACCAGGTTAAACCACCCCAGCTGCTCAGCAGCACTTGCAGGCTGTTACTGCTAAATATATGGAAAGTCAGAGGGGCTCTAAGGAAGTTGGGAAATTTGTTTGGCAAGGTGGGATGTGAGAAAAGAGAAAAGGATGTGGGTTTGAGAGGTATGTGTGTAGGGGTACAGTCAGGATGATGAGGACAGGGATTGGAGGGATGTGGGGCTTGAGAGAGGGTGGTGCTGGACGAGATAAGAATGGGATTCTTGGTATCTATTGATTTAAGCTCTTGAGAATATTTGTACTCTTCCAGAATAGTGTGGGCCAAAAGAGCTCAACCTGTGAGTATTACATTCAAAGTAGGGGCTACACTGGTAAAATGAAATTAGAGGGCCGTAAGGGATTAGCACCTGTGATTAAAAAGTTTCTCAAATTTGGGTTGTTAGTGGAATGTGAATCCAGGTAAAACACACCAATTGTGACAGTAAAGAAGGCTGATGGCAAAAGTTATCGATTAGTGCAGGATTTAAGGGAAATTAACAAAATAACAGAGGACATACACCCAGTCATAGCAAATCCGTACATACTTTTGACCACACTGACAAATGAATTAGGGTGGTTCACAGTTTTAGATCTCAAGGATGCCTTTTTCTTTTCCAGAAGGTTTTATTTTGCTTTATTTCCAAATATGCAGGAGACGTAGCTTTTAAATGGTGCTTAGGGTTCAGCATTGCAAAAGGCCAACCTTGGATATTACTGCACTGGGGGTGTGAGGGAAGAACACATTTATGGGACCAGGGGGATGGGACATTAAATGGGCTCATTTTCAAAATTAACACGCTGGGCCCACACACTCATCTTGTAAGTAATAAGAATTCTGGAGGTCAATCTTTATCCTCAAGGATGCTTTGTATGGTCTTTACTCTTCCTCAGAGACACAGGGAACTCCAAGGCAGTTAAAGCTGGGGGTTCATGTTGGGTTTTAACTCCTGGCTGCAAACTGCACATCCTAAAACAAACATACTCCATTTGATCAAAACCAATGTAAGTTCTTTTGAGACATTCAGTTTTTCACTGAGGAAAAATGTTCCTGTCTAGCTGCAGGTGACATTTAAAACCCAACCTAGTATTTTAAAACATGACAAAGAAGAATATTTAGATATAAAGCTTAAATGAAAATAAGGTTATTTGAGACTTGTCACAAGATTTAACTAGCCCACAGCCATACCAATGTTTCTACCAACTCCTTATGTGCATTTGGGTTTTACATTTAGATACAAAGAGAACTGCAGCCTGGCCTTGGACAGGTGTCACTGTGGCCATGCGGAACTGAGACAAAGATAAATTAATGAATGAGTCTAAGGAAAGACTTCAAATAAAAAAAGTTGGGATAAGTTTTTAAAAATCTAGTTCTTTGTGTAAAAAGAAATTCTTCATAAAACCTTTGTGACTGAAAAAGAGAAAACCAGCAATTTGGCTGAAAATATTTTGACGTCACACTTGTATATTAAAAAAAAACAAACCCACAGGTGTGTTCCACAAATGGGCAAATCAGGCACTTAACCAACTGTTTGTTTTGAAGCACTTTGGGTAATGTTCAACAGCTGTTTCTCTCCTCTGATTGTTCTTAAACACCAAATGCCAATTTTTAAAAACCTTCACCTTTAAACCAGAGTAAATGCTTGTTTCAGCTCCCAGCCTCTGGATTTGATATTGATTCTGTTTAAAACAGATTTCAGAGAACAGCTTTGGGTAAGAGAGCAACTTGGTGATAAGGAAACTGAAAAGCCCTCAGTGCTGTGCTGACGCCTCCGTACCGTGCTGCTCGTGGTTTACAGCGTGCAAACGGAGGAAGAGACATTTGTTCATGTGCCTGATATCTGCTGCACCACCAACAAAAATAAACAAACTGTGTGCAAAGATCCTTCTTTTGTTCCAAGAAAGATCATCAAGGTGTAAAAATACTAGATGAGCTACACACCCTTAGTTATGTACTATTTGTTGGACTGCAAAATGTAAGAGCAAAGTGTGTGCAGATGTCCAGGGGAGAGGGAAAATGCTCCTTTTTGCACAGTGTGTGTCCAGTTCCCAAATGTCAAGATAATCCCAGTGGCGACAAGAAGGAGAACTTTTTACATTTAGTAACATTTATTTCTGCATTCGGTATCAAGTACATAAGTGCAAATATTCAGAGTCCATAATTAAGTCCATTAGGAACTACAGAGAATGTAATACAAATCGTAATAAATTGAACATGCTGGAACTTTCCAGTTACCATACATGTAAATCAGCCTGTCAATCCTTTACGACAAAAGTACTGGGTTTTGTTTTCTTTTTTTCTTTTTTTGAGTTATACAAAACTGATTACCATAAGTACCGATTACTGTTCATTTTATTTGTGCTGGAAAACACTAAAACATCAGTCTACAATTCTATATAGTTAATAAAGATGAATCCAACCAGCAACCCAGTGACGTAGAAGCAATTTTAACTATTGCATCAAGTGCGCTAAGCAGGAAAGCCCCTAGCCACATGTAACATTAAAAGTTATAGAAGCAATGCCAATAGAAGAAGGAGAAACACTAAAAAAAAAAAAAATTAAATAAAGAGGTCAATATTATTTAGGCTCTCACCATCATGCACTTTATAAGCAACACAAAAAACCACATCTAGTACACTTTTCTCTTTACTATACTTTAGTGCTTGACACAAGTGATTGCAAATATTCTAAGTGCAGAAGCAGCAGGGGAAAAGCACTGCTTCCGAGTTTTATGTTTCTAAGATTATGGTGTCGAGAAAAAAAAAAAGATAAATTTGCAGTAAAGTGTAAGAACAGAGCTGTTTTCACTCCAGATTTCCCCATTATGCACTACTGTAGTCGATGGATTCTTGATGTCTGCTTTACTCTGCCTTTCTCTTAGCACCTGGGATTTTAGCTTGAATCCTAAAAAATAAAGATGAAAAAGAAAAAGGATTATATGGTGAGGCATATACGGCGAATTATTCCATTCCAGTGGTTCCCCACTTGGACTCCTATCCAGGGATAATCTCTAGTCCATGTTCAGTGTCTTGTCTCTACAGGTGAATTAAAGTGCCATGAGAAACAGAAGCGATGCCCATCTATGTGTCCTTACAGGCCTGTTTTTTGGCAGTTCATGTAATCTTGGGATGTGTTCAGTGATATTCTCCCCCCAACATCATTTCTCCATGGTCTATTGTCTATAGAAAGCCAGGAAGGAAGTCTAAAAAACGAATTTTCAGTACAAAATTTCACCCAGGTCTCCTGCCTGTTCCATGGCGGTTTGAAACACTAAAGCTCGTGGTGCTTCCAGGTATTTTCTTTCTGTAACAGGGTGGTATTCTAATTCCCACTTTGGGCATTAATGATATTAACTCCCTGAATGCAAAAAAACAGGCTTGGAGTGGTCAGTGGGGAAGAGAATTAAATCATCCCTTCCTGTTTGTCCTGGCCAGGTACCAGTGTGGACATCAGTCCATGACTGGGCTGCTCTATCCACAGTTCCCCCAAACGGCAGGAGAGGGGAGAGAAAGCCTGTGTTTCTCCAGGGATCTGCCCTCCCTCAAGCTCTCACAATTCAGGATCTGGGGAGGACACCACTGATAGGACACAGTGTCCCCAGGACCAGCCAGGCCCCAGCCACCCCCAGGGCACCACAACCTGACAGCAGGAGCTGTGGTGCTGAACTCACTTTGCCACGACCGTGTTTATGTGGGTCCGCACCAGCCCCAAGTATTGATCAATCTGTGCCTGCAAAGAGCAAGAGGAGACCAAGTCAACGAGGAAATAACCAAGCAGAGCCACCCAGACACCCCAAATGCACCGTGCAGACAGACCTACCTGGTACTTGTCATATACAACGGGGAGAGTAAACATAGACACCACAGCTGAGGAGAAAAAGAGCACAGTGTTATGTTCCTGCAGATCAGATTCCTCCAGAGGAGAGACCTACTTCAGTGGCAAACACATTTTCGTGCCACTTGGTCAGCTGATCCACCAGGGAGCTTTGCATTAAAAATGCACTTTGCTCAAGCCTCCCAAATATGGAATTCCCCATTGCTCTGGGACTGGGAGCTGCAAAACCGCAAGCTGCAAAGTAGCTCCAGCAGGAGGGAGAGCGCGATAGAACAGTGAATATTTACTGGGAAGGGAAATAAATGTTGGTGGTTTGACTGAGGGGGAGGCATGCCAGAGATAGGCTGTTTTGTCTAAGTCGAAATCGAGAGGGAGCTCAAGTTAAAAATAGATTTTTAAAAGAAATGTTGATTTTTACCCATTATCAGAAGAGTCAGGCCATTGAAGAGGGCTCCCACGTAAGTCAGCAGCCACATTAGTACTGCAAACTAAATTAAAGATGGATCATTACATCACCTCCAGTGTCAGCATAAGAAGAAATTCGTTTGCTTAACTAGCTAACGTAACAGCACATTAGCCTTTTTTAATGTGGGAGTGATTAAGTAAGGCACATTAGGAACCAGGTAATTTTTCTAGGTGTATAAACCCCGTTCTCCGTTCTGCTTCTCACCCTCTTAGCCGAGCTCTCAGGTCTATTTAGTGCTTAAATTGCACCCATATAGGACTCTGCATTGAAAATGGCATAGGCAGAATTTTGCATCAAATTTTTATGATGGCAGGGGTCATCCCAAACAGGTTAACCAGAGCCCTGAAGCAATAATCGCAGGGACTGATAACACCTGAGGCTGAGAGATGGGTACATTTCCCTAAAATTCTTTACTAATTTAGGAGCCTAACCCATGTCTGCTCTCTTAATGATCTTCTCTTTGCTCTAAAGGGCACCTGCTTGAGTGTAAGGCTAAAAATCAGTAATTATTTCATCAGGGAGTGAAAAAAGACCTTCATCCATAGCAGGAAATGCCACCAGTAGAGGAAATCCAGATTAACAGAGGGGAATATTATTTTATAGCAAAGCAATAGAAAGCATAATGCAGGGATGCTTCTAGAACTGACGTGGAGCTAAGCTGATTCTGCAAATTTCTCTTATTACCTATCAATACATTCAAATGGAGAGTGCCAAACCTCTGAAGTGCTGGAAACAAACAGTTTTAAAATCAAAAAGCAGAGCAACTTTTGTATTTGGAGCTACACAAAACTAGGTTTCATGACAACCCTGTCAACACGGGAAGCAGCTCTTTGAAACGTAGATTGATCCCCTAGAGAGGGGTTAAAAATATTTAAAGCCATCTTACTTTTAAAGAATCCACGAGGTCCTGAACGAGAAAGAGTCTCCTCAGCTCTTTGACTGTGCTGTTGACGTATAGCTGGAGACAATCTGTGTATTTCTGGATCTGGTCCTGTGAAAGATTCATCTCCATCTCCAAGTAGGCTCTGCCAGAAACACAGGCCCCGTTACAAATCCGGGAAGTTTCCCCCGCTGTTCACGCTCGTACCCATCCACCCCATCTTTCCCTCCTTCCCAGACCTCATTTCTGTGTGCTGGAGCAACTTGTTCCCCTCCCTGCAGGCACAGGGCCATCAGCACCCCCTCCTCACCTTGCATGACCCACCTCCCCAGCTGATGGCTGAGCTGGGGTTGTTTGCCTCCAGCCTCACCCTCTTCCCACACAGAGCCTGGTCCTGATGGGATTTCTCTCTTTTCCTCACCCAGAGGGGGATACAAATCTGACCTGGGAGGTTTCCCCACAAATTTCTGTGCTGTTCTCTGAGCTACTCCCCCATACTGAGTCGCAGCTCAGAACTGACCCAAGTGAAGCAGAAGGAGCAGCACCCCAACAAGACTCTTTTTCTCTGTCTGTGTGTGTGTATTTGAAACCATACCAACTGGTGTGCCAGTTTACCAACTGGTTGGCACAGCAGAGGAGAAAGGATCACTGTTCTCGTGGAGCAAACCCTCTAGACCCTGTGGAGAGTGGGGAGGCACTGGCACCATCACTTAGATATTGGGTTGCTGGAGAAAAGATATAGATAGTTTCCTTCTATGCCCAACAGATTGTGCTCAGAAACAATGCTCTTTTTGCTTGCAGGTAAGCTGTATTATCACTAGCTCTAACGAAACTCCGTTCCTCTGCTTGCTAAAAATTTCCTGTATCTTTTTGAGAAAAAAACCCTATGTCTTAGAGGATGACAATTTTTGTGGTGTTTCGCTTTTCTTTTTCTCTCCAGCATCTAAGCCCATAGAGCCTTACAATTTTTGAGACGCTGTGGAACAGCAAATATTATTATTTCCCGCTTGATGAGCAAGAAGAGGATTTCATCCAGCACAAAAAGGGCCCTTGGGCATCACTACAAAGCCACTCACTTGAAGGGGTGGCCCTCGTCCGTCTTCTGCACGGCCTGTAGGACTGATTTGTAGATTCTGAAGCTGATGGTGGCCGAGAGGCCGGCCAGGGCCAGGTAGGCCACGACGCTGACGACGCTGAACTGGGTCAGGGAGAAGAGCAGCAACAGGAGGCTGCCGAACACGATCCCTGTCTGCTTGATGTCACGCCAGTACAACAGGTCGATAGCTGGGGGGAGAAGACCAAATTGTTAAAAGGCGGGAACCGCAAAGGCATCGAGGGTGGCCACCGTGGCCACTGTGACCCTCGGAGTCCCTGCAGGAGGGCGAGGGGAGCGGTGATGCTCCTGCTCACGGCAGCACCAACAGGAGCTCCTCAGCAGGAGCAGCGAAGGGACTTGAGCGACGCGCTGAGGAAATTACAGCCGATGACCTACTTGAAATCCTTGTTTTCCTTGTGCCTGTGCCTGGGTTAGATAAGATGGATGAATATCTCCAACCGCAGCACGGTGGGTGGGTCTCTTGCAGCAGCAAGGCAAGTGCAAGCTGGGGTTTGTGTTGTTGCTAGGGCCGTATGGAAGATTTCAACCTTCCTTGCATTTACTCAATCTGAAAATTCCAAATTTTTATTTCTTTTTTCACAAGTTCAAATGCCAAATGCTTGATCAAAGCGTTTTCCAGTTTTGGTTGTTGATAAATGAACGAGAAAGTTTGGGGCAAGCCACTATAAACCACTTCCCCATTCAAAGTTTGGACGATTTAATTTTGTTATTTCATGAGTTTTGAGAAAGGAAAAGACTCCCGGCTTTACCACTGCTTAATGGTTCCATGAGTAGGAAACCATTTGTCAGGTAAGGCCTTCAAATACAGAATAAATCTCTCTTGCTACTCAATCCAACCATCTCAGAAATACTAAAAGGGAAAAAAAAAAAAAAGCTTTCTGCTTGTTACATAACTTCCCCTATCCATGGGAGGTGCTGGTTAGAACAAAACAAGTGCGTAAGACCATTTTCAACTAGTGCATTTTCACATTTGTCAAGCAGTTAATTTTTACAGTGTTTTTCACCCACTTTGTATACTTTATTTCAACCTCTCCAGCAAAAAAATTTTAGCATCCAAGACAGCCACTATAAAAGCAAAATTCTACAAAAGGATTGTGGAATATCCAGTCCACAAAGGTGAATTTAATCTGTTTGCACCTACAGCCTGTTTCTGAGAGCACTCTTCATCTAGCCAGAGAACGTGCTCATGACAATCTAAACAAAACAGCTTTAATTTCATGCACTGCACAAGTCCTCAAGAACAGCTTGAACACACCACCAGCCAAACACATTTGAGAGATGCCACTTGTCAAATCATTCTGAACAAAGAGTAAATTCAGGAAAACTGCAATCTGTCAGGAAAAAAAAAAAAAAAAAGAAGTCACTGATACTAAAAGAAACAAAATTAATCCAGCCTCCCAGTCCTTATCATCTAATCTCCAAAAATTGTGAGTCACCACGGCGTGTTTGCCTTGAGTCAATGAGTTATATTACTCATTACTATTACATGTATTAGTGTTGCTTTACAGTGATGGGCTTGAATGCAAAAATTGCTGTTGTATTACTGAGCTCTCTTTGAGCACCATTCACACCCAATTACATTCTCCATCAACATACACTATATAATAGCCTTTTACTATTTTTAAACACTCAGCACCAGACCTGTGATTGTGAGCACACATGACTGGATCCTATGGGCTGCGTGGAAGCCACGGGACAAGGGACCTTGGTACCTGTTTTGGGATCCTGGGTGCTGACTCCACAAAACAGGGACCAGTCTTTTACAGATGTATGCCCATGTCTGCTTCCTGCAGAACCCCTGGCACAGGGAGTGGGGAATGCTCCAAAATGCAGGTTCAGGATTGTCAGAGCACCTGCATGAGGAGGTTTAGCAGTAGGACCCAGCTGGAGCTCCACAGATTGCTCACAGTGATGGGATGATGGAGCACCCGACTCCATCCTTGCAAACTGTCCTCACAAAATGGCACCCAGGACACAAACGTGCAGGTTTGGCCATTTTCCATATTCTTTTTCAGTAAAGGTGCTGCAAAATCCTGCAGCACAACAACTGGGTGCTTTCAACAGCATTTGGACAGGAGGTGTTATACTTTCTGTGAGGGTGGTGAGGCCTTGGCACAGGTTGTCCAGAGGAGCTGTGGATGCCCCATCCCTGGAAGTGTTCAAGACCAGGCTGGATGGGGCTTGGCACAAGTGGAAGTTGTCCCACGGCAGGAGGGTTGGAACGAGATGATCTTTAAAGTTCCTTCCAACCCAAACAATTCTATGGTTCTGTGATTATTCACAAGCTGATATTTTTTGTGCTCAAAAATTACTCTGTCAGAGGACAGTACTGGAAATTTATGCAAATCTGACTTCGAGATACTTAAGTTTTCTATCACACAAACCCTCAACATTAAATTAAATAAGCCCAGGTGAGCTGGTGTATGTGACACATCATCTGCTGGTGACAGAAAAAGGACACATACCAGGGGAAAACACCCCGTGGGACACGGGCAGTAGAGAGGCAAACAAACGAGAGCTGAGCCAAAAAATACAAACCCGACTCCAACAGAGTTCCCTGAGTCAATCCAAATCAATTATAAGATCCAAAACGAGCAACTAAGCCTTTTTCTTTAGATGATCTTCCAGCCCATACTCCTGCAGACCGGCAGTGGGCTGCATTCTCATGCGGAGAGATGCCAAACTGCATTTTCTGATTCCCCTCAAAAAGGAAGAAGCTGAGTTACTCAAGACAGACTTGACCAGGTATGTGTATATCCTGAAAGCTGTCTGTGCCTGCCATGGAATGACTGGGATATTTACTGAGCTGTATCAGGTAAGGAAAGGATCAGAGTGAGATGGACAGAGGCCAAGTGACACACTTCTGGGGACACACATGCACGAGGGAGGAGATGAAAAGCATCTGGCCTCTTTCTCCAGCCAAAGGAGGCCTGGAAGAGAGGGATCCTGTGTCTTTTAGACCTGAGGCAAATATTCCCATGTGCATGGGAAAAAAAAAGTGCCAACTGCTAGTTGGAAAATCTCAGCATAGAAAAGGGAGATACGAGTTGAATGATTTTTACATGGCTCTCCCAGTGCCCAGGTCCAGCCTGGGAACACATTCCTGCCCTCCATGGCCTGCCAGATCTGTCAGGATTTTCAAGGGCAGGAAGAACATCTGCCTTCTCCTCATCTCCCTCAAAGGGATAGGGAGCTGCAGCACTGCTGCCCTGTCAAGCTGTTCAGGTGGGATTTGCTGCTCCTGCAGCCATTCCTCCTCCGTTAAGGAGAAGGGGCTGAGCCAAACCTCTCTGCAAAAGGTGATGCAGGAGGGAGGTGAACCTCACAGCTGCTTGGGCAGGGAAGGGGGAGAAGGAGAATCCAGAACTAGAAATCAGTGGAGACTTGGGGAGAATTTGGCTGACAGGCCTCAGGGATTTGAGCTGTATCAGCTCTTCTGGAATTTAGATGCTGCTAAAAACACCTGAGCTACACCTGTCAGAGCCATGTTTTCTCCTTCAGCTGCAGCTTCAGTCACTTCAAAGGCTTTTTACATCATTGGAATGGAATAGAATAGAATAGAATAGAATAGAATAGAATAGAATAGAATAGAATAGAATAGAATAAACTGACTATTTCAGTTGGGAGGCACCTACAACCATCACCTACTCTAACAGCCTGACCAATTCAGGGCTGACCAAAAGCTAAAGCAAGTTGATGAGGGCATTTTCCAAATGCCTCTGAAACACTGACAGGTTTGGGGCACTGACCATCTCTTTGGAAGCTTGTTCCAGGGTATTACCACCTTCTTGGTAAAAAAATGCTTCCTTGCTGAGACAGTAGCCAAACACATTTTTGTCCTACATTTCCTTACATAAACAAATCTCCCTTAAAAGCAGGCAGAGGTACACTGGGTGAAGAATGCACCAGCTGGGACCCTTTGCCTGGCTTCCCCAGAGTGCCATTTTCTCCTGTAACCATTTACACCAGAGCCAAAATACCTGTCACATCAGTGTCTGGTGCTGTAAATAGAGACCAAAGGGCAAAGGAATAAGAAATTTTCTCCTTGACCATCAGGCGAACCCAGACTTGCATCAACCCTCCTCACACCCTTTTTTAAAATTCTAAACAGGAATGAAAATGAAAGATGAGGTCGTCCACCATGCTTGTATGTCTGCTTTGAGTTTCACCTCAGCCTACATTCATGTAAAACTGACTAAGATACCGAACAACTCCTCCCAAACACTCTCTGACCCCATGGTTTTAATGCCATTCAACAGGTCACTAAGTATAACCACTGCCTGAGCCTTTGCTGAAGGGCAGCTGCCTGTTCCTGCCTGCACCCCCCCTTCCTTGGCATCCTGAAGAGACACCCAGCCAGGCTGAGAGCAGCCCCCCCAGCACAGGGGGACACAGTGGGAAGGAGGATGGCAGGGCCAGGAGCCGAGCTGGAACTGCAGCTTTCACACACGCACTCCTCTGCAGAGCCACTCGCCAGCACGCGCCTGGCCAGGCTGAGACAGCTTCCAGCCCAGCTCTAAGGTGGGTACAGCCTTCCCCAGATCAATTGAAGGACAGAGGATCCCTCACAGCATGAATTAACCACATAATGATTAAGTGCTTTGGTCAATCAGAAGGGAAAGAATGAAAGGTCCTAGTGTGGTGCAGGGTCCTGCAAGCACCGGGCATTTTCCTGGGAGGGGGTGTGCGTGTGCTCGGTGCTGCCCAGACCCCACCACAATGGCACAATTCGGAGCAATGCACGCTGAATATTCATGAGGCAGGAGGCTGGTGCCTCGTGAGGCTGTCGATGTGTGATGTGCATGCAATTGGACAGGGGCTCAGCCTGTTTGGCTGAGCAAGATCCACCTCCGAGAGCCAAAACGCCAACTTCAAACCACCCAGGTTGCTTGAGAGGATTTGCGAAAGGGGTTTGGGCACTGAGCTCAGCCTTGGCTTCGCTTGAGGGCTGGGCTCCTTCTGTTTTGAAATTCACTACTGTAAAATCCTGACCATGCCCATTAACATGCAGAAGCCGTTCAGCTGTAGCTTTCCATGATCTCCCTTCGGCCTCCTGGAAGGAGGGAAGCAACATCACTCACTTTGCACTCTTCACAGTACAACTCACCAGAGGTCTGAGTCATTTGTGGAGGTAGAAAAGGACTCTAGGTTTTGCCAGAACTGCCTCAGACTCAAAACTATTTGCATTTATTAAGGAAGACTTACCAGCCATCTTTAAGACAGCAGCGCTGCAGGTCACTGCCACTGCCTTTGAAGAATTTCTCTGGAGGAGCGTGTCTGATGAGCTGTTTGTCTGCAAGTATCGCCTGCCTGTGCTTTTTAAATCACAGCAGAACTAGCAAAATGTTACTCAAGTAGTCTTCCAGTTGAAAGATTTTTCAAGGGTGCCAAAACAGTGCTTTTAAGCCATACTTTATGGCAGAACCTCATCTGACTAAACTAATGGGATCCTGCACTTGGGGCCAACTGCCAGACGAGCAAAGGTGAACTCCACGGTACAAGAAACCACCTGTTAATATGAACAGCTGGTAAATACCCATGTTTGTGGGGCAGGCTAAAATAAACCTCACAAATGTAAGAAACAGCAGCAGCAGGCAGTGCTTGTGCCAGCAAGGAATGGTTCCCTGGTGCCTGAAAGCTCTCACAGCTCTTACCATGGCTCGCAGCACAAAACGTTTCTGTTCCTCAGTATTTGGTGTCAAAAAAGCCAGAAGACAGATGTGGGGGCTGGAAAGGGCAGTGACAAGGTAGACTAATTAAAAATGCTCCTGAATACATTCTTGTCAGGACCTGGGAACACAAGGGCTGGGCTTTGAGGGTTCACATGGTCCCCAAAAGCCTCGTGGTGTGGGGCAGCTGCAGGCCCAGCCTTCTGAGCAGAGATCCCAGAGGGAGAATAGAGGATCCAAACCAACTTGTACCTAAAATATCCTCCTGCATGGTTATGTTTACTTTTGTAGGAGAAACAGGGATCTGTCCATTCCATGTCTCAAAGAAAGCATTTTAGGATGAAAATTAATGATTGACCAAGCAGAGACTGGACAATTCAAATCTTCCACAGCTTCTCCTCTGAAAATCTCTATTCTCTCCTTCTGACTTCGCAAGTTTTTCCTCTTCTGCAACAACTGTGTGAAAAATGATCATGCACCAAGCAGGATTTCCATGGAAGTTAGTACAAAAAGGGTGAGCAAACCCCTGGTACCCAGCCTTCAAATAAGGCCTGTGGGCCTTGATGATTATATAAAAGGTTAGATGCTCTTTAGTACACTACTAACACCCTTGGAAGAGTTCAAGCTGCCCTCCCCACCATGGAGCTACCACCGGGCCTCCCGAGGAGGTAAAATCAATGGGTTGTACAGCTTCACTCCCTATCTAGTAACAGTTTTTAAGAGAAGTGAGAAAAACCTCTCTGTGCACAGCCTTTACTTCCGTGCACAGTGTAATATTACAACTTCATAAATATAAATAACTGCATAAGGCATTTCTCAGACCTTCTGGGAGTGAAAAGATTAGGAAACACAATTTAAGAAGAACAATCTTGTTTATAGCATTGTCACAAAAGTATTTGACAACAAATGTGACAATGCTGTAGGTTTTGAGTAGAAATAAATATTGCTCACACTCAAAGCAAGCCCAATTTGCAGCTTGAACCACAGGACAGCCTTTGCCTCTCCTCTCCAGTGAAGGATCCAAAGTGGACATTGCTCCCCTCCCCACAACAGATTTGATTCTAACGTAATACAGATGGATACACAGTTTAATGAGCAGTCTGCTGCCTTCAGGAGACTGCTGTGATGAACAGCAGAGCCAAGAGAGAATATCTATGCTGTTTCATGAGGCATATCTCCTGATCCTTCATCTCCAGCCTTGAGGAATCTCTCCATTCCTCTTCCTCTCGTACACACTGACCATTAACCTCCTGTCCTCAGTTCAGCTTTATATCTTTATCATCCACCTCTTTCAAGACTCAACTTGAAAGTTCAGACCTTCTTGGTCCCCAGAGTCTGATGAGAGGAGACCTGGAACAAGAACAGGATCAGGGAAAAGGAAAACCTTGATACAGGATGCCCTCCATGTTATGTGCTACAACATCTGCAAGATCAGGATGTGAGCAAAAAAGTATTGATCGATTGCCTTATGTGAGGCACCAGGGTAGGCTTGGGTAGACAGAAGAGGATTGGCAGTAAAAGAGGATTGCCAGTAAAAAATCAACCCTACAGCCACACCACACAGGAGTCTATTGTAGCATTTATTATTATTAATTATTAATGACTATGTGATTGGTGCTACTATTAATCACTACGCTGGTGTTATTTTCATTTTCACGTGAGAGATGCATAAAGACCAGGACTGAGCACAGCAGCAGGAGAAATACACAACTCCTGCTCATCAAACTGTATCACTGCCAAGCAGAGTCCCTGAATGCAGTCTCTGAGTGCACATAATGCTATGGAAATGTTAAGATTTTCCTGAGATGCTCCTGGACCAAAGAAATAGACCTGGACTCTCTCTTAAACTCTATCCAAATATCTGAAAATCTGCAGATTTTCAAAATGAGTGGTTTAGACCTATGTTATTTATAATGAAATATGTTGTGGAGAAAGTGCCCCTTCTGACATCAAAAAAGCCTCACCAGAACTCACTTCCCAGAAGACCTAATGAAAACAAAAGCAGCCCTCCAACACTGCCTTCAACTATTGCCCCACCATCACCCTCTTGATGGAGTTTAAATTAATCCTCAGGGAATACCTTAAAATACTCTTACTTTGGGAGAATTTTCACCTTGTTCTAGTAATGAAAGAATATTTTCCATCATTTCTTAAAAGACATGGCTCTGAGCAACCTGGTCTGGTAGAAGGTGTCCCTGGCCATGGAATGGGGGTTGGAACTGGATGATCTTTAAGGCCCCTTTCATCCCAAACCATTCTGTGATTCTGCGCAGGCACAGCAGGTGTGCAGAGCACATTTTCTCACTGATTATTTTTTGCCATCCACCGGAACGTGCTGGAAGAAGAATTGATACAATTTCTGCATCAGTGACAAAAAAAAAAATGAAAGCAAATCTGAAAGTGGTAAACTATCTTGACAAATTTCCTTCAAACTTCACAGGAAATCATCTGTCAAATTAGGAAATAAACTTCCCCTAAGTTGGTCTAGTTTTACGAAACTATTAGCTAAATTGGTTACAGCAGGTGATGCCTTGGTTCCAAGGTTTCAGCCCTACCAACATCCAACATAAGAACCAAATACTGAGACAGATCTTTGTCAAGTGGATCCCAGCTGAGAGATCAGCCCACAATATTTTCAGGAAAGCACTGAAGGCACCAACTGGCTGAAGTTATATTCTCGTTATAAAGCTGTAATTAGACTTCACAACTGTCAATAAGATTACAGATTAACAGCATGCAACCGCATTATTGCCATCGAAATTCTTTATCAATCTTAAAGTGAGGAACATCGTCATGAACGGTTGCTACAGCTTCCCATCACCCTTTGGAAATCAATGGATATATCAATCAAGTAAGGGAGCTGGCTCTCTGAAAACAGCTGCCAAGGAAATGATAATCAATAACTGCAGTCCCAGCAGAGTTATGTCAACTAGATGGACTTGATGAAGTCTGCAGTCCTTTTCCACATTAAGTTATAATTATAATGTGGGTAATATTTAGGATCATTTCTATGAACAGTTCATGGGCCTGTGTCTCTGGATCTTTACATTTTTCTTTTTTAACGAGTTTTACAGAAGGTAGAGGCTGCAGGAGCAAGCTTGACACTTATGACCAGCCAAGAGCTGGTATGTAGAAGGAAGAGTGAATATTCATGAGGACCAGTGTACTGACATCAAATAACTCCACCTAGCTGGGGTGCAAACTTGGGCACTGATCTCCTGATCTCTTCTCTCTGGTGCCCAGAGACAGGACCTGAGGGACTGAGCTGTGTCAGGAGAGGTTTAGGTTGGATATTAGGAAAAGTTTCTCACCCAGAGGGTGTTTGGGCACTGGAACAGGCTCCCCAGGGCAGTGGTCACAGCACCAAACCTGACAGAGCTCAAGGAGTGTTTGGACAATGCTCTCAGGCACAGGGTGGGATTGCTGGGGCGCCCTGTGCAGGACCAGAAATTGGACTTTGATGACCATAGTGGGTCCCTGCCAGCCCAGGATATTCTATGGCTCTCTGTCCTTCCGAATCCAGAGAAACCTCTCCAGCAGGGTGTGGACCTGTGTCCCGCCGGGCTGAGCTGAGTCCCTGGGGGCGGCACGGGGACCTGCTCCTCCACCTGGAGCTGGGGGCTGCCCGGGCCCAGCTGCTCCCGGCGGGAAGCTGCGCTCTCTGTCACACACCGGTGTCACACACACGGCTGGCACTGGCTATAGGCTGCTCCTCCAAGGCCCCTGGCCACCAGCACGCCCAAGCGGGGACATTTCTCCTCACGCTCATGCATTATGCATGGCTCCATCCCAGCCTGCTTCAAACGCATCACCTCCCAGTGCGGACACGGCTCGGGCGTGGAAGTCGCTGCGATTCCCCAAAGCCACCCGTGTTGATGTTTTGAATGAAGCAGACGCCCAGCAGGGGTGAATTACTGTCCTGCTCACCCAAGGGCTGGATCACGATCTACCTTGGCTCTAATCCTGCTGTACCTGCAGGATGGGCAGGTAAAAACCAGTATTTCTAAATGGGTGCAGCAGCAGCAGTTGATTCACTGCAAGGGAAATAAGAGTACCTCTACTGAGTGGGGGCAAAGTCAAAGCTTCACCAAGAGTCTCTGCAGCTTCTCGTGATCCCCACCCAATTTGACACCAATTACAAGTACTACATGATCAATTCAATGAATCAGTTAGTTGCAGGCTTGCTTGTTTAGTAATCAAAACTTTTGTTAACCTCATTGATGTATCTGCGTAATTTCAGTAAAAATATGCTCTGTATTTACTGAGGTTTCTCTCTGCATCTGTTACACTCACAGACACATTCCAGACTTTTCAGGGAGGAACCATAATTCCATTGACAATCAAGCTGGCAAAATTATACAACTCTGGATTTGCACAAAACTGATATTCCAGGCTGAAACAGAGACAACATGAATAATAGATACTAAAGGAATCAATGAATCGTCTTTAGTCTTCATTCTTCTGAATTTTAAATTTCCTCTATTTTATCTGGGACTGATCAAAGAATTTTGATGACAGAAATAATATTCTGTGGCTATTTCATGTTTTCTGCAGGATCATTTTGGAATCATAAAGCACCACCCAAGGAAAAGAAAAAAATATGCAAATGCTGTGGAAGTGAGGCAAGTGATTTATTTTAACTGCGTTGATTTTTTCAGACCTGGGATTTTTTTTTCAAATCAGCATGGGACACATTGTGTCATTCAGTTTTCATCAAATCTACCTCCCTTTCAAAAAGGAAAGCACTGAAAGAGAGAAACCCCACTATTATTATTGATTATTAATTAAAAAACAGCAGCATGCCTTTCATTATTCCCCTTTTTTAATTTATGAATTTTTTTTTCTGATAAAGAAAGGAAATACTCGGTTCTAAAAACAGGTGGTTCAGCAATCTGACTCAGCAAATCAATGTTTTTATAAGAATCAGCAAAACACTGAGCATTTTTGAAGAAAAACTCAAACCCAAACCCCACCCTACGAGGAAGTTTATCTGCAAAGCTCAGTTGGAAAGACCCTGAAGTTTGGTTGTAACTCTCCTATATAAACTTAATGAATCCCACAAACGTATGGAAAACCCTTGCCCTTCATTTCGCTGTGGAAAGCCGGAGCTGCTGGAGCCTGGCATTTAACAAGTGCATCTGTTTACTTTCCAGCTACTCATCTTCCTTGAAAAATCCTCAGTTCCTAAATGCAATTAGACGCTGAATTGAGATTGCAAAAATATCAAGCTCCCTAGAGACAAGCGTCTGAAACGTCTTCCCATGCCCACCCCTCCCCAAAAAGCACTTCAGGAAGGTTTTCCAGCTTCTGTTGCATCGAGCTGCGTTTATGAAACTATGTCTGCAAGAATCCTGGACCCTTTAACGAGATGATGCCATGGAGTAATCTCTCTCCCAGCGACCCTGCTGTGAGCATCAGCATCATGAACTGACTATTCAGCGTAAACATGCACCTTAAAATTAAAAAATACATCCAAACAAAGCCTGCCCGAAGCAGCCCCAGCCCGCCTGGCAGGATCAGCCGCTAGCTTTTCTCCCTCTAATCTGCCCACCGAGCAGCGTCACAGAGACTGTCTTTTATCAAAACAAAGGCTGGATGCTGGCTGGGAAGTGTGAAGCCGACTAAAAATGGCTGAAAAGCCGTCCAAGGCACCCGGGAAGGTGGCCAGCCCCACCCAGCGCAGACACCGACCCGCTCGAAATACGCTGAAAATCAGCCCAAAAGGGAGATGCCATTGTTCCCTTCGCCTACGCGGCAGCGACACAACATCACCGCAATATTTTACCCCCGAACGAGTGCTCGGGAGCATAATGAAAGGATTAATTTCCTTTTTTTTTTTTCCCTTTTTAAAGCAATCCTAGAGCGAAGTAGGAAGCGGGGGGCCATCCCGCGGTGCCCCGGCGCTGTCGCCCTCCTTGCCGAAGCTGCGTTTTCTTTGTGTGACACCCGGCTAAGCCTGGCTCTGGGTGTGTCCGTGGGCAGGAGGCACCCAGGAGCCCAACGCCACCACCTCCAACCCTCGCCAGCCCCTGCGGGCACCAAAGCACCGTCACCCGGCTTCCCTAAAGCCCGAAAGGTAGGAAATCATGCCAGCGATATCCCGACGGAGAGAGTCGAGGATGGGGAATGACGCCGCTAACAGCAAGGGCGGATGCTTTGGGAATGAGCTGTAAGGTGGGAAGGGAGGACCTGGGTCCTGGATGCTTTCAGGGTGAGACACCTGGGGAATGGGAGAAATGCATGCCAAGAAGAGAAATAAGGGCTTTTAATCTTTCTTTCTTAAATTACCCCCAAAGAAAAGCTTCGCGGGGAGGGAGAGGAAACAGCATGCAAAGGCCCACAGGTGAACAATGCAAAAATGGATGGATCCTGCCTTTGCCTCCTCTGCCATGCAGTCCTCCTAGCATGCAACACTAGAATAGATATAATACCCTGACATTTCCAGTTGCTCCAAAGACAGTCCATCTTGGTGGAATCGGCACTGGCTTGCATCTCGGAGAGCTGAGGGATTTGCCGGTCCTTTTCGTCGGAGGCACTGCGTTACCAGTCAGGCATTCCCGAGCATGGGTGGGCTGGTGGGTACCGCTGCCGTCTCCCCGCTCGGCTCCGGACTGATGCTGTAAGCAGCACAGGCGGAGGGGGAGGGCATATTGTACGCGCTGCGGTCTCCACTGCAGCAAATCAGCAGTGTGATGTGGTTGCCCTAGGGAGCAGGCTCCTTTGAAAAGGGGATGCGGTCCCTTTTCAAATCAAAAGCTTGCGCTCGGGCGGCTTAGCCTCCTAAGCCGTGGAAATGGTTAAGGCAACCCGATGGCAAAAGAAATAAAACCAAATTGGGTGTGGGTANCAACCCCTCCTGGTTTTGATGCCTCCCTCTCCTCTGCCCAGCTGGGTGGGGTCAGGGAGCAGGCAGGAAAAAAAAACCAACAAGGTCAGGATCCAAGCCCTACAGAGCAACCCCTATTTTGCTATTATTTTTTCCCAAAACCCTGCGGGCATTGGGTGACCCGTGTGGCCCCCATGCCAAGCCCTGCCACACCAGGGTGCTGAGGACTCCCAGTTGCACCCAGGTTTGGGTGTGCAGGGAATGAGTGCTGCCTCCTCTCACTGCCCAAAATGCTGCATAAACCAGGATTTGAGGAGTAAGAGTGCAGAAATACAGGACAATTTGTGAAAGGCCCACTAATAGCTGAATTTTAACATGGGCCCCAACACTCCTCCCCTAGCAGGACACAGCCCCTGCCTCAGTTTCCCCACCAATAAACTGCTGTGAATAGCCTTGCAGAGACATCATAACCATGCAATGGTCATACTTGGCAAATACTGGGAAACAAAATCCTTTGCCACTCAACCTGTTTGCATTTTCAGATTTCGGGGTGGCTAGTAATATCAAGAAACTCCCCAAGAGTCACCCCATTCCACTGAAGAGTGACCTGAGATACAGACTATGCCAGACTATGTCCAGTCATTTTGAGCAGAATGACCCCAGCTGGGGACCTCTCAGCTCTGAGGCTGGATTTAAACCTTTAGATCATGACAGTTCATGAAATAATTTCACTTTAGCTGTGTTTTACTGAATTTTGCATTTTTTATGTGGAGACACCAACACAGACACAGTGGGTCACATACCCATCAGCATGGGAAATACAGTTTGACCCCCTCTGCTCTTTTGGCTGCAAAAACAGTTTTTAATTCCTGAGTTAACTGATATCTTTTCCAACTGGCAGTAGTAGGTCACTTATCCTTCCCTCAGGTAACTCATAGAAGAAAGCCAAAATTTAAGGAGATTCACCATAGTATTATCTTACTCTTTACCTAGGAAACTGCTGGGATTACAGAGGACAACAGCTACTATTCATGTTTCTAAACCATCCCTGAGACCCCAAAAACACTTGCTCAGGCTTGAACCCAGCACCTTCATTCCCCTAACAGGGAAATCATTAAATAATAGGGGCAGAACTGACTTCAGCTGTCATTGCATGCAGTAAGATTAAACCATCTACAATGTTACAAATCTGGATTTTGTGTTCCTCCCGGCTTTGTTAAAAAAAAAAAAAAAAAAAGGAAGAAGGAGGTTGGCAAAGGACGATTTCTAAGCATGGACTGATTGGTTTAGACCCTTTGCAAGAGCAGAAAATATCCCTATTGATACATTTTGCCCTGCAAACTCCTTGCAGCCCTGCTACTGGGTTTTCAGCACCAAGCCGTAATATGAAGTATTTACAAGCAGTGGGTATCAAACAGAGACATAATTCACATAAAACTTATACATCCTTGTCCCTGGAACAGCCACAGACACCCCAAACATAGTGCATAGGTGAAATTCATGGCTACTGGGCATGTACCACCAGCAACACAGCAGTGAGAAGGCAAAAGATCTCTGTTTGGTCTCACTGTAACTCACATTTCTCAGTCAAGTATGAAGGACAAATTCCCTTTGGACAGAAGAATGGTCCATGTACATTTAACATCCCGCTAATGATTTCTCCTTGCCTTTATTTTTGGTAAGAATTTTTCTTGCCTCAGACTTCATGTCTCCATTTCCTCTTCCAGGCTACCAAAAAGAACCACACCATCAGGCTCTCTGTTTAAATTCTTACTCCCCTTTGGAAAAGTGTCTCTTCAGGCCTGGCCCATGTGATTGGACTCTCCCACACTACTTCCAGAACTATTTTAATCCACAGGCACCAGAACCCATCGCTTTACCAGCAGTAACAAGAACACTGCATTTGTGTCAGAAACAGAACTGAACTGGAACAGTGAGATGAACACACTTAGAAAATGCACAAGGGCTAAGAAGAGCTTCCAGTGGGCACTCACTTTTCCCAGGACCTGAGGCAGGTGAGGGACAGAGGCAACTCTGTGTATGACTACAGAAATTGCACAAAATCCCAATAACCACTGGGTGGATCCAGGACTAAAATGGCCATCAATAAAAAATGCATTTCCACAATGAGATTTTAAATTATGCATTCAGTAAGTAGTGTGCCAGAATTAGGACTAAGCACTTGGCCATCAGTCCTGAGGTTAAGAACTGCTTCTTTGCCACAGAGCTAAACCAGGACCACCAACTCAACCTCTACTGAGCAGGCTGGAAGGCACAAATAAACATTGCACTGCCTGGATCTTAAGAGGGTGAGACATGCACAGAGATCTTGGCACCGGCTGCAGGAAAGTTCAGGGGTGGAGGAGAGCTTTCCTGTGATCATGAATAGAAGCAGGATGAAAAGTAGTAAGGGGAATTTGCTTCCCTTCGGAGCACTGACCATTGGAAGCCTCCTGTGGGTGTTACTGAAATTATTACAGACCTTAAGATGTGTTAGTGAGGTCACATGAAGCTCAGTGTTGATGGCACAGCCACAAGCCGAGTGGGCTCATCAACACTTGCCTGTTAAGTAGCTCTGCTGGAGATAATAACCTGTGCATGTAGGATGTGGGGGGTAAGGGCCCAGCAAAATAAATTTACCCATGGGATCATTGCAGGAAACCACTGGCCAAGTGGATACACGAGTAGGGTATTGCTGTCTGCCTCGTTTCTTTCCATCCTTCCAACTCCAACAGAGATCACAGAATCACAGAATCATAAAATGATTTGGGCTGGAAGGGACCTTAAAGGTCATCTAGTTCGAAACTCTTTGTCCATGGGCAGGGATGCCATCCACTAGATCAGGCTTCTCAAAGCCCCATCCAATCCGGCCTTGAACAATTCCAGGCATGGGGCAGCCACATCTGGATGGCCAAATGAGGTGCAGACTGTAGCTCTGCAGAGGACAGGGGCACCCTGCCATGGTGTGTGGCCACCAGGGTTGTGCTCCTCGCAGGGACACAGGAAATCCTGCGGCAGGACTGGTGCTCCCACCCTACCTTGCCTCCCTCCAAAGCTCCTCCTGCTTCCACAGTGACCCAACCCACCTGTGCACCACTGATGAGCTCTGGTGAGGTCAGAGTTAGCAACATTTAAGGCTTTTTAGGTAAATATACTTGAATGGACATAACTGCCCATAAGAGCTCAGAAGCACCCACTGTTCTACCACGGAACTAAACTCCAGGGCTGTCTTTAAACAATCCCGCTGGAGGGCAGGGGTGGAAGTCAGCTGGTTTCAGTTGGTTTCAAAGATTATTTAATGATTAAAAATCGAAATACAGAGCTGAAGCCACGGTTTGGAGTGCAGTGACTTTGAAGGCACTTTGGACTGACTGCGTTTTCCTGCATCACTCCGCGTCAAGGCTCCATGGGACACATTGAGGGCAGCGCCAGATCTGCAACGTGGTGCTGAGAGATCCTGACACTTAGCACTTTAGGAGAACAATAGCATTAAGGGAGATCATTGGGGTTTCTTTCTAAGCTAATTTGTTCTTAGCATTAGCAACAAAAATAGAGAGGATGCTATTTTAAAAGTTGCATTAATATGTCTCGAAGCTCTAAAGAGCAACGGGGAATTTTTGCCTGAGCGCTCCAAGCAAGGGCAGCCAGCAATTACATTTTCTTGAGGAGGCTGTCAATAGCAGAAGGATGGGCCAAATCTTGGCTCCTGCTCTCATCCTTTTTGCTGTCTTGTGCTCATTCTTGCACATTTTCTGGTCTGCAGAATCTCTCAGAAGCAGCTCAAAAGGCAAGGCCATGAGCTAGGAGATGCTGATGGCTGTTTCAGTTCCATCACTTCTCACAGTGCAGGAAGCACATAGACAGCTCTGTCCTTGCTGTCTTTTGCCCCAGGTCTTTGCTACTTTCTCTTAGAAGATGTAATGCAGAGATGAATTACCTTTTTCCTCAGGTCTTCAGACCACAAAAGGAATCAATAAGCTGGTAAAAAAGACAATATGGTCTTCAACTGGCACAATTAAAGTCTGAAGCTGAACAATTGCAACAAAAGAAGCCCCATGTCCTGGCATGTCACATAATGTTCCAGCTTCCCTGCAATTTCTTTTTAAGTCTTGAAATGCCTGGATTTATAGAGCGGTTTTTTTAATCATCAGTCAAAATATTTGGGTTGTTCACAAGGACAAGAAGTGTGATTTTGAGACGTGCTAAGCTTCTGCTCTGCTGCCTCTGTTTCACTTTCTGCTCAGCAAAACTGTTCTTCATACCCATCTTTGCTCAAAGGCTGAGATTATAGATGTATATATCTATATATAGATATATATGGATAGATCTAATCATAGGACTGTAAATTGGAACGGACCTTTAAGATCATCCAGTTCCCAATCCCTGCCATGGACAGGGACACCTTCCACTAGACCAGGCTGGTCAGAGCCCCATCTAACCTGGCCTTGAACACTTCAGGGATGGGGCATCCACAGCTTTCCTTGACATCTTGTGCCAGGGCCTCACCACCCTCACAGGGAAGATTTTCTTCCCAACATCTAATCCAAACCTGCCTTCTGTCAGATGAAGCCATTCCCCCTTCTCCTATCACTCCATGCCCTTGTCCAAAGTCCCTCTCAAACTCTCTTGTCAGCCCCCTTTAGGCACTAGAAGATGCTCTGAGGTCTCCCCTTCTCTTCTCCAGGTTCAAGAGTCCCAACTGTTTAAGAAGTCTGTAAAATTACCATATATAACTGCATAATAACCATACATAACTGTATAATAAGACCTTATTATCATAAGATTTTTGGCAACAACCCGGTGACACAAAGCAAATGAGTGGGTGAAAGACCCAGGTGAGACAAGCTTCGTGCTTGCTTCCTTCCCTGGGAATGAGGAGGCCTTTCCTTGAATCCTAGTAAATGAGCCCTTGGGGGGAAATCCTTAGATTCAACATTATTGTTAAGAAACAATTTTGGGGTTTGAGCCTCTGATGGTCCTCAGTGAACATGGCACAGACCTTCTTCAGCATCCATCCCAGAGATGGCCGGGACTCCTGTGGTGCCATTTGAGCTCCCTGATTACTGCAGGCAGCAGCACAACTAACACATAACAATCAGTTTTGATTTACTGCTGGTTCTTCAGAGGTGGATAATTTCTCTTGGTTCTTTAATGTTATTTTTGAACTGTGAGGTTCATGGAAATAAAGCCTCTATTCCTGCCATTGACCTAGAAAAGTCTTTTGATTCTTTCCAGTGGGACTACTTTTTTCAGTTGATGGGAACCTTAAAATCATGAGTCTCACTCCTCTGGGGGAGGTAGTTGCTACATCTTCATTCTTCCTTTAAGATTTGCTCAGTAAAGCTAAAGAGACCCTAAAACTCTGTCTGACCTCCTGCACTCCCCCATTACAAAGGGAATTGCTTGCAGCTTATTCCCATTTTCAAGCCTTCTGTTTTTAAGCCTGTGCCGTGAAATTTTTCTCTCTCACAGCATTGCTGGTGCTGCAGCTGGCATTATTAATTCCATTTCATTAACTGATATTCTTAATGTGCTGGAAGACAAAAGAGAAGACAGTCCTGAGACCACAGCGTGGCTGAGCCTCAGGAGATCTCTGTTCAGTCCCTGCGTCTGCCACGGGCTTCCTACGTGACCTTGGGAATCATCTCCCTGAGGTCTCTGGGTCTGCTTGGTCTATTTAAATTTGGGGCATCGTCTGCTTCTTGAGCTTTGTTTCTGCGGCACCCAGCACAACATCTGTGGCTCTGACAAAGGAGCCTCGCTCATTTTTGCGACACAACTTGCAAGTCTGGTGTTACTGGCTGCCATTCTTGGACCAGGAGAGATCAAGCAAGGCTGTAAAGATGAATTTGGATTGCACTGCTCTTGGAAATGGTGAAGTCCTGCCTGGTGTTGTGTAAGGGGCACAGAGGACTCTCCTCTTTGGCCAAGCATGCCCTGAAAAGATGATGATGATGCATTTTTAGCAAATTCTAGAAGAAAGGTCTGGTATCCAGTGCCTGAGCTGGGGAAATGAGGCTGTGCCACGTGGCAGTGCCACAAGCCACCAGGGAGAGGTCCTGCCCTGTCCTTTGCTCCTCTGCACATCCAGGTCCTGAGCACAGGCAACTCTGGTGAACCCCCAGGAAAGATGTTCCCACAAAAATGCCAAAGCTTTGCTTCCAGCTTGCAGGGCCACCCTTAGCTCCTGTTCTGCTGGGATCAGACCCAAGTTTTGAAGCTCCAGGTGCTGATTCAGAGGCCCAAGTGCAAAATGCAACTACGAATTTTGCAAATGTGACTGCAAATTAAACCAGCAGCCTGCAGGCAGAGGCTCAGGAGACTCAGGCTACATTTTCAGCAGTGCCACAAGCCCTTAATTCAGGTTGGGATGCTCATAAGCAGCCTGGGGTGCTTGAGAATGAGCTGTGGTTTGCAGCATTTCTGCTGGCTCCGCTGCTCCTGTACCTGGCACTCCTGCTGCCAGCCCAATTCAGGCCAGGGAAGAGGGTGCAGAATGACTTAATGTAGATCAAGCCCCTTTCCCCAGCTCCAGATGCTCCCAAAAAATAATTTTCTTTAGAGAAAGGTGCTACCCAGAAGGGCCTGAGCTTCTCACCATGCTGGAGAGCTGCTTCAAGCATCTCACCGTGGGCATCTTTGCATCCCCCCCCGCGCCCTGCAGGGAGGATAAAACGCATTCGTGGTGGAGGTGTGTGGATACTGCGGCCATGCACCGGCTCGCGCCGGCACACCATTGTCATGGCAACCCCAGCTTTCCCTGGAAAACAGCAACAGATCACTGACACACTGCTGGATTCAGCAGCCACACCGCCCTCTCCATGGATGAGAGACACCTGGGTACCAAGATGCTCTCTGCAAAGGGACAGCTCCAGTCATGCCCAGCCTGGGAAGCTGGCTGTTAACATGGGAAAATCCTGGCTGAGAAATGGAGGGCAGGTCGGACAGGGGGAGGTTAAGAAGCAGCTGCTCCCGTCCTGAGCAAACACAGCCTGCAGCCCTTGCAAGAGCGATGGAGGAGGCAGCGTGGCTGCTTATTGCAGTGATGCCAGCAGTGCTGCATGGCACAAAGTGGGGGAAAAGAACCCAAAAGGAGCAATGAAGGACATAAAATACTGGTGTGTAAGGCAGGAGTGTGCCAGTGCAAGGCTGTGAGAAGGGGAAAGCAAGAAGAGAACAGGGCAGGGCTCTGTCGAGAGTCTGTGTGGGCACTGGCTGGAGAAATGCTTTGGATGGAGAAACAGCACTCTGAGTTTTAAATGTTATTATGGGCCTCTAGGGCAATTAGAAGAATTAGATCAGGAAATGATGTGCAAGAAGTGTTGGCTGAAAAGTGGTCAGAGTTGTGTTTGCTGGGGAAATGAACAGGGAAAATGGTTTTGTGTGGCATTTTAGGACATCGGTTGGAAATAAAGCAACACAGGAAAGCAGAAATGGTTTGAGTAGTGGGGGGCTGGCCCTGCCCCAGCACATCCCCTCACACGGGGGAGAGGGAACAGGAAGGGACAGATCATGTGTACATATCTTATAAAAGATACCATAAGCAAGGTCAAGCAAGCTTCCAGCATCCAATCAGCAGAATATGCCATGAAAAATCCACACCCTGGAGCCAGCTCATTAGGAACTTAAGATCAGTCATCCCTAAAACTAGTTATCTTATGCAAACAGATGCAAAAGGAGGAAAATGAGAAGAAAAAAATGCAGCACCGAGTTGAACCCACTGAATTTGTGGAAATGGGTTTCTCTCTGAAGAGCAGATCCTATCTCTGAGCACTTGACTATCATATAACCTCACTCCCTCTCTGCACACAGTGAGAAAGTCCTGATTTGGATGCTGACATCAAGTATCTGAGAAAAGACAATTTAATTTCCCATTCTCAAGGCCAAAGGATTAAAGATAGATCAGCAAAACTATTTCACATTTAGAAAACCAAACGAAAAAGCCTGAGGAATTCAGATTTCCCCAACGATATTGCTAAACACCATAAGCCACGTTTTCCTGATTGCTTCTGCAAAAGGACTGATAGCTCCCTATCCTGGGATGAGAGTGAGTCAAATAGAAGGTTTAGGGTGAATTTGAATATCTATATGAAAAACAGAATTATTTTTCCATATTTATCAATTAATAAGTAGCTTGGAAGTCCGCTGGACAAAACTGAAAAAGGGAAGGCGTTTTCCTTATTGACAGCACGTTTAACCACTCTGCTGCAATAATAGCACATGGATATGAGAGAAGCATCAGGAATTTCAGGGTAACTGTGCAGATTTGCAGAGATCCAGAAATAGCTGTTATCCCAGAGCACTGCACACGAGCAATATGAGGTGGAAGGATAGCATACTACATTTTCTGCATGAATAGTGAATTCCTTTGCAACAGGTTTGGCTTTTGCAGAAATGGGTAATTTCCAAAGAGAACAGTAAAACAGGTCTGGGCAAGCATCGCAGAAGGTCTGCTGGGATTTCAGAACTGCTTTCCTTAAGTGATTCCCTCCTTGCAAACATTTAAGTACGTGGGGCTTGGATGAAACTCCCTGACTGAGACAGGTACCACCAAATACCTCATTGTATTACATCAGTTCGTTCATTCTTAATAAATCCACCCAGGGATCCAAAGTACAATATCCCTGTGTCCCATCTGAGGTTCTTGAATTTCAGATGCCAGGTACTTAAAATTAATGTCTTGCAGATGAATCAGAGATAAACCATAACGGCATGAGGTTAATTTCAAATTATTATAAATTCAAGAAAAACCAAAAAATCCCAAGACCCAAACTCAATTGCCGTATTTTGTTTTGGATGAACCTCCTCTTTCACACGTGCAGGAGATGTGACCAGCTCTTGCTGAATTCCTGGCAGGGCTCTGAGTCCTGCTGGTCCTCAGCACCTGAGGGCTGGGCTTTGGAAACCTCAGCCTCTGAGTGCCCCCAGCTTGAAGCTGAGAGAGAGCAGCCCTCAAGATTAGGATGATTAGTACTGGGGGCCAGAAGAGAAGGATTTACTTTGTTTTGGAAGCAGCAGCAGCTCTTACCTTTTCCAAAACACTTTCTTTTTAACTGTGCTTTTTCTTTTCCTCACTCCTTTCCCAGACTGCCTGACATTTAAAGTGATCAAAGTTCCCTGTGAACCACAGCTTCTAAATTTCAGATAAATATAGCCACGCTGCTCTGCATTTGTTTGTTCTTCTCAGGTTGCAAACCTGAGACCTACTTATTCTGGAGCAGGGGGAGCTGCTGGTTTGTCACCACGTGTTCAGCAGCCAGGAGGGAGCAGAGCCCCCTGTGCAGGATGTGGCTCCGCACTGCTCCCAACACAGGGTCCAGTCCTGCTCCGGCAGCTGGGAGCAAACCCACCAGCAGCCCCCTCGCTGGCTGGAGGAGCCAGAGCAGCCCTGGAGTGGGAAGAAGGCACGTGGAGACGTGATGCAGGGAGACAGACTGCATGGAGGGGAGGATGGAGATGGCTGTGGCTGAGCGCGGTGACATGTCCAGCCCACGCCGACACAGGAGGACAGCGCTGAGCCCTTTGGGACATGGGGAAGCTCTGTGGGCTCTGGGGTGTGGATGGAATCACATGGATCACAGGAAGGTCCTGCCCCTGCCCTCACCCACACAACCACTCAGCCCTGTACAATTCATTTCGGCCTCCCCATTAGCTGGGAAGTAAACGTGGCAATTACTTTGTACATCCAAGGTGTCAGAACCCTTTGGCACATTTCCCTGAAGCTAAATAATTAATGAAGGGCTCTGATCAGTGTGAATCTTGTGGAATCATCAGACATTGTGGAGTGACATTTAGTTTTACTTCTTGATGCCTGAGACAGGGCTTTGTTAAGAGGCCAAGGATGGGATGGGGCTTCCATCCTTTCCTGCAGCTGAAAGGGCACGGCCTGGGGATTGTTCTGTAAAAAAAGATTTCTGCCCTGCTTGGTGCTTAGGCTGCCACAGACACGATCAGCCTTCAAAATGTGAATGCTTTGCAAGTGATGGAAGATAAAATACACTTCTTTTCCATGCAGGAAAGACATCCTGCAAATGTAGCACCCAGCAACTCGTTTCCCTCAGTGCCTCATTAGAGTCACCACAACTAGGAGGGCTTTTTCCCCCTCTTACTGACAAACAGGAGTCACCTAGAAGATACCAGGTGTGCATCTGCCAGGGGTGAGCCTCAGATCCTGCAAACTCAGCCACCACAGCAGGATCTGGCCCCCAAAGCAGGATCTGGCTCCCAAGGCAGTGGGATTCCAGCTTGGCACTGGGTGGCAGAGCGAGCTGGTACCCCTGCAGGGTGAGAGCCCTTCTAATAAGAGATTGCTGCATGGGAGGTGCAGGAAGAGCTGGTGGCTGTTGCTTCAGGTCCATTTTCTCCTACAATTTCTTTCTTTCTGAATCAATTCCCCATACAAAACACACCAGCCACCCTAATAGCTGTACCGAGCTATGACATTCGGGTCTGTGAGAGCTGCTGCCCTTTCCCCAGCCCTCCCTCATTTTGCCACCAAACTGCAAATAATCTGTTTTTTACCGTGATCCAGGGAGGAGAGGGGCTGCCCAGAGAACACAGGGAACTATTACATGTGCAAATTGGATATCTTCGGGGTCCTGAGGTGCAGAGCAAGGTACAGTCTTCACCTCTCCAGGGAGGAGATGGAAGTAAAGCAAAGAGTTTACATAAAAGCCAAACTCTTCTGATCCCAAATGCCACAGCCAGAGTAACACCAGCTCCAAAACCTACTGTCCCTGCCCCGTGTCATGCATTTCACCTCTGAGCAGCACGTTCACATGCTCAGGGATGATTCTTTCAAACCTCTGCATCAACACCAGTCAGACACCTCAAAAAGCTGCCTCTCCCTGTGGGGTTTTCCTCCTCACACAGAGTTTTGTAAAAACAGGAGGTAAAGGACTCCTTGCAAGGAAAAGCAAATAGTTTGGAAATCATGTACTTTAAGTCTATGCCTGGTTCTGCCTCATCCAACATGTGTTTCCATGGAAGCAGAGGAGGGAACGGGCAGCATGTGGCTGCAAATCACAGCAATCTCACTGCCTGCTCACGAGTCTGAAAAGACAAATGGATCATTAAAAATAAAACAAAACTGAAATTTTAAACATCCCTTTTGGTAGTAGATAGCTGGTATTTAGTGCTGCAACATTCTCCTCTTTGGGGACAGGGGTTCAAGCACATCACAGCTGAATGAAACCAAACTTGGGCTCATTCTCAGGGGAAACAGAGTGTGCACCAAATAAAATTATTTTTGTTCTTTTGTTGGTCACACTGGTGTAGTGATTGTATGAGCACAGAGAATGGCAGCGCAGCACACAAAGGCAGTGACATAAATGGATTAAAAACATGTTTTCAGCATGGTTTCGAGGAGTGAAGGAGACCAAACCAAGGATGGTTTAGGAAATACGGATTGTTTAGGAAAGGAAAGGTTTATCTGTTGATCAAACCTGGTTCTGATCTCAGGAGTGAGTCTCCTGAAGTCAGCCTGTCAGTCAGTTGTCTCATCAACATGTCTTTTCAGCATAAATGTATTTCTGACTATAACCATGAAGTTTTCCTGGCCTTAAACGAGCATCTTGAGGCATCACTGCATCCAAAGAAAACACACAGCTCCTAACAGTTCGCAAGCCAGTTGCAAATACATCTTGCTGCTGCGCCAGGCAGATTTCACTGGGAGTAATTACCATTTATCCCCAGGTAAGAGCTGCCTCCTAGCCAAAATGTGGCACTGGGTGACTTCAGTGTAGCTGCTCTCGAGTGACTAAGCTGGATCTACCTGGTGGCCTCGTGCCAGCTCCCAGCAAGGCACCAGGGCTGATCTGTGTGCAGCCATTACAGGATCAAATGCAAAATGTCCTTCCTGCATTTACTCCCCTCAGAAAAACATATATCTCTTTTGCAGCAGCCTGCCTCGTCCCAAAAGGCTGCAGAATCTCCCACCAGTAGGTTTGGGTTTTTTCCTTTCTTGACTATCAGGCAAAGATTAGGCGCACTTAGAAAAACTGCCAATTAGAAAACAGAGTTGCAGACTCCAGTGAGTTAAAAATCCTGGGTTTTTTAGTGTTTGGGAGATTTCCTCCCCACAGCTCTGTGTGCAATGGATTTGGAGCTGTTCTCTGTAGCTGCCTGAATGCTGAATTTCTGAATACTGTGATCAATACTGTATTGAATAACGATACCTATGATCCAATGACGGCTCTGTGTGCATCTAGGACTTAAGTTTCTGTTTTCAGGCAGAGAACAGCAAAAATTGAAAGAATGGGTCAAATCCATTTGAGTTTCTTAGAAACTACATCCAAACAGGGAAATATGAGAGAGGAAAATAAATCTACTGGGGAAAATTAAGAGATTGAGCTTGTACCAGGACTGACCCTATTTCCAGAGCCTGAAAAGGCCCCAGACAACTCACTACCAGCAAATACCAGTGAGCAGATGGGAGTACCACAAAAGGTATTCATCTTTTAGAAGCCTGTGAACACGTTGCTTAAAGGGAGGGTGCACTGGACTGGGTTTCATCTCTGGCTAGTGCTTAATATTCTTCATCTCACCAGTGGAAATTGCCTGGTGGTACTGGCTGGTGCTATGAACCGTGATAATCTGGGGGTTTTTCCCTTATTTTCAAAAATGGGGATGCCAAATCATAAAAATGATTCATGCGTTATTATGATTTGATCAAACTATAACAGGGATTTGTGGGTTGTTTCCACCTAGGCTATTGATAAGTGAGCCAGTGGGTGGCCACTGGGCACAAAGGCCTGAAGGTGAAAGGTTCCTGTATCCTATTCCCGACTCCAAACCCATGAGGACACCCCTGGGAGTACTGAAATCCAAGCTGAATGGGGCTTTGAGCAACCTGGTCAAGTACAAGGTGTCCCTGGCCATGGCAGGGGCCTTGGAACTTTAAGATCTGTAAGGTCCCTTCCAAACCTAACTATTCTGTGATTCTAGGATTCTGTGAAAAGGCTCTCCAAGTTTAAAAAACACATAACTCAGCAAAGGAAGAACAACTAAATTCTTGGACCAAATAGGAAGGAACTGAAAGGTGAGCAGAAAACCGGCGCAGATGAGCCTGCACTAGGAGGATATCAGAAAAGCATTTGCCTCTAGACAGCCTGAGATCTTCATCTGCAGTCACACAGCAGCACAGGCTGGACAGGAAGCATCATCAGAAACCGGCTGAGGGAAAGGGAGAAACATGTCAGTAGAATCAAGCCATGTGTCAAAGGGAGGAGGAGGAAGGAGGAGGAAGGAGGAGGCCAGCAGGACAGCCCGTGCTGGAGCCATGGGTGTTTACCTCATGCTGTGTATCAGTGACCTTGAGGGTGACGCCATTATCTAATGATGCCAAATTGTAGGAGGCACAGAACAAATTAATTACAAATGGGAGATTAGGCTTACGGTCTGATAAGCAGCTCACGGAGTTCAATGGAGAGAAGTTTTAATGAGATTAAGTGACAAAGCCATCACTTAGAAGGAAGCGTTAAACAGACTACAGACAAGGAGAAGGAACTGGGGGCGAAGGCAGAGAACTATTAAAACCATCTGTGTTATTAAAAGAGGAGTAAACAAGGCCTGTGCCTCTCAGGGAGAAATGGGGATGATAGTGAGGCGTGCTGGCACCGCCAGTGGGAACTGTTCCCGTGAACGTATTGTATGAAGCATCTGAGTCAGACTCAGGGGGATATTGATGGGAAACCCAGCACAAACTTGGGATTAACACCAGCAGCAAAGCACTGTCTGGCTTGGTATGAATGAGCCTTGAGAAGAGGTCCAGGAGGCCTGGATGAGTAGGATATGGCAAAGGGTTGGAGCTGGCTTGATGGAGAAGAGCTCTGCTTTGGCCCAAGAGCAAAAAGAAGAGGGCACTGGATGGTAGCAATCAAGGAAAGAAACCGGCCAGCAGTTAATATGTCAGGCTCTTAAATAATAATAGCCACTGCTAATGATGAATAATTAAAGCAGACCACTTGGTCCTCAGGCCCTTGCGTAGTTCCGCTCCTCTAATGCACGGCAGAAGCATCATTTATAGTACGTGGCAGGAGGAATCTTGTGATCACAGGGACTGGCTCTGCTTCATCTCCTACCAAACCCACTGCATCCTTCTCCATGAGCTATATTTAAAGCTGAGTTCAAATAAAATGGGGATGGGAGCAGCTCCGAGTCAGACTGATCAGAGACCTGGGCTGCGGGGGTTGCAGATAATGTCTCGTGTTCATGTTAGCTACAGGCAAGGGGCCAAAACAGTTCCTGAAAAGGAGGAGAGACACATCTCTTCAGACTTTTATATGGCTGTGTTATAAAGCAAATGTTAGCCACGTTTCCTCGTCCTTCCTCTCTGTGATGGGACAGGTGCTGTTGGGGTACACGGGGCTGACTGCCATTGTCCGGTGTGTAGTGACTCACTAACACATGAGTTTGCCAGTTCTCACCTTTCAAATGCATCTGAGCAGGGAAAAGGTTTGGGAACAAAGCAAAGCAGACCCCTCGTTTGTCTCCCTTCTCCCTCACCTTTCCACCCACCACTTCACCCAAAGGGTAACACCATTGTGAGGGGACTGAAAAAAGGAGCAGGCACCAGGCAAAGCAGGGCTGACCCCACCAGACAACACAAAATGGTGGCAATTCCTGCATTTAATAATCTTCCTCACAATGAAATTCATCCTGCAAGCTCTCCAAGGAAAGGACCTTAACACTTGCTCTTATCTTGGCTAACAAAAGATCCTGATCTTGACTGGGTCTCCAGGCACTACATCTAAAATAAGATCTAAAAACAATAATCAGCCCAGAGCTTTATTTTTCCTGAGAAATCAGGGAGCAATTTGTGCGTGTTAAGAAACACATCCAGCAGCACGGCCTTTCAAAGGCATCTGCTATTCCCTTGACTTCTCTTGCAATGCAGATTATCCAACTGCAGATCCCTGGGTGCTCTCTGATACACAATTCCAGTAAATATTTACATCCCCTCTCTTCCTATTTTGGGTCGAAATATGCTAAAAGGATGCATAGGGGATGCCTCAGCATCTTACAGACTCTTCACTTTGGTCAGCAAAAGTGAGATCCTGTGGGGGTGACAGCTGAAATTGTGTTGCAATCTCACCTTTCTGGAAAGATTCAAAACCTTACAGTTAAATCTGATTTTTAAAAACCGCACAAAACCCAAGTGTGTGGCAGAAGCTTCTTCAGTGACTTGATTTTTCAAAGCTGTTTCCCTTCAGGGGGGATTACCTGAGATAAGCTAACAGAGATGGACTCTCACGCCTGGCTGGACCTGGATATGAGATCCCAAGGAAACCAGGAAAGCAGGATGGGCTGTGTGTCCTTCTGATGGTTCTGGGCAATGGGGACCAGGAGCTCGGGGTTCACCACAGCACACCCCAGCAGGGACATCTATAGAGACAAACCCCACCAGTCACAGCCATGGCATTTGCTGGAGGTGGATGGGATGGTTTCACCCTTGGATCTGCTGGGGATGGCACAGGGGCTTGATCTGCTTTTGGCTCCAGAAACAGGAAGGAGCATTGGAAAACTGGACTCTGCAGGAGCCCAAAGAAATTAAGAATGTGGTATTTGGATGCAGCTGCTGAACACAGCTGGACATGCTGATGTTGGGTTTGCAAAAGGCCCGGCAGTTCTGCATGTGTTCCTGCTGCATGACCGTGCCCTTGCTTTCTCTGCAAAACCTCCACTTAGCAGCACTGGGAACTCTCTCCTGAGCAAGCAGGGAGCAGGCAGGAGGAGATGGCTTAGGTAGAGGGCTCTACAAACAGGTATGATATGGGTCTGACTCAAATCCACAAATAGAAACTGCAGCTCTGAACTCCAGCCTTGCCCACAGGGCAAAAGCAAAGCTCTCATCTGAATAAATCCTGAAAATCTCATCTGCTAGCATCTCCAAAACAGTGCAACAACAACAGGAGCTGAAGCCAAGTGCTCTGAATATTTCCTTGCAGAATACCCAGGAGAGCAGAGCTATATGTAACAGAGGTATTTACACAGTGTTTGAGGGAACGTTTCTACTCTTAGCAGACACAGAGGTGCCAGGAAATGATTCTACTCCCCAGGCAAGATTCAAACCGCAGCACAGCCAGGCCTGTGAGGCCACTATTATCACATTGATCTTTTTAACCCCCCTGCATGTAGCATCAGCATGAGCTAAGTGACCACTGCTCATCCAGACACTCCTCTTAGCTGCTGCTGTGGGTTGTAGAGCAGTGAACACTGCAAGGGCAGTGCCCCTGCTCAGGCTGTCCCTGAGAAGTGCCAGATCCCAACCATGCTAAGGAATAGGCTTCAGTTCCCTCCCTTCCTCCACATGTAGTGGTGTAATGCAGAACAGTTTGGTGAGCCACTGTTGCCCTCCTGCGGGATTTGAAGTGGAGGGAAGAGGGGGAATAGCTGCAGACAGCTGCCCAGGTTGGTCAGGAAAAGGGGCTCTCACCTGGAGACGAGGCACTGAGGGAAGGCACTGATTTAACTTAACAAGGAGTGCAGGAACAGAAGGAAGCAAGACTCCTTTAAAAGGGATAAGAGATGGCATGTTCCCCAGACTCCTGTGTCTGACAAAGGTTAATCTTTCCATCTGCATGGCTCTACACGCTCTGTGTGTTGCCCCATCAATGCCTCTGACCCTAAGCAGTGGCCTGCTGGCCACTCCCTGCTCTTTGCAATGCCTTCCCCTCAAAGGGAAGGTCTCACATCCCAAACTCAGCTAACCTGGGCCCACAAACATCATCAAAGTCACCCCTGTGTGCACAGCCAAAACATCCACTCTCTCCTTTACAAAAGGCTTGCACCTGACAGCCGCTGGCACTTTGGGGATGGGATCACTGTCCCAACCCCCTGTGAGCTCTGTGACACTGGGACATTTGGCTAACACATCCTTTAGCATTTTTCCTCCAGCACCCTCATTTATTTCCTTTTGCAATGTCAGTTTGCCCAGCCAGCTCAATGAATAATTCAGCAACATTAAGCACGTGCCAAAGCTGTTTCAGCTCTTAGTAGAATCAGTTCTTTGGTCTATTTCTCCATTTAAACTTCATTCCAACATAATCTCCCCTTCATTGCTGCTGGAGGAGCAAGATCTACAAGTAAAAAACACACTGCCACAGTTATATGGAAATATAACTATATATATGGAAATTCCCTCTTTGATAGGAATGGTGTGCTGCTAATCATTCTGCTGGATGCCTTGCTGCTTCTGCTCACTGCTTTTGTTAAAGATGGAAAAACCTGCTATTTTTTTTTTTACAGACATCTGTTGGCTGTAGGGTTCAATAACCACGCAAGAAAGATGATCTCACAAACCAGAATTCAGAAAAAACCCGAGGTCATTTCCCAGTTTTGCTGTGTGTTCCTGGTGCTATTGCAGTGAAAGCAATTCATCACACCCAACAAATCAATTACTTGTACAATAAATTAGCCAATAGCAGTCCTTTTTCAGCAGCTTTTCCAGACAAAAGGGTGTGCACGTGTAGTGGAGTAAGCGTGTGATATCCAGCTGCAATAATTTTCTGTGCACATGAAGGGTAAGGTGAGTGTTCGTTTCAGAAGGCACCATTGCTACTACAGCTTTTATTAAATCTCACTCATTTTATCACTCCCTGGTTGGAGCAATAAGCCTTTCACTTTCAGCTAAGGGTGAAACATGGCCCTGTTTTTCCAGCAGCAGCAGCAAAGCTCCAGTGCAGGAATCCCAGACCAACAGGGAAGACAGCCCATTCTCTCTCTTTGGGAAGTAACTTCCAATTCTTTGGAACAACCCTTGCCCTTAACCTAAGCAAGTAAGCACAGCTGCTCGTGTTTCGGTGTTTCAGTGGTACATCAGCCGACAAAGTAACCTTCAGAAATCCTGACTATTGATCTCTGCTGGCTTTTCTGCAGGCTCCCCTACCTTTTTCGTTGCTCAGACACAGACCTTGTTTAGTTGATGCTATCAGCATTTCATGAGGATGTATGCAAGGACCCCCACACACACTCCTCTGTAAGGAACGGTCTCTATTCCTAAAAGAGAGCAGAAAAACCTGTCTGTGCAATGCCTGCCTCTGCCAGCAGCACACACTGAGTGAGCAGAGATCCTGAGCTGCTTTTATGTGAGTTGCTGAGAAAGCAGTCTGTCTGGGATTGTCAGAGGCTGGGTTTTGATCTTACACCACTGTGGATCCCAAGTAGCACCAAGCAAGGTAGAAAGCTTGCACCAGCCAGGCCATGGGGGTACCAGGCCCCGGAAACCTGAATTTCTTTCATCCCTTGAATTTCGCAGTCTCATTGCACCTTTTATTCAAAAGACAAGAAGCTATTAAAAAAAATTACATTTTGCTCATTTGTATGAAATGTGCTGCTCTCATCCCAGATTGATCACGTAGCAACGTCAAAAGCTGTTTCCCTGGAAAATTATTCTTTAGGATCCAGTTTGAAAGAGGACAGTCTTTACTGAGATTCCTACTTCACCTGGCAAATCTGGATAGTCGAATGACAAATCCTTGAGGCAAGCTCAATTTGGTGCCTTGGAAGCCTTTAATCTCCCTTTCTAAGACATGGCTTTTTTTGCGAAGGTAATACTGATTATCTGTGTCCTTTTAGTGCCTCTCAAGTTACCCCAGCTCAGAGGAGTCCTGAGGTCACCTCTCACTGTAGTTTGCACTCTCATGAACTGAGTTGTGGATTATTTTGATATGAACTGGGAGGAATCCTGTACATCTTTTCCAGGGATGTTGGGGAGTTGCAGGAAGGTACTGGAGGACTGGCAGCACCCAGATGGACGGAATCAGTTCCCATGTTACAGGAGACTCTGCAGGGACAGGGAGCTGCACTCGTGAAGCAAACTCCAACACCAGCCAAAACCTTTGGAAGAGATCATTGATTCCATATGAAATCCCGTGGCACCAGCTGGGAAAGGGTTTCTCTGAGCAAGTGATATCAAAGGGTTTTCAGTGCACAGACTAAAAGAGTGAGTCAAGTAGGAGCTGCAAGGAAGATAAACCCCAAAACCAAAGGTTCTGTCACCAAAGCAACCCAACTGGCAGGATTTTTTCCTCACAAAAGATTCACTGCTGTGTAAGGTAGCTGCAAATCAGTCATGTTTTCTGTCTTCCAAGCCCTGAATATGCAGGAAACAATCACTCCATCATCTTGAGTGGAGCAACACCTATTTCAGAAGCCCAAGTAGCTTTGTATGCCAAATTTTCACAAATGAGGCTCAGCTGGAGCCTCCCAGCCCCAGAGCACTTGTGAAATTGGTCATGACCATGGAAAAGAGAAACCTTCACCTTCATTTCTACAGCTGGTTTAAGCAACCCTGACATCCTCAAACATCCCCACCTCAGGCAGGTTTGCATCTGGCAGACCTGTGGTGGGGGCAGAAGGTTATTGGCATCCAAACCGACCTGTCTTCTTGTGGCATTAGGGGTTTTTTCCATGCTTGTTTGTATTCCTCACACTCAAATGAAACCCAGCAGAACCAGAACACCAGAATGACCTCTCACCGCTGCAGCTCCCATGAAACCACGGAGCTGCTCTGAAAGCCAGAGGGGGAAGAGGATATTTGTGATATCTCTGTGGAAGAAAACAGCAGACTAAATTGCCCAGGTTGGGTAAAGGTCAAGAGAGTTAGAAAAAAGTATACCGCAGAGGAATAAAACAAAGGAAAGTGGTAACCAAGGTAAGATTAAGAGCTGAAGTGACAAGGACACGAGACACTTCCTTCAGGCGGGAATTCAAGCCCTTTGGATTGTTGGATCATTGCATGTCCCGTAATTTCTGTATTGCTCTGAACTGACATGAACTCAGCAGCTCCCCGAGGAAAACGAAAAAATAAATCCCTTTTTCACTCAATATAGCTATTATGTCCCAATCAGCAGTGCACTCTCGGAAGCCAAGGAAAAACACCAGGAAAATCAATACCCACCTCCAGGTTTTATTCCCAATGGAAATCTATCACACGCCCACCCTTCACTACAGTCAAACACATTAATTTTAACCTCATGATATCTCCCAGACACAAATAGCAATACCCAAGGAAGTCCTTATTCTGCTGAACATCTGAGGAATTAGAGCCAACAGGTTCAGGAATTTGTATTCCACCTCTCATTGAGACCTAGAAGTGTATTTTGTATCACCAGAGCTTAATCTTAAATTTAAATCTGACCTGAAATGAGTCCAAACTCTTCAAACAAATTAATCAATGAAACTGGTGAAAAAACATAATTCCCAGCTCACAGAGTATTTCAGAAGTAGCATTTCTAGATCAGAAAACAAAACATTCCAGAAGGTCCCTGCAAAACACTAAATTTATGAGAAAACTGCATTTATAAGAAAAATATTGTATGTTAACAAAAGAAACATATTTTGACTTTTCCTTCACCTAATCTGTATTCCACTGTATGAACTTCCCTAAGCAGCTTCTGAGCTAAAACCTTGAATTGGTATGGATGCCTCATCTCTGGAAGTGTTCAGGGCCAGCTGGTCTAGTGGAAGGTGTCCCTGCCCATGGCAGGGGGTTGGAACAAGATGATCTTTAAGACTCCAATCCAAACCATTCTCTGATTCTATGAAAGATCCTTTAATATAATTTACAAAAAAACCCTTGCAGGTTGCATATTTTTTTCCCTTCATTATTCATGACTTGAGGTTTGTTTTTTTCCCTGTTTCTGTATGCCCAGAGTAAACATCCCCCTCACTATATATTGTGTCAGCCCCAGAAAAGCTATCATTGCTATCCCACAGGTGTTAGATTTCTCGGTCCGTGACAAATCTCTGAGACCTGCTGGAAAATCTAGGCAAAACATCCCTACATCCAGGCATCTGCAAAATCTGGCAGCCAGATTGTCGGTGTCACAGCCTTGTCTGAAAGCTGAGTCACTGATCCCTGACACCAGGAGACACAGAAAGGGACTCTGTGTCAAGATTTTGGCTTTTAAAATGTGTTTAAACTATGAGTGGTTCTGCACTTGAGGTGTGCCTGAATTAACAGAAAAAAATCACTCGTGGAAAGAGCAGTTGTCTCCTTGCAGCCTTTCCCAGGAGCAGAACTGAGCCAGCTTTGGGTGCTCAGCTTGGTGGGGCATGGACATACACATGGATATGGATATAGCAAGCTGTGGACTCACAGAGACAAGTCTTTGCACATAACACATCTTTCCTCTCTATTCCTCTCATCAGCATGTTCCTATTTGTCCACAGGTCCTCCCCCAACTCGCTGTGCTTGGCCTGGACTTTGCTGTTCATGGCCTCGATACTCGAACATTTGACACAACCATCAGGTCCCTGCACACAGTTAAACAAGCAGCTTTCTGGGGTTTGTTTGTTTGTTTTTCTACTCGTCACTGTGTAATTTTGATCTGGCAGAAAGGTTTTATAAACACCTTCTTGTGTCATATCTGTCAGAAAGGTACCCTTCTGTCTGAGCGCTGTGACAGCTCGGTAGAGGCTGTCCCTTGCTCTGAAAGGGAAGATACATAAAAACGGAAGGATAAAGCCTGTAATTTTTTATAGCTCAGTACTTAACACTCACAGGCAGTGGAGTAGACAGCAGTCCCAGGAGAAGACATGTGATCCTCCCACGTTAGAGCTATGCCCAATTTTAAAAGCCCCTCTGAGCATCCAGTTGCTGTGTTTAAGATGCTTTGACACACATGCATTAAAAGTTTGACCTTACCCAATAGATGGGGAATAATTTTCACCCACAGAGACAAAAATCAGGGAAGGGAAGAGATGCTAGAGGTAAAGCAGGCCAAATACTCAGGCTATGGATAACACAGGCTGTGGAATGAAGGCGTGAGACTCACTGAGACATTTCTGAAGGTCACATCAAGGTCATGCTCTGATGTATGTACACAGTGCTCACTGTGAGAGGGATTATTGCAGTAATCACCACTGATCCCAGCCACTGCCCAAGCAAACCATTATCTGGGGAAAAAAATCCCCTGTTCTTTGCTTTGTTCTGGTCCTTTCCAGGGTTCAGGCACCTCCTCTAAGTGACCGCTTCTCACCTAGGAGACCCAGCTATGCTCTCATCAAACCAGGACTCCAGGAAGAACTCCAGTCAGCACCTGACTGGGTATCAGCTCTCCTTGTCCCCTCTGCAGAGGGGACAAGTGACACTGCAACCACTCCTGAGGCCAGAAGGGGCCAAACTCACTCCTTGCTTCCTGAAAAAGAAAAGGAGTGAAGGAGAAACCCTGCACAGCACAGACCTGCTGGGGTGCACACTGCTCATTTCCACCACCACGACCTGCACTTCTCCAGCCTTCTCCAGCTCAGCTCTGGCTGAGTTATCACAGCTTGATGGGTGTAACAGGCTGTCAGGTGGCAGCTGAGCTGCATGAAATGGCCAGAAGTGGGGACGTGGAGCGTAGCCTGGTGCAAAGGCAGAAAAGTGTAGCTGTGAAGTTCCCTCTCCTCCTCCAGGGGCAGAGGAAGAGTCAGTGCTGGGATGGGGAAACTCCTCAGGTTATAGTGGCTGGAGATGATGTCTGGGGCCCAGTGGTAGGAAAGAACAGAGGGAATAAGACAGTTCAGGAAGCTCAAAAACATAATCACAGAGGGAAAAAAAAAAAAGAAGAAACCAGAATTGCTTAGCCTAAAGTAAAGAAGGATGGAAGAGTGGCAACAGTTTTTGAAAGACACCTGGGAACTGGTAGAGGATCTGCCAACAGAGGCCTTTCCAAATGAGTCACAAGCATCTGTCAAGAGTGTTCTACCAGGAATCGTGGCTGTGGGCCAGGAGATGGGCTCTTGGGACCTTGTGGAGCTCCTGCCAGCCCTCTCTGAGCTGCATTGAGTGGCATCTCTCCTTTACCCTGCTCTGCCCACCGGCAATGGTGCCGAGGTGTCAGCACGGGACTGACCCCTTGCAGGCTCCAACTCTCAGCTGCCCCCAAACCTCTGCCTTTGCTGGGAGGATGGACAGGCAGAGGAGGCCCTGAGCCACCTGACCAAACTGCTTTGAGATCAAGGGGTTGGACCAGCGGCCTCCCCAGGCCCCTTCCCACCGGAATCGCTCCACGTGGGAGGAAAGTCCACAGAGGTTCTCCAAGCTACTCCAAGATTTCATGGCAAGGCCAGGACTAGGTTCACATGTTTACTTCTCTGGATAGGTTTTATACCCCTCCTTCTACAGCATCACAAGGTGCAAACACTCTACCCCCAGGCAGGACATCCCTCTCCCCTACACCTTTTCCAAGCAGGGGCTTTCCAAAGGATGCAAAGCTACTGGAGCCCCATAAAAAGCAAACTGAAGCACAGAAAACAGATGGGCCAGAGTGTGGAGGCACTTACAGCAGATGGCACTAAAATATTAAACTAACATTACCGTATGCTAAAGCCTTGGCCTGGCTTGCTGCTGATTGCAGAGCCAGCCTGGTGAGAGCATGCAGATGAGAAACGAGCCTCAGATTGCTAAAGCACCCAACCAAACATCTCCTTCCCATGGAAAAATGCCTCACTAGCAGCTCCTCCAACAGCAGGGATGTGCTAACTCAATGCAGACGATGTTTAGCTGAACAAAAAAGCATTCCCAACAACTTCAGGTCTTTCCCAGATCTCGTCTGGAAAACCATTTCCTTGAGAAATTGTGTAAAATCAGTTTGTCTGTGACACCAAATGGGGGAAAAGCTCACCCTGCTTGGTGCTTGTCCACTGTGGGATAGCCCTGGACACCATGGGACAGCACGAGAGGCACCAGGAAGGAGGGAAAATATCTTCTTCAACCCAGGCCATTTGCCACTGTCACCCCAAAACCAGAAGCAATCCTGACTTCAGCTTGTGACACTACCCAAGAGACACCAGGACACCACACAGAGACAGGTGGCCCTGAATCTTGGTGTCCCTCATGGGTGCTCAGAGCCACAGCAGCCACCAAGGGTGCGTGGTAAGGACACACAGTGGTAGGGGACTGACCAGAGTAGTCCTGTGAAAGCCTTTCGTAAGGCATCAAAATCAAGATGCTTTGTGGCAGGTTGGCACAGGACTGTGCTGCAGAATAATGCACTTGAGATGATTCATTTTATTTGACTGTGTTTCCAGCAAGATCCTGCCTGGAGCCTGGGTCCTGCCAGTTGCGTCATCTAACCTGTGAGTGACACCCAACCCCAGGCCTGGGCTTGCCTTCTCCTAAGTGAAATTCTGCCATAAAGCAAAAAGAAAATTAAAATAAACATCCCTATGAATGTCCACATCTCTTTCTTTTTTATATCCTGAGATCAGGCATCTGATCTGAAAGATGACAAGCTGCTGCATATTTCACTAAGTGGATCAAGAAGAAGGAATCTCCTAACACTGTCACTGAAGGAGGGGCTGGGGAGAGACATGATGCTCCAGCATAAGGGAGATCTCCTCCCAGGACCAGGTCCTCAGGCTGTGGGACAGCAGTACAAGGTAAGCCAGGCCACCCTGGCAGAGACTGGCTGACAGGCACCACAAGAGAAGACACGAAAGGACTCAGCCAAAGAGTTCCTTCTCAGCTTGCCTTGATCCAGGCTTCTTCTGGGCTTCTTGCAAAATGCCCCAGGCCAAAGAATTTATGTTTCCAGGACAGCAGGCATTTTCTGAAATTTTCTGTATGCCCCAGCACATAATATTTTTTTTAAAAAGAATGAAAAAGAAAGAAGAAACTGAGCTGGCACCCTCCCTTCCTGCAGTGCCACAGCCAGATACGCCCCAAGCCCTGTTGTGTAAGGGCTGTGCCCACCCCTGGGAGGAGATGCCGGGAGTGATGTGAGGGCAGCAGCAGCCAAACAGCAGATGCTTGGCTGCAGCTCTGCCTCCCTCTCTGTGCTCTGCAGGAGGAGGAGGAGGAGCTGGCAGCACTAACACAGGTAGCACCGCTCAGCTCCGGCCAAAGCCAAGCTCGGCGCGCATCAAGCAAAGCCATCGCCGAAAAAGCGGGAGAGGCTGCTTGGTGGTTAACGGCGTGGGAATAGCTCCACTCCATCAAATCCTGACAGCTCCAGTAAAATGGAGGCAGGGAGCCGCTGCCCGTTTTTGTTCTTGCCACTGGATGGCAATAGAAGTTCAGCAGAGACCTCAGTGCAAGCCACACACGCGCTTGCTGTGCTCCACCTTGTCATTCGGGGGGATGGCCGTGGTTTCAGCACGCCCGGCAGACGCACCAGAGAGGTCCAGAAGCCACAGGCCGCCAGCAACACAACCAGCAAAGCTGTTCCTGGGGTTGAACGCTGGGCTTTTCCTTTGCACAGCCTTTCCATGCCTTTCCTGCACTCAAAATCAGTTTTTGTCTCACCAGCTCAGAGCAGACTCTTCTGATGAGCAATGCAAAATACATTTAATGCCATGGATAGGGGTGAAAAAACACCTGGTAGGATTACAGTGCCACGCTGGGAAATAGTTAAGGCTTACATTGAAACTGATGGATGACTTTTTAAATTACATATTCCTGGCTATGAGCTGCCCAAGGGCCACTGAAAGTTCTACAGCAGGGTGTCAAAACCACAGCCAGGTGTGTTGAACAGCTTCATTTGATCTTGTGTGACAAGTAAGTAACAGGAAACTTTCAAGGTTTTTCTATGTTTAACAAATACATCTCATTAGTATTCTCTTAATGACAGATAACTATAACTAAGATAATTCTCTCAATTAATGATGACCGTTCCTCCTTTGGGTGACATCACTCTGCTGCACCTCTGTTGTGTGTCACTGCCACTTCTGCCCCTGTTCTCACCACTTTGGCTGAGTGTGGCCCGTGCCAAATGCCTGCCAGGTGCCTCTGAGCTGGCACATGGTACCAATGTGATGCTGTGATGTAAAGCTCTGCCAAGACCTCAAGCTGATGCCGTGAAAGCAATCCCTGTCCCAGTGGAGGTGCTCCACCACATCATTTCCCTGCCAGCCAATATAGCCTGGGAGGACCCACGGGGATGCTCTGGTTCCAACAAGCCAGATAACACATCCCTCACATCACCTCTGATAACTGATAAAGCACTGACTTTCATGTGGATTTCTTGTGGGTTTCACATGGATTCTCCAAGTGAGGGACCAGCTCTCCTTTCCCAGGAGAGAAGGAGAGCCCCATACACCACCTTTAACATAAAAGTTTAAATATTGCCCAGACATCGCAACACACCCATGACTGGAAGGCCGTGTAAACTGATCCAAACTTTCTTATCTTGAGCCCACCTCCCCAAATCTAGAAATCAGCTTTGAAAAAAGATACACAAGTTTTAGCAACAGTACTCTCAGCAGGCTCTATGTTTCTGTTTTCCTTGCCTTAGGCACCAGGTTGTCTTGAGGGCAAAAAAGCAAACACTGAAACAGTCCCCTTTGCACCACCAAGAAGTAATTTATCTGTCTTGTGAGGAAAGGTTCCTGTCTCTACTGTCCTAGGGGAATAAAGATAGGAAACATGGACACAGGGACAAAATCTGCTCATGCACACAGGGAATTTCTCTGACCACCATATGAGAACAGGTCTATGTTAGCATCACTTTAGACAAGGACAGAAATAAAGTGTCATGAAACTTAGGCCAAAAAAATCCGAATATGATTGAGGGGTATTAAAAATTGTAACAGATCCTGAAATCTCAAAATTGAGGGACAGGCCACTAGCTGTCCACGTGATCATTCCCAACTACTTCTCAAATCCAAGACCAAATTGTTGGTGTTCTGTCCAGAACAACACACACACACTGGGATTGCAGAGACCCAATGCTAGACTGAAGGAGCAGTGTTTAAAGTTAATTCAATCAGCCCCACAGCTTGTAGGATTTGGGCAGAGGCTTGTCTAGTCCTAAAAAAAGGGAATTTGGTAGGTGGGAAAGAAGTGGTTTGAGCTCAGACTATTTGTGAGGGAGATGAGATGCACAGCACGACATTGGGAGCTCTGAGAGTCTGGCAGGAAAACACACAAGCAATAATCATGTTTCTTATTCAGACTATTAATGTCATTAGTTCATTAACACTCAGAATCAGTATTAACATATTTTGTTTGTGCTGCAGATCTTGCAGCCCTCAGCACATCATGCAAGTTCAGGCTGTTTCCTGACCAGACTTGCACGCTTGGGCTCACAGCACACAGGAAATGGGTTTTTAGCCACTCACACCCGCCTGCCACATCTCCGGGGCATCGTGTGGGGGACACGCCTGCACAAACGTGGACAGAGGAAAAAGATGCTCTTTAAGCAGTGTGAAGGGGATTCTTCTCCTCCTCCAATCTCTATCCAGATGCTTGCAAGGAAGCAGCAGCTCTTTGAGTTGCAAAACCACCACATCTGACAAGAGACATGGGCAGTCACTGCCCTCCAGCCCAGCCAGGGGGACGGCAGAGGAGCAGCAGGGCAGGTGTGGGGCAGTCCCGGCGTCCCTCCCTCCCACACCAGCCTACAAAGGCAGGGCACACAAAGTGCTACTTAAAGCTGGCATCTTGCAAAGAATAAAGTGCCTTTTTTTCTCGTGTGGTTTGTGAGCCAAGCCCCTTACAGGCTGCAGGGACCCCGGCAGTGTCAGCGTGCAGTGACCACGTGCTGCCCCTTGGTCCTCAGGATTCAGCTCAGACTAAAACCTGGTGGCGTCTCTAGAGTTTGGTGGGTGCTGTTAGACCACAGTGCCTGGCACAGCAAGCCTGGACCTGGCTGGCTCTGCAATGGCTTTGAAGGGATTCTACAGGGAGAAACCTTTAGCTCACCTGGAAGTGTCATGCCCTTCCCCTTGACACCACTGGATTCGGGAAGGGGATCTCAGAGGAGCACACAGGATGTCCCCTAAGTCCTGCAGAGCTGGGATGAGCCACCCACTTCCCTGCACTGGAAGCATCCTCATTATTAAGGATGGAGGGTGGCAGCCACCATGAGAGAGATTTGTTTAAACTGCACCAACTCCAGTATTGTAGTTTCACTGAACGGTTTGGGTTGGAAGTGACCTTAAATATTATTCAGTTCCAACCCTACATCCATGGACAGGGACACCTTCCACTGGACCAGATTGCTCAAAGCCCCATCCAACCTGGCCTTGAACACTTCCAGAAACACTTCCAGAGACTCACCAAACCCAGCTCCTCTCCTCCTCCAAATCTTTCTTTTTTTTTTTTTTTTCACAAATGCATCCTGAAAATCTTTACCCTCACACTTCTGAGAGGTTCAGGACCACATCCCTGCTTGCACCCCTTCCCTGGGACAAGGCAAGTAGTATTTCAAAGGAAAGATGATCATTTGTTCCTCTTTGTCCTCCAGATGCCTGATGTACAAATCAGCCTTACGGTACTGGGGTTACTGCACCATCCTGTATCTACGCTTAAGCCTAGAAATGATTGTTGCTGGTATTTTTTTTCCCCTAAGAGGATGGGCAGGTCAGTGATGATGTGTGCATTGTCACAGGCATGCCCAGCTTCCACCTGAGGGGATCCTGTGCCAGCAGCTCCCCCTGCTCCGCGCTACGAACACCTCCCCTGCAAGGAACAGGCACTTCTCCCTCCTCCCCGCCCTCAGCAGCACTGTGAAAACCAACATAACATCTGCATTTACCTTTCTGCTTATTTAAAAACGGCAGTAGGAACGAAGCCAACGGACTTTTTTTGCCAAAGTCCTTGGAAGACACTTTACTTTGGTTAACAACAGTTTCTTCAATGGGTTTCTTCAGGATTACTCTTTCCTTCAGCTCCTCGGTGCTGACGGCAGAGGTCGGGGGCTCAGCGCCTATTTTTGGTGCAACAAAGGAGCTTTTCAGGTAGGACGAGGACTCGGCCAGGTTTTCCCTGTTCATCCTGCTCTCTGTCATTTTACCGGCCTCGTAGTCCGAGGCGTCAGCGCGAGAGTTGTTCTCTTCCTTGATAATGTCCATGACCTTGGGCTTCATCAGAGGGGAGTCCTGCTCCCTCTTGGGGCTCTCCTCAGAGGCCGAGGAGGCATCGCAGGACTCGATGATGAGCTCGCTGTCGAGCTCCGCCTCCCGCTCCTCCCGCAGGATGCTGTACTGGATGGAGGGGGATGCGGGCGACGGAGGCGGCCCCCCGATGTGGCTGAAGGTCATGTAGTTGGAGTGCAGCACCTCCTCGGCAGCCAGGGGGTCCTCTGAGACCAGCTCGATCTCCGAATCGCCGGACTCGGCGCTGCTGGCTTCGTTGTCGGCGTGCGAGGATGCGGGAGGGCGGCCGGGCTTGGCCCGCTGCTCCTTCTGCTCCGCGGCAGGGGCCGGCGGCCGCTGCGCCCCCGAGGGCTCGAAGGAAAAGCTCTTTGCTTCCTTGATGGCACTGATGAGCTCGTCCTCCGACAGGCTGCCTTTGCCCTGCGACTCTGAGCCCGACGGTTCTGCCACATGGGAAGAAAATAAAATAAAAAAATTAAAAAAAAAAAAAAAAAAAGAAAAAAATTTTTAAAAAAAAGGGAAAAAAAAAAAAAGAATCTTATTTTCTGGCTGCTTAGGGAACAAAGACAGTAGATTTCACACCAGCACGTATCCCTCTAGCAGGGCTGGGAGCACAGGCACAAAGTCTCCCTGTCAGGGATGAATAACAGTAATAACAGCTTGACCTTATACAGCGTTTCCCATGCAGGTACTCCTTATAAAAGAAGTATCATTTCCTGAGGAAAAAGCTGAGGTACAAGGCAATGCTGGTCACTGCTTGGCCAGTGGCTCAACAACATGGTTTTCACCAGGAAAATCACCAGTCAAGAGGAACCTGGGCTCAGGACACACGTGACAGCATCACTGTCACCAGTAGATACTTGTCTGTTGTGGGGTCAAATACACACACAGGGCTGGTGGGCTCTCCTGATCCCAGCAGCTCATGTGTCGTTACCTGTAGTTTTGCCAAACTTTCAGGTGTGGAAAGTTTAAGATCAGAAACTTTTCTCTTTTTCTTTTTTTTTTTTTTTTTTTTTTTTTTTTTTTTTTTTTTTTTTTTTTTTTTGTTTTTGTTGTTGACTGGTTAGTTGTTGTATTAATTTGGGGGTTGGTTTTTTTTTTCAGGGTGTGGGTGGTGAATTCTCAGTTTGCTTTTAGCTCAGTTGGGTCCAAGAATGAAACCAATTTTTTCTACTGTAATCCTTAGTATCATCATGAACTATATTAACCAAAATAATGACTAGCTTGTCACCCAAAATTTGAAACAGAACAAAACAAAAAAATCAACAACCTAGTCTGCATTTTCTGACTGGAATTCCCCAGGCACACTGAAACAGCCATCACGCACATATGGAAATTTGTCCTCTGGAATCCTGAGTGTTCATTCCCTAATTTGAAGTCATTATTAATGTGATGGGGTCACTAAGTGGCATTGCAGGTTGTGAGGGGTCAAGAAAGTCCACCAGGAAAACAGATCCCCAAGTTTCCTCGTGCAGATGCTGGTGAAGAGGTCCATGACAGGACACTGCCTGCATCCACAGGGATGGGTACCACAGCCGAGGGGAGGAGGGTTTCCAGCCCTGTGGTTGCAGATGGTGCCCCGAGGTGACCTGTCCAGCCCATCTCTGCAGCCCCTAGCACCAGCCCCTGAGCCCACCCAGCTGTGCTGGCCACATCTGGAAGCTCCTTTGCAACAGAGGGTGGGAAAGAGACAGTATCAGATGGAACCTGGGATAAAACAGCACCAAGAGTGCCAGAGTTCAAGCAGCTTTTGGACAACACTCTCAGGCACATGGTGGGATTCCTGGGGTGTCCTGTGCAGGGCCTGGAGTTGGACTTGATGATCCTTGAGATTTCCTTCCAGCCCAGAAAATTCTCTGGTAACTACTATTTCTGGATATTTCCTGATTTAATTTCTCATGGCAGTAGCCCAGGCAATTTCTTCCTGACCATGTGCCGCCCTCAAGATGATCCAGGTAAAGGGGGATGTTTCAACAACAGCACACCTGAGCCATCACATCCTGTTGGGAGATGGGAAAGAAAAACAACCCCTCCAAGCAATTCCGGTTTCTGCACATGCCAATACATGTCATCTGGGATATTGAGCGTGTTTTGCTGGTATATCTGCAGCTCCTCTGACGAAACAGCTCTTGTAACACATCCCCTTCACACAAGAAAGTCCTTCTGCACCCCAGATTGTGGCCGCAGACAGGATTAAGGTGCTGGCACTGTTACAAAACACTCCTGTCTGGATGCTGGGAAGTTTCTGGCGCAGCAGGAGCTCGTGCATCCTTCTCTGGCTGCAGGAAGCTGCGTGAACCACGCTGCTCTCCTGCATCACCACATATGAGCGTTTTCTCCCTAAGCCATGACTGAATCCAGCACGAGTCCAAACAGGCATGTGACTTCCAGCCCTCGTAGCGCAGCAACGCGCCGTCCCTGGGCTTCACCCCACTCCTCCCTGTGCTGGCAGCGTGTAACTCTCAGCCCTGGCATTCACCTTGTGAATAAAACAGTCCTTTGTGGCCAGAAGCAGGGTGTCACATTTGCTGCTGGCACGGGGAAGTGGATAAATACCCACGGCCTTTCAGCGCCAGCGCAGCACAGAGACAGACCATGTCCTCCTTCCCCAGAAAGATGAGGGCCAGAAATTAAAAGCAAAACGTTTTCAAAAGTCTTGATCCAAGCGGGGGGTGAGACTGGAGGCTTTGCCAGAATGCTTGAGGGGCACCTAGGAGCCACGACTTTGCTGGGTCACTGGATGGGAATAGCAAGGGCAGGTTTTAAATTTCTTCCTCGCTTATGAATGCGGGGCCTGGGCATGGAACATCCCCAGCTGTGGGAAAGGGAGGAAAATCCAGAGGAAACACCTCTTGGGAGCCAGCCTCTAGAAGAAGATGCCTTCTTCTCTCCTTAACACGATGGATGAGCAGTTTTGATGGGATACAGATACCGAGTGTCCCCAAGGCAGCCTTGAACAGTCACCAGGACTGAATAAGTAACAGTGCCTGAAGTCCTTAAGTACCTTGTAGCAAAAAGTGTAAATCGATGAACAGTGGCACGTCTCAGGAGTGATGTGTGATTTCACTCAGTCAAACAAAAGAAGAAAAATGTGGCTCTAAAGTCTATTCATTATCTAAAGTTTCTGGCTGATGCAGGCAGAATGAATTCACAGCTGTGGTGGACTCAATCTCCTTTTGCTGTGTGGAAGTGTACAAATGCTCCCTCACGTTTTTCTGTAGGAACCAAATATTTCTCTAAGGGGAGGTATTAGTGTGGGTGCCAGACTGCCATTTTAAGGAAATTCTAGCTTTTATTTATTTTTTTTTTAATGCTTCTAAATGACTTTAAAGCAGTGGAAGTTTCAGCTTGGGGATGTTCATTGTCAAATATTCATTGTTAAAGGGTTTTAAGGACACTGAAATTTAATTTTCAGACTAAAAATTCTGTTTCCTGTCACAGAACTTTATTCCTTTTTACAGCACTATGCTACTTTCATATTTTAGCAGTGTACAATAGGGAAAATGAGGAATAGACATTATGCACTACTGCAGTAATCAGACAATAAGAAAATGTATAAACACGGGATTTTGGTGCCTTCCAATAGTAATCAGGAGTCTTTTAAAGAGATTTTGGCCCTTTGTCCCTCCAGGCCCCTTTGTAAATGAGGTGACAGCATTTCCCTCCTCAGCACTTTATAAAAGCAGCACTTTCACGTGAAAACAGCACTGATTTTTAACAATTTAACTTTATTTTCTACAGGGCCAAAGAGGTGTTAAGCCAACCATTAAAATTTTAATAATACGAACCCAGTCACTGGCATTGCCCTGATCCCACACACCTCATTTCCCTTGGGGAATCTGGAGAGCCAGGGTGACCAAGAGACCCCCAAACCACCAGGACCCAGCTCAAACCATGGCCTAGATGAAGATACCCCAGTGATGGCCACAGGCACAGTGCTTCCCCTCGAGGAGAGATCCCTGAGGGCTGGGCTCAGCAGGCCTGGATCCCTTTCCATACAGCAAGGGCAGCCCATCCTGAGCAGTGTGTTGTGATGGGGAGCACAGTTTGCCTCCCCCTTCACTTTGGCTACACAAACTAGTGCCAGAGCAGAGCACAAACACCTCCAGCCACGGACACTTGTCAACGCCCTCTCACACCCCGTTACAGCCACCCCAAAAATCCATGGTAATTCTCCAGCCTGCGGGGCTACAATTGCAGCCACTTTCTGAACAGCAAAACCCCCAGTGCCCTGCACCAACACCAGCATTACCTGTGCCAGAGGAGGGTGGTGTGACAGACCCTGGGCTGTCATCCTCCGGCTCCGACACCATCACCGTTGGCACCACCTCATGGCTCGGCTTCAGGCCAGTGTCCGGCTGAGTCGGGCTCGGCTCTTTGCTGGCAGCTTCCTTGGTGCTTTCTGTCTCAGTGAGTGTGATCTTGATGGGGGTTGTAGCCGCAGAGGGACTGTGCTCACCTCCAGACTTTCTGTCTTCCAGCAGGTCTTGCTCCTCGGCTGCCTTCGTGCTCTCGGAAGGCGTCCGCGGAGGTTCAGCGGCGTGGCTGGACCCTGCGGGTGTTCCCCGGTACTTATCACTAAGGCCTGGGCTCTCATCTTCGGAGTCAGAGTCATGTTTTTCTTGGTACTTTATTTCTTCTGATCTACTTATGTCCATGTATTTGTAAGCTTCTACTTTCATGGGATCTGCTAAGGTTTTGTCGACTTCAGTAGACTCTGCAGGAGTCATCTCTATTCCCGAGTCTGAGCTAAACAAGCCACGGGACTCAAACCCAGTCACATCTTGAACAGGATGCCCCAGAGTGTTAAACCCCTCCGTGCTGCCCGAACAGGGAATGGGGGTGTTTTCCTGCTGATAGATGCCCGTGAAATAGGTGGAATCCCGCGGGGTGGTGTAGTGGACATCGGAGATCAGAGAGGTGTAGAAGGAGTTGTCCCCTCCGTTGGCAGTGGAGCCGTAGTCAAAGAGATGTGACGAGCCTGTGACACCTGAAGCAAACACAAACCAGCGAGGCACGGTAAGAGACAGATGCCTGCATGCATCAAGCTTTCTGCAAAGCCACACTCGCTCCCTGCTGATTTTAGATTTGTTTTGTGAACCAGACTTGACTCTGCTTGCAAGCTCTTGGGGGCTGTCTCTTTCTCTATACCTTTGGGCAATATAGTGGCACATCTGTCACACAAGGCTTCCAGCTGCTGTTTTATCTTAAAATAGCTATAAGGATCCTGATAGCAACTAAGCATTCCTGGCAAATGTTTGCCCAGCCTGTGACTAAAAACTTCCTGTGATTGCAACCTCACAGCATCCCTCACAATCCAACCCAGGGACTCAGCATCCAATATCCTTAAAAGAAATCTAATGTCCAATACAAAACCATTTTTTTGTTTTTTTAATACATAGAATTAGAGAAGTTTCATACAAAGGAAATTTTCATTAAGTAAAAAATTCTGCTGGACAGAAACTGAGAGGGAAAGTCGGCAAGCAGATTTAGATCAGGTTTTCTCTTAAGAGTAGCCACTCTAAATTTGTGAAACACCAAGGCAGAAACTAAACATCCTCATTTAGTGATTGCCACACATTCAGAAAGCTGTAGCCTGTGTGCATCATCTAGAGATCGCGCTGGCATGAAGGTGGTTAAACCCGTGCACCATTTTCATACGCTGCCTCTAATTCCCTGTGCCACGCTCTCAGCTCCTGGGGATGACGCTAATTAAATTAGAAACGGCGGCCACTCTCTCTGCAGCGTTAATACAAAGCACGGCTCAAGCGAGATGCCCCATGAGGGAGGTGGGAGAGACGGATTTCTATAGGGGCCGAGGGAATGGGATGAGGAGGAACAAAGCCAATGTCTGTAGGAGCTGGTGCCCACGGGAGAGCGTAGCCTGTTAACCCCTCGTGTGCTGCAGCATCTCAGGGTCCGGCTGGCTTTCTCCGACCCCGGCTTATCACCTGCAAGGGATGTGGGGCTCCCGACCTGCTCCACGCGTGCCTGGGATACCACACACAGAGCAGACTTCACTGTAATACTGAAGGGACATTGCTGCAGCTGCAAAGCCAGAAGCTGGGAAATGTCAGTGCTAAAGCTCCCGAGTTACTTGCATTTGAGTATTTCCTTTCTCCTTGCACACACAGAATGGTACCATCTCTAAACACCAGCACAGCTGCTTTTCACACAGCCCTCCATGCATCAGGCAAGTGCAGCCCGTTTAGTGAGCCCTGAAGCAGTATTTCCCCCCCCATAATATTTCAGTGTTGTAGCTGAAGGCTTTTTTTTTCCGCACAGCCTCACTGGATTTGACACACACACACCCCCCCCAAGCCCTGCACAAAGGCACAGTGATCATTTCCCTCATCGTATTTTTTTATTGTTCAGTGTTGTGATGTCTTGCAAGCAACTTCTTTTCCCTGGATCGCCTCCAGGGTGGGAACAACGTGCCTCTCCTGTTACAAGGGGAAACCTGGTAGCACAGGGGAAAAGCAACCCAAAAGTGCCTCTCCTTTCTTGTCAGGCTGCCTGTGCTACCTGCTCCTGTGGCCCCATCCTCCCTGGCCTTGGGTGCTGCTGCTCCCCACCAGTTCTCCCTGCTAATCTGCTCCTGCACACACCATGAAGGCAGCAGCTCCATCCCCACAGCCAGGGATTTGCAGCAGCCTTTGCCACAGGAGGGCACAGAGCAAGGGGTGCTGCAGCCAGCAGGTGGAGAATCATCCATTCCCAGTCTTTCCCAGCCTTCAGCTGCGTGTTCTCACTGCTGTGTAGCACTGCATAGAACTTTTCATAGAAACATTTATCATCAAGGCAAGCTCCTGCCTCAGAGTGGTGAGGCTCACTGTGGAGATTTTTCCTACCCATGTGAACTTGGGGCTTGTTTCCCCCTCTCTATGTAACTTTACATTTACCTACTCTAAATTTCACCTTCTATTTTCCTGCCAGCTCACTCAGGGCTGCAAGATGCTTTTGTAATGTGCTGCAGGCAGCTCCCATCCTCACTGCTCCGAATAACTCAGTCCCAACAGCAAAGCTACGTGAGAATGATGCCTAAGTGGAAAACCACAGCAAAACCAAAGCAGAATAAGGTATAAAGTGGGCTGCCCTGCACCCAGGTTCTACCTGAGGTCATCCAGTGCCTTGCAAGGACAGCTCATACCCAGAACACATCTCTAAATGAGCAGTAAGCAAAAAGGGAAAGGTTCTGCTCCTTGCAAATGCACTTCTTGCTGAACTCGCCTTTTTGAAAATTATCCATAAACAGGCTTGGATTTTCACAAACGTGTTGGTTAGCTGGAATTATCTGATGCATTGTTTACGCCAACATATTTCAGGCTGTGAATTGCTGACTACAGGCTATTCATGCCTGTTGCTGCCAGTATCTGCTGTTTGTAATTTACTATTTGTGCTGGGTGAGTGGCTGTCTAAATCATGGGGTTTCAGGGCTGCTCTTTCATTAAATGCTTCCTCAGTGCCTCCTGGACCTGATCCAAAGCCCACTGAATCCACTAGAAAAGCCCCACTGACTCTGAGTGGCTGTGGACCAGCTCAAGATGGCTGTGGAATACTTTCTGCTCACTGCCACAACACCATCAGCAGGCAAAAATCCATTCCTACAAACACCCCACTACTGCCAGGAGAGAGGGAGCACAAACAGAGTCAAAGGAGATTGAAGCTGCCGCCAAACCAATATTCACAGATGCTGTTCACAGCTTTCATTTGTGCTTTGTCCACAGGACATGGGAGCCAGATGCACAAGCATTTGCAGCTCTTAGCAATGCTGATCAATAGAGCAGTGAAAGGTTTTTTAATGCATTTGTGTCAGGTGCTTCATAGCAGGAGTTACAGCGAGCCAGGGCAGCTCACAGGAGAGCCACGGCGATAAAGAGATGCTGGGAGAATACCATCCTGTTCTTTGGGTTATTCCTCAGCAGAAAGAAAAGTGACCCTGAAATAGTCATTGAGACAAACATCACGTTTTCAAATAACACAAACCTGGTACTGTAGCACGTGTTAACGCAAGAGCTGATTTAGAATGGAATTACCATCAATCATAAACCTTTTTTTTTTTTCCTGCAGCAGTTTTGCAAATAAGAATGAAACCAGAAAATGCATTTCCTACTGGGGTTGAGGAGGAGAGAGAGTTACAGGGTATGTGAGCACGTTTGAGCAAGGGGAGGGTTCACATTAGCAGGACATATGGGGGTCCCAACTCTCAAGGCGACAGCAGGTTCAAAAGCACTGAAGACAGCTGACACTGCCTAATTAATAGGATTTAATGTAACTCCCTACTTCCACTGGGAATGATTTAAAGCCATTGCTAAAACTGCCTCTCATTTGGGAAGTGTGAATCTATCAGCTATTAGGCTGGCTATTAAAGACATGGAAACTGATAATAGCTGAGCATATTTTTGCTGAAGAATGGTGTATTCAGAGCTTGGTGATTAAGCAATGCCCTCTCTGACTTTAAGTTTATTTGGTTCAATATCCGTGGGAAGGAGAAGCCTTGAATAGCACTGGTAACAGATGACAGTATCAGGTCTGAATTTACCCTTGTTACAAAGGTTGGGGTTTTTTTAATCTGGATTTCACTCAAAACTACCCAAAAACCTGCCTGCCAATTCAGGTGAAGGAAAGCTATTCAGTTCCTGAGAGCAGCAGTTGTGCTTTCTCGTAACACGAGCCCCCGGGAAATAATTTCACTTCCTGCGACCAGCTAAGGAGTAATGGGTCTGATTCAATCACTCCAGCACAGCTGAGATGCTCAGCAAGTTACATGTGTTTTCATCAACTGCAAAGGGAAAAAAATATTGGAAAATGACTGTTTTGTTTGCTCAGAACGAGTGAATGCTCCAGAAACCCTCTCCTATGGAACTGGATTTAGAGCTATTTAGCAATTGAGACAGGAAATAATTTAGAAATCATTGGTTCCATGCAGAGTAGCTCTTAATTTAAGAAAGGCAGCTGAAGACCGATTTGGATCAAGGCAAGCTGCAGCATACTGGAAGAGGGAACAAAAAGTTAGCTGAGGATCACAGACAAGAAAAAGAGCTGATTTAAATAAAACTGATTCTTTTTTTCCCCCTCAACTAGAGTATTCTCGGCCTTATTAAAATTGATCACTTCAGAATATTGTGCTCAACTTCCAATAAAATAACCTTATTTCATATTAACCTGTCAAGCTTCACACGCAGCTCTGGTGAACTTCGCTGGCACAGACAAATATTTGAGGGACCTGGTCTAGTGGAAGGTGTCCCTGACCACGGCACAAGGTTTGGAACAAGATGATCTTTAAGGTCCCTTTCAGCTCAAACCACTCCATGATTCTGTGACGTGAAATCTCAGCTCCCCAGAACAGCTGGCAACCCCTCAATGCGAGGTTCCCTATTTATTGCACCTCACTGATTTGGTCAAAACTATTAATTTTTCAGAAGAAAAGGGGGGAGAACTAATATTTAATTAGGTGATGCAGTTTTTACAGCCTGAAGCTGTGCAGAGAAGAGAAAATCTCTTTGGTTGCAACTGGAGGAATCAAGGTTTCCACGACCTTTTCAGACAAAAGCAGAACAGTGGGAGCAAGCAGCTTCCAGCAAATTCCCGTAAGTCTTTTAAATAGTTGGCTCTGACTTTTTGCTTTGGATATTGAGCTTCAGGAGCCATTACTGGCTGTCCCAGTGCTGCAGAGCTGTGAGCTCCCTGAAGCAGGGTCTTCCCAGCTCTCTCCCACAGCAGCAAGGTCCAGCTTGTCCCATTTCAATAATCCTGACCTGCAGTAATTCATCAATTAGAGATAATAACAAGGGAAATACTCTTGTTTGACTGGCCTCAAATGATGCTAGAGGGTCTCTTAGGCCCCAGGCCACTCCCAGTACCTCAGCCCTTCAGGCATCACCCAGAGATTTTAGATAAAAAGGCCAAAGTTAAGCGACGAGCGTTTTCCAGGACAGCAACTCCTCTCTGATCCAAGACCCTCGAAGCCACCTCAGAGCTCAGGGATATGCAGCAACTTCCTTTCAGCACTGAGACAAAAGCCTGTCTCTTAAAATTATATCCCATATTCTCTTAAAGGCTTACGGAGGTAGTGTGGCACTTCGCAAAGCTTTTTATTTTATAATTACTCTCTCACCTCGAAAAGCTGGTTTCATAGCAAGGCTGTGGGAGCCACCATGGCATTCCATGGCACCTGGCAGTGGTGCAGGAGAGTCCCATTGCCCAGGAGTTGCCACCACCTAAACATCTGTATCTGGAGCTCAAACCCCAGCTGGGGGCCCTCTCTGTTTCCCCGTCCCACATGTGCAGTTCACATTCCAGCCTCTCCCTCATTTTTATCACTCAGCCACGACCATTAGGAAAATGCATCTTCCTGCTTTCCTCCAAATGCACAACAAAAGTAGCCATTAAACAGTCCTGCTTTTTTTTTCTGTACCAAATTTACAATTTTGTCATCAGCCACTAGTAAAAAGCCTTCGCTTGACCTTGGCTTCCTTTTATTCCTCACTTACACTTAAAAAAGGAGGAAAGAAAAAGGGAAAGAATTTCTCCTGTTTTTTGACCCTGAGACATGATGTCTTATTTCTTCCGTTTTTAGTTCCCCAACTCAGTTACCTTCCTTATTAAAACTCATGAAGCATCTTACTGTATTCTCATCTGTATCCAGATGTACACCTCTTTATACAGATGTTCAGTGTTACATCGCTTTTCCACGCCTCCTTACCCTACCCAGACAGACCAGCAGTCCCAAGTCTGTCTCCAAATTCAAAGCACACCATTTTCTTGGATCCAGACCAAGCTGTTTTTTCCTCTCTGCTTGATTCCAAATTCAACCCAAACCTCAGGAAAGCTCCAGACTTCCAAATGTCCTTGACTAGTACCTTCCTGGCAGTGACAAGGGCAGCTTGCAGGAGTGGCAGAGGCATTGCTCAACCCCAACCCAGATCACACGACTTGGAAATAGTCTGGCCACCCTCAGGGATATTTGAGTGCACCACTTGGGAGTCATGCTCTCAATTCTGGAAGACCCTTCAGCGTGAATTTTCTAACCCAAAACACTTCAATATGCAAACAAAACTCAAGAGTACTTTAGCAATTTTGTGTCAACTCGAGTAGAGCTTGAAACCCAAATGGCTGAGAGCTCTCTCGCCAAGCAGAGGCATCACTGTGCTGTGGATAACACCCCTGGATCAGCTCCCGGTGTCCCCTGGATTAGCCTTTCTCAATGGCCAGAGCCAGCTGTCAGCCTGAGCTATCCCACATCCAGATGCTCCAGGCTGGACAGAGAAAGCAGCAAGCTGCCTGCAGGAGAACTGCAACGGGGCGTGCATCCCTGGAAGCAGCGCCAGCCATCCCCAGCTGCCAGGAGATGGTGCTCTTTGTTTTAGCTCAGGATTCCCAAACCCACTTCACAGGTTAGCAACTTCCTTTCCTCCAGAACTCTCATAATCGTGCCTGCAACAAAGATACATCTCCGCAAATCGCATCGGCAGACGGGAAGGGCCACACCCCGAGAGTCGCTGGGGGATTCATTTGCACAACACCCGCTACGAGAAAACCGGATCTATGGGGATTATACACCATCCTAGTCTATTTTTCCTTCCCCCTGGTTCTCGGCGTGGTCCCGAGTGTGTTGGGTGAACACAGAGCAGCAAGAAGGCTGCTTCCCGCTGCCTCCAGCAGCTGGCAGTCTGTGCCTGAGCTCCTGGGGACAGCGCTGTGTCAGTGCCTCAGCTCTGCGAGTTATTCTTCCTTCCCCTCGAGATCCCGCAGCAACCAGAGGAAACATTGCCATGGCAGGTGCTGGCTCCTGCACAGGGAGGAGGGCGAAAGGACAGCGTGGAGAAAACAGGCTTAGTCCTGTTGACACTCAGATTACTCCACTGATTTCAATGGAGTGGCTTCTGATTAATCCCCCCCCGAGATGGAAGCGATTCCTAAATTCAGACAAGTTAATGATAAGCTTTGGTGCATGTACAACCTCTCCTCCAGGTCATTTTGCAGAGGATATGAGTTACTACAGCTGGAGTTTCATCACTTTTCCACAGCTTCAGGTGTCTATTGTAAACAGGCATTTGCAGCTTCCAGATCCAGGGATATCCAGTCTCAGTCTTCCACATGGTAAATATATGGGGGAATTGGGGTCAGCTGGGATCCAGCTCCCAAAAACCTTGGCTGCTGAGGATCAGCAACCTTTATCAACTCCCCACCTTCTTGTAAGCACAGAGGCTGGAGCAGGGGACAAATCCCTTTCAGGATCCAGTCCTTGGAGGCCCTCACACTTTTGGGAGCCTCAGTTTGCCTGGTTGGGAAACTCCCCTCAGCAGCTGGTGGCAGGTCACCATCACGTTAGGGCTCTCTCCAAGGCCCTGCCTGGGGGTTTTTCCTGTTGCCCCAGCCAGCTTCTGGTTTCTTCCAACAGCTGGGCAGGCATGGAGCAGGTCCTGGCTCTGCTGTGGAGGGCTACAGCCCCATTTGTGGGAGGGAAACACTTCTGAGCTTTTAGCAAGATTAAGACAGGTCCACTCCATCCCAGAAGGATATTAACAGCATCTTTTTTTTGGCCACAGATTCTGCACCACAGCAGCTACTGTCTCCCTGTCACTGCCTCTCCAAAAAGACACCAGAGCCCACCTTTTTGCTGCTGCTGAGTAGCCACTGTGGGTGCCGTGGGGCACCCCAGACCAAGCCAAGTCAAACAGGGGAGCAGAGCTTGGTTTGGTGATGTTGAATATCCTCAGCTCCCATGGACATGCAGGGAGCTCACAGCATCTGGCAGGGGATGCTGAGCAGGTGCCCCAAAGCCAACCATCAGTGTGCAAAGTGAACCCATCGTAAATGATTCAGCACTTCCCACCCCCACGTGCCCCTGGGGCTTTCTGCTTCAATAAATGGTCTCCGAGAGCTCCAGTTTGACCTGGCAGGAAAACCCTGGCATAAGGTCTGTGACAGCCCTCCACAGTACTCTGGACAGCATGAAAAATCCAGAGGGTTTAAAAAGGAGGCCTGAGAAAGCACAAGAATGATTTGAAATGTGGACAAAGTTGCAAATGCTGCTAGATGTGCAGCATTATTAAAAAAAAAAAATATATATATAAAAATAAAATTTAGTGAGTTAGCAAAAATCTGGTTCAGGTAACAAAGGTTTTCACTCCAGTGACGGAAAACATGACTGGTTGATAGGTTTCAATGACACCAAGGCACTACCTAAAATACCATCAAATGCAATTTCCTGAGGATAATTAAAGCCCACTTATAAGATTAATTCTTTCTTATTTCACGGTAGTCACATTTTCCCTGGAATGATAAAAGTTCACTGAGCCCCACGACAAAAATACTCCAAGGACTAAGTGAATTAGCACCTAAATCATGTTTTTCCATTACCTGAAATGGGACCCAACTCCCTTTAGAGCAACAGACTCCAAAGTATCTCACAAAATCTGGATGTGTTTGGCTAAGTCTCGTTCATCTTTTAAGTTTTAAAATACCTAAATCCCATTTCCAGCATGATTCAGGAAATTCAGCTGCTCACTGTTTTTACCCCCAGACTGCTCCAAAGCAGTCAGTCATGCTTCAAATTCAGAGCAAGTTGTCCTCCCATCTCCCCTGCAGAACCACCTTCTCTCCTGGCAAGATTCCATCCCTGGAATGCCCTGTCCCAGGCACCTTCAGCCCATCCAGCCCCACCTTTGCTGGGTCCCAGTTCCTTGTAAATTCAGCTTTTCATGTTTGCTCCAAGTCGATCCCCAGCCACAGAGCTACAGATTCCAGCTCAGCCTGGAAAAGGGAGATGTGCCAACGCCAGCTGCTTTTGATGCTGAGATAAACCCGGGGCAGAAATCACTGCCCTGCAGCTTCAGGCTCTTCCACAGGGAGGGAAAATCCAGAGTTGGAGAAGAGCTTTGCTGAAATACAAGTTTTTTAGTAAGAATCTGATACACGTCTGGAGGGACTGCTGAGTTCTCTCCATGCCACTCATACCTGACCACAACATCTCATAGAAATCCAGCTATTAAAAAATGAGAGAAAAAGCAAAAAGGGCTGTCTTGCACTCAGCTTGGCTCCCCATCCCCCAAGGCTGAAGCCACTCCAGCAGCATGAATCTTCCAGGGAGGCAGAGCGACAACTGCAAAGAAGTTCAGCTGAAATCACTGAGGGCTCTCGAGAGGAAAATTAATTTTGTGACAATGCCTAACACCTACAGTGATGTGTCAGGCACAGTAATTCAGGGAGAAAACCAGCTGCCAGGCACTGCAGGCCAGGGTAAATCAGGAGTGACTCCACCAAAGGCACAGGAGTTACACCTGCATAAAACTGTCACCAGGCAAGGAAGTATGAGGCCCTGGGAGCCAACAAATAGAGTCTGAAGACAAGGCATTACTGGCCATAAATCAGGATCAGATCTAAAGCCCAGGAGACAGCAGGGAAATCTAGGTCAGAAAGGACACGGCAGTGCCAGGCTGACGCAGGCAGACACAGAAAAATATCAAAAATCACCATCAGGCTCTCTTTCCACCCAAGGTTTTCCCACCTCAACATGACCTGCTCCAGAAAGGCCAGAGGACCAAGTGTGCTGAGTCCTGGTGTCTGCCTCTACTGGCAGCAACAGAAACATTAGGACAAAAGATCCTGTAGAGCTTTGAGTAGGATCCAGAACATATAATATCAGAAAATATTTCAAGAAAAAAAGAGAAATGGGGAGGTTCTGCAGAGTCAGGTGAGGCAGCAGACTCTGATCCAAGTGCTAATGAGGTTTCCTTGCACATGAAGTGGTTTCTTTGTTTCTAGAAGGTGGTGCCTTCTAGAACGCATCTGAAAGTCAATCAAAAAGTTTTCAAAAGTACATTAAGAGTTAAACTTCTCAAAGTAGTGCAGAATTTGGGGCAGAGCCACTGCAGTCATAAATCAGCATCAACGTGCTGGCTCCAGCTTCTGCTTGAGGAGGATCAGGCCATGTGTGCTATAACTAATGCTAGGAATGTCCTTGCCTTCAAGGTCTCTCCTTTCTGTACCTGCCACTGTGTCTCTTCTCCTGTGACAGATGAATTCACTCCAAGCAGAGACTGGAAGATCCTCCCCAGTCATCTCACTTCCCTGGAAGATGTTTTTTAGACCTATCCCACTCTTCACTCTACGTTAGTGAAGAACCAATACAACCACAAGCCCTTTCCTCTCTTTACTGTGAATACACGACACCAAAACTGTTCACCCACCCAGGAGAGCAGCCAGAAAGTTTCAAGTCTGTGGTCGGAGTGGAGGCATAATTAAGATTTCAAGGAACACGGGTTAGTTTGACTGTCCCCCTCCCTGAGAGCCCAGGAGATGCTCCTGCTCTTCCCTTGCAGGGGGACCCAGCTCCCCACGGCCGAGGTTGGTGGCTAAATCACAGCCTTCTGCAGAGTAAAAACAGCAGGGTCTGCACTCCTGAAAGCTTTCGAGGCCGTGGCAGAGCAACCTCAATGCAAACCAACCATTTGCTGGAATTGCTGTGTGTTATTAAAACAGGAGAGGGGCAGCAGCTCCACAGCAGCGCCAGGACCAACCTCCCAGCCAGGAGCTTCTCCGGGCACAGCTGGGGTTTGGCCCCACGAGGGAAAGGCTGGGGATAATTACACAGGTCCTGATACCTCGTGCAGCCTTCCCGGAGTGCAGGAGAAGGGTCAGGTGCCTGTGGAAGCCACAGGGAAAGGCAGGAGCAGAGAGCTCTCCTGTTGCTCTGCCTCTCCTCCCATCCGTGTGCCGACGGCGCTGCTGCCTCACCCACACCTGCTGCAGGATTTCTAGGAAAAGCTGCAATGAAAACTTAGATTTTCAATCAAAAGGAGGCCTGTTTTCCTCCGAAGAATGTCCCTTTCCCCAGTGGAACACCCAAGACTCCCAACCTGATGCCATGCTGGCCATAGAGGAGGCAGAAGGCGCTGAAAGGGTTTCCTGTTCAGCCCAGGAAGGTTTCAGATCCTGAACAACCGAAGATGTTTGAGCGTAGCTACAGAAGTAACTCTCAGATGCAATCAGTGGAGGTGCTCCTACTTGAAGAGCCAGGATAAATACATGAGCAGAGCAGCTCTCCTGCTTCAGGCTCTAGCACAAGCTACTTTTGGAAGACAGCTACACACAATCAGAATTGCATCTGTGATGACCAAGAAGAACCTTTTCATCCCAGCAGAAACACCGGGTACAGCACTTCAGCTGAGGAGAGAGCAGCTTCTACAACAAGTTCTGGACAGGACATCTCTGCAGATACTGCTGATTCACCCACAGGTTTGTGCCACGATGATAAAAGTGTCCAAACAGAATATGAAAATATGGCAAGCAGTTTTTTTCTGAGCTCTTTTCAAAGAGATAGGAGAGCCAGAAAACTTCAGGGCAACTGAAGCAGTTTTTCTTCTGGGAAAAGCTCATTTTTAGAGTCTACCACGGTCAGCGAGCCAGAGGGAATTTGGAAGAGCATCACTACTAGCTAAGCTTGAGGATTAGAATCAGAGAATGGGTTGGGTTGGAAGAGACCTTATAGATCATCCAGTCCCACCCAAGGGCAGGGACACCTTCTGATATCCCAGGTTGCTCCAAACCCCAACCAAGCTGGCCTGGAACACTGCCAGGGATGGGGCAGCCACAGCTTCTGTGGGCAGCTTGGGCCAGGGCCTCACCAGCCTCAGAGCCCAGAATTAATTCCTAACCTCCAATCTAACTACCCCCTCTGTCAGCTTGAAGCCATTTCCCCCAGGTCCTATCCCTCCAGACCCTTGTCAACAGCCCCTCTCCTGCCCTCCTGTAGCCCTTTTAGGTACTGAAGGGCTTCAATTAGGTCACCTCAGAGCCTTCTCTTCTCCAGGCTGAACACCCCCAGCCCTCTCAGCCCTCCAGAGCAGAGCAACTCCAACCCTTGGAGCATCTTGGTGGCGTCCTCTGGACTCACTCCAAGAGTTCAATGTCCTTCCTGTGCTGAGGACTCCCCAGCTGGATGCAGCTTCCAGGTGGGGTCTCACAAGAGTGGAGCAGAGGGGCAGAATCCCCTCCCTCAACCCAGTGCCCACACTGGGTTTGATGCAGCCCAGGACACAGCTGACTTTCTGTGCTGCCAGCACATATTGCTCAGTCATGTCCAGCCTCTGGCTTGTGCTTAAAAAAAGAAAAATTAAAAAAATAAGTCTAATAGCCTTCTTGGCTATAATATTGGCTTTAGGAAGCAAAGGAAAAATACTGAGTGTGGGAAACTTCATTTTCTCCTAGAATTTTGACATTTGGTTCTCTCTGGTAATCAACTCATAACGTATCTACAGGATATCAGTCAGATGGATAAAGTGATAACAGGAGAATTAAGACACGAAGATGTCCTGGAGTGAGGTCTTTACATGCAGCATCAGATAATAATAATAATAATAATAACAATAATAGTAATAGTAATAATAATAATAATAATAATAATAATTCATTGCATTAGAAACCTCAGCCAGGGTGGTGTAAATGCATTAGTGGATAACTCTGTGCTCAGGGATGCAGCGTATTCCCCTTGGGAGTGAGAGTGTGTGTGCAGTGCTGCAGCTGAACACCCAGCAGGGCACTGAAGGAGGCCAGAGCCAGACCATGGACAGAAATAAAACAAATAAGAGCTCATGGACTAACCCTGCAATGTAAAACAGAAAGTCCCTGACAGGGATGGACAGGGCAGGGAGAACAGACCCCCGTTATTTGTCTGCACCTTGTCCTTTAGCACAGAAAACCCAGGAGCTGGGCACTTCTGTGGTTTGTTTGCCCTGTCCAGGACACGAACAGAAAGATGCAGAGAAGCTACAGAAGATGCTGATGGCACAAGCACTGGAGGGCAGGACACCTGGGACCAGTTTGGAGGAGAGAATAACAGATAAATTCATATTGCACAGTAGAGGGAAGGCAGGGGGAGAACAGGATCACAGTCTATAAATACTCTCAAGGTGTAAGTGAAGGGAGGGAATTAGTCACAGTCTTAGAGGAAGGGAGAAAAAGTGGCTTGAAGTTAAGATATAAAATCAGGCTACATGTCAAGGTACATTTCTTGAGGGAAAAGGGCAGAGGAGTGTAACAGGGAGCACAGGGATGCCACCATCTCCCCATTACAGCACAGCTGGGTGAAGAAATGAATTCCAGTTCTGCCCTTTGACAGGGCTCCAGATGTCTTTTTCTGGCACCACCATAAACAGCCCAATTTTGCCTCTTGTAAATTAGCCCTGCAGATGAAAACTGGGCAAATAAGAGACTCTTCAGTTTGGCAAGAGAGAAAATTAAAGGGAAGTAATTCTGCTTGAAACTGAGCTGTAACAGATTTTCTTTTCTTTTTTTTTTTTTAACGATTTTTTTTCAACGTGAAACAAAAACAAACCAATAAAAATCATTCTAGGTCAAATCAATTCAATTTGACCTGAAGCTAAATGTCAGATCTGGTTTACAGCAAACTCCTGATACCAAAAGGGAGCTGCTGTGCACCAGGGTCCCTCTCATGGCAGCATGTGCAAATTGGTGCACAAGGAGGACTCTGGAGGGTGTCCTTAATTTTCACTGTCCCACCCCAGCTGCACCTAACAGGCTCCAGCTCCCTTCAGAGAAGCATCTTTTATCTTCTACCCTAACTTCTCCCCAAGTCCAATCACTCCAGCACAGAACCCACATGACCAAAGTCCTAAATCGTGCTCAGACCCATCTTAGCTCCCAGCATTTTGGATTTAAGCCCATGAAATTATTCACCACATCATATAGTTGCTATAGCAACACCCTATTGAGTACTAATATAAATTGCAGTTCCAAAATCCCATCTATTGGGAGGAGTTGTGCAGCAGGGGTAAGAGATATCTTTGCCTGAATGGCTTTCCATTCTCCATCTCTCCCAACACCAGCTGATCCAGGCGGTGGATTAACCATGTCCTGTCTTCCCTCAGTGCTATCAATTGTGGCACTGAGCTGTGGAGGGCGAAAAGCCAAAGGAACCCCACTTCCAAAGGCCCAGCTTGCCCAAAGCTGCCTCTTCACAGCAAAGTTCCCAGGAGTGAACAAAATTTGCTTCAACTTAAATGCAGGCAATGAGCATTTTTGGTAGCCCAAGCAAACGTGTTAAAACTCAGACCTTTTCCCCTCCTTCTTTCACAAGAATTTAGAGTATGACCCTGCCGAGGTTTAAGTTTTCACTAGACCTTTCTGAACACTTCCTTTTCACTAAGGAGAACAATAAACATTTTTTTTTCTGATGCTGAATGTTGGAACAGTGCACATTCCTTAGCACACAGGAAATTAAGTTAGTACAGAGCTGAGGATGGACAGAGGGCACTGAATGGAGGAAGAAGGAGGCTGCCCATGCTCTAAAACAGAAGTAACTACATCCTTCCATTAAATTCCTCTTCCAAGAGGAAAACTGGCTTTCAGAGGTTAAAGACAACTAATTTATTAGGCTTCCCACAATAAGTTAGGGATTTCAAGAAGTTTCAAATAGCATTTGATGCTTTCTTACTCAAAAGCCACACAGCTCAGGCTCTTTTCTCACAGCCCACGAGCCCAGCGGATGCTCCCACCAGCCGTGGGGTTGTAACACAAAAAGAGCTGCTGAGGCCCACACAGCTCCCAGGCTGACCTGAAACATCCCAAAGACAACAGCCAACATTTTTTTCTCCTTTAAAAACTGGAAATGGAAGAGATGAGGGAAGTTGAGGATAGGAGGCAGCATGAAGAGCATTTCCAGCAGGCTATTTATACCCTCTCTGGCTCAAATCCACTTACCCTGAAGCCATTTAACACTGTTTTGTGGTGTGAAAGGGCCTTCATGTGGATAAACATTCAGGTCTGTCACTGTAAGACACTCACAGCATATGGGCAGACTCTTCATTTCTAATGTTTTCATCCATTGAAATACATCAGATACAGGCTTAAGGATTTTATGTCTGATTCTGACCAAGATGACAAGTGTAAACAGCCATTCCAGTGAGATATTTCTGTCTGCACATCCAGGATGCAAAGAAACACCTCCCTTTGGCTGCCATCCCTGTTCCTGAGCCAAAGGCTGTGCTGGCGACCCAGGTCAGGGTTGTCTTTGGGGATTGAGAGTCCCCAGAGTGAAAAGGATGAGGAGAGAAGAGGGAGAACAGGGAGCACTGGCTAAGAACAGGGAGAAGTACTGGGAAAGAAGAAAAAGATGAGGTGTGGAGGAGCAGGGTGGAAAGCAGAGGCGGGGAAGGACACTGATGGGAAGGGAGAGCAATAGGCAGAGCAGAGTGAGAGTTAAATGAAAAAAAGAAGGATGCAGGAGAATTAAAACAAAGCCATGGGAACAAGGGACAAAGAAATGTAGAGAAGAAAGCAGAGACTGGAGTGTGAAGTGGGTGAGAAAAGAAATTTTAGAAGCTCTAGGATAGGCACACATACCTGTCCATTTGTAGACTCTGAGGGTTACTACATTTGTTCCTCCCTCATTCATATTTATCCAACATACAGCTCTGGGACGCTATTTTTAACCATGCACAAAAAACACACAAGGAGCTTTTCTCACTTCCATTTTGGAGGAAGGGCCAGGCACTTCCCAGGCACGAGGCAGATCTCTTCTTAGAATAAATTCAGAAAGACTATCAGAGCAAGCCCAACGCCCGTGAATAAGTAAGGCTGTTCCTGCGGAGGAGGCTGTGGCAAGGAGCTATTCTCAGACCTGCACACAGCCCCGAAGAGGAGGATGTTTGGGAGTGAACGAGGAGGGGGTGGCCTCCCTGTATGGAATTTTACCTGCCTCCTCAGGCATTTTGCCTGTCTTCCTGTAGGGGAAGGAGCTTTTCCAGTCTGGAGCAGCAAAGAGCGTGAGGAACAACGCGTGCACAAGTGCAGAGGAACGTGGTGAACACGTGAGCTGCTGTGCAGGTCCTGCTGCCTGCACCAAGGCAGCAGCTCCTTGCACCACAGCCGTGCCAGTCTGCTGGAGGATAGCCTGAAACAGGTTCAGGAGCACCAGCCTGATGCTGATTCTGTTCCACAGCAGGTGTGGGGACCTCAGCTGGAGCAGATGTGCTGCTGGAGGGAGCAGGGAGGCAGGAGGGATGCTCTGTGCATCCCCACCAGCAGGGCTGGATATTGCTGCAGTGGGAAACACTGGGCAGGGAGGGGATTAGCTTTAGGCAGAAATGTGCTGATTTAAGGCTGAACTTTCCCTCAGGGTCATCTATGTGCTTGAATCAGTCAAATGAGCTGCTGTGTCCTGTTCCCTGCACGTTACAGCTGCTCTGCCCCTCACTACAAGCATCAGCCGGGAATGATTTAACCAGTTACAGGAGGAAGAACCCAGAATTTGTGAAAACCACCCATCCCTTCTTGGGTAGGAGACCAAGGAAGGCAGGGATTGAGTCTGAGGAAGCATCACCTCCTCTTTCTTCCCCTTAGGGCTGCTGGAGGCTGACTTAACCCTGCCTCAAGGCTGCTCTAACTCCAGTTGGAGCCACTCTCATGACTCCACACAAAGTGGCAGCACGTGGAGATGCACAAAGCCATTTCTGCCCACCTTTTCCCCCAGCCCCATGCCATTTGACCATAAGGTACACTCAGCCTGCTTTGAAAAGCATCTGTCCCTCTCCCTGGGAGGTGGCTGGGGACCCCCATGAGCAGAGATGCAGGAGCCAAACACTGTTTGACAGGACTTGTGCAACAATCTTCCAACCATCCTTTTTTTTTTTTTTTTTTTAATGTTTCTTCTCTTTGGCTGCTAGATTTTACTGACTAAATTGGGCAACCTTATTCACCTGGAAGTTTATGAAGGAGGACATCGGTGAATTTTATGAGATGGCACAGGAGGCATCACTTTTATGAGAGGTAAAAACAAAAGACTTTGGTCCGTCTGCAATTAGACTTTACTCAACTGCCTCCTAAAACAGCTGGGCTGACAGAGATGCATCCTCCTGAGAGTCCAGACACTAAAAATATCAGTAATGTGCATCAGAGTCTGAGTGCCTGCACAATTTATCCTCATTAAATTGATGTGCAATTTGAAGATACAGATCCTTGCTTAAAAATTGGTATGTTTCCCTATTCTGGTCCCCTCCCAAAAATCTCTGGGATTGCAGCTCCAGCAGGCCTGGCTGCAGCAGAGATGGCTTTAATGAATTTAGCTGGTTGGGCTGTGTCCTGTGGCCAGAGGAATAAGCCAGAGATGCAGGGAGAGGGCAGGAAGGTAAAACGGCAGAGGCTGTGAGGATGCAGAAGTGCTGCTTGATGGTTGGAAGCACGTTTTCCTGGTGGATTCAATTGCTAATGCACATGCAGAAGGTGGAGAATGCACAAATGTCCAGATGGAAATCAGTCTCTCCTGTGATACTCCTCTGTCATCCCATCCAAAGCCACGAGAGGCACGGGCAGTGCAGGAACAAAACCCCAGGAGGGTTTGGAGATATGGGAGAGGTTGCAGGGGTTCAAACAGCCTGCCTTGATGCCACACTTAGAGAAGGAGATGGATATCTCAGATCTGAGGCTTGCTGCCAGCCTTGGAAATGGCTGAAAGTCCCTTCTGCTCATCAGCACTTCAGCCCTCAAAAATAAACTCATTTCCTATCAGTCCTTGGCAGGAGATGCTGTGGGGAGGGAATGGCAGCCTGTTCAAAGGGGCTGATGGAAGCAGGGAGATGCCTCCCAGGCGTGCAAGGCAAGGGCTGGCACACTACAAGGTGGTACACAGGAGTTCCTGCCCTTCCCATTCCCACAGTGTCAGGCATCTCCATGACTTTCTTCTCAACTCCACTTTTTGGGGTCTTCAGATGACACAAGGCCGCTCTGTTTATCTCCAGCTACCACCCCTTTAAACCAAGGAGTCAGACTTTTGTAACCAAGCTGCTCCCTCACACAGGCCCCTGCTGCTTTCCAACACATTTTAAGGACACTCCATGGGCAAAGGAACCAGTATTCCACAAAATTCAAAGCTATAAGTGGGGAACATTTGGATCACTAGGCAAAGCCAAATGACAAACACTGCCCAATGACAAAAGTTTTCTGGCTCTCCTTTTCAGGACATCAACCTCTGTCTTAAAAAGCAATTTGGCTTTTGATTCCTTACAGTCATTGGAAAATTGTTACACAACCTGTCTGATATTTAGGAGTCTCCTAAATTTCCAGCCCAAATTTATTCATCACCAAGATAAGTCCATTAGTTGTTCTGTCAGCATCAGCTCTTGCCCCTTGAAAATATTTATAGGAAGCAATCACTCCCTTGGAGCTCTCATTTTGCTAGACTGAACAAATTACTGTCACCAGTCTGCTAAGGAAAGCTCTCCACCCTTGGACACTAAATCTCCTGGAGACTCTAGGATGCCTGGTGCTACACTCTAGAAAGTTTCTTTTATTTTTTGTCCTAAATTCTTCTTTGATGCTGTGTACTTTAAGCCACTCTTTAATGATGTTTTGACACGTGGAAATGCATTTTAGTGCAGTGCAGGCAGCTCACACCATTATTTCAGCTGGCTGGAGCAGCACGAAAATCCACTGATAGCAGTAGGGTGGTTTCTGAGGCATTATTCTTTCTGGTTCAGCCATCATAATTTCTGCTCTGCTATCATGAGAGGAAGAGAAACACTGATAAGGATCAGAAATGGTGCTGAAATTGGAAGCATACAGCACTGTCAGGAAGTTATCAGGGTTTCCCTGGCAAGCATGGCCACACAGCAAATGCCACATCAAAGAATCAACACCAAACTGCTCCGAAACACATCCATAGGAAGGCACTTCCAGGTGTGCACAGACACCTACGTGCATATCCCCTTCTCTCCCAAGCACAGGGATTAACTCTCAGCCTCTGAAATTGCTGGAACCACATTTCAGGGTGACCACCACACTCAGTCCTTTTCCTTTCCCAGTCCCTGCATCCCTGTGCTTGGAATGGGAAGCTCTGTGCAAGTCAGCAGGCTCACACTGAATGTGAGCCAGAGTATCCTGGCCCGTCTGTTGGAGATTAAGACCACAATGGAGCAGAGCATTAATAAATGATCTGCAATTCCTGCCCTCCTCCACTTTAAGACATAGCGGGGAAAAAAAATATTCCCAACACCCAAATGCACTTTTCAGCAACAAATAATGATTTGGCTGAGCATTAAGCACAAAAGAAAAAAGTTCAATGCAGAACCTGAGCACCATCCTGTCTCACGGGGCTTTTGTTTCAGCATGAAGAATTATGTATAGCTGAGTCTTTTTATTAGATTAATTCAATTCTTCGGCTGCTTAGACTGCTCCTGTACATCCTCTCTAAATTAACTTTGGTTTTCTATACCTGCAGCTATGGTTATCCTGCGTATTTTCCTGTGTATTCCACTGTGAAAATCGTGATTAAGTTCATTTGTCATAAAACAAACATGATGCCATGAATGATAAATAAGCAGAGCGTGCTGCAGAGACTGGCAGTGCAGCTCGGCTTCCTCGGCGCCCGGGGAGCGGGGAGGGTTTCTGTGCCTCTCGTGTCTGAGATTAGAAAGCTTCCTAATGAAGAAATCTGCCTAACAAGTGATGTCATTTCTGGCAAAGCCACGAGCTAATTTGCAGGGAAGGGCCCAGCGACCCCAGCATCACCTCCCCAGGCGTGTGGAGAAGTTTTCTGGCTCTCAAGAAAGCAGGACATGGAGGGAAGGCAGCAGTGGGGGGCTGCCTGTCCTGCCCTGCCCCTCACGCCCACATGCATGAGCTTCACACCCCCACACCCCTCCTCAGGGGTTGGGGGGGACATTCACCCCAAGAGGACACAGCCTCCTGTCACCCTCACTGCATCCCTGGAGATCCCTGGAGCCCATCCACTGCTGCACACTCCCACACCCCTGCTCCCTTTTATCCCACTTCCAGAGGACAGAGAGGATCAGTGCAACATTCACAGTCCTCTTTTGTTAGATACATCTCAGGATGAGCTATCATGTTAGGCAGTATTTCACCAGCACCCACGACAAGTCAGTCACCTCCAGCTCTGTGCTGGGCAGCACAGAACCACGACCAGGAAGCCGTGGGCTGTGTTTCTCACCACCTCTCACACCCCAGACTTCAGGAGGTTCCAAAGCAGCCTGGTCTATATGCAGGAGAGTCATTTCAGCACCATGATGAGATCCAGGGCACAGGAGATCAGAAACCAGGCCCTCAGCTCTGCTGGGCACCACAAGCTCCCCTGTCCCACTACCTTCATCTTCTGGGCACTCTCTATTTTATCACCATCCCTGGATTTCAGCATTTCATGGAATAGAAGCCCATTTTCCCTATTATGATTATTTAACTCAGGTTAAGTGTTAAGCAAAGATCCCAGGGAGCTTTTGGTGCTTTGTGGCACCCCTGGCTGGAAGAGGAGGTGGGTGTGTGCTGCAGTTCTCAGCCTGTGCTGCCCTGCTCTTGCTTCCAGTCTTTCTGCTGGAGTTGCCCCCTCTGTTGACTGGATTTGCACCAACTTGCTTCCTTCTGCAGAGCCCACAGGTTCTTACTCAGACCTCTTAATTACATGTTTAACACAAAACACAGGAACACACAGAATACAAGCCCATGCTTTGCTAAGTCATAGCAAATGCAAAAAGCTGCAACTCATGAGCTGTAAAGACGTCTTCACTGTCCATAATTCAGTCCTACTCAGGCTCTTCCTTCTCCAGCTCCCAGCCCACCCAGAGAACTTTCTTGCTCTCAAGTTCTCTCTTCCTCTGCTATTTCTTCACCTAGGAAACCTTAATAAAAACAATTTTTTGCCATTTTCAGTGCCCTTTTCCTCCAGAGGTCCCAGGCTCATTGACATGTTTTCCACTAACCTCACGCTCCAAGGCATCCACAGGTCCTTGTGTTGGAAACCACCTCTGGAGCTGGAGTCCTAAACAAAGCCCTAAACAAGTCCTAAACAAAAGGCCTGCAAAGGCAGCCAGCCAAACACTGACCTGCCCAATGCAGTAGCTGCAAAGCAGCCAAACACAGCAAACACAGGCACTGGGATGTGGACCCAGGAGAGTTGCCTCCAGAACAGAGGCAGCTTTTCCTTCTTCATGAGATAATGGACAAGACAGAGATAGGAATCACCTGCAAAAATTGAGAGCAAATTTCTGACCTCTCCTTGTGGATTTTGAGGGCACTCACTCCATTCAGCTGTAAGCTAATCCTTCTTCATTTACCTTATTTACAAGTACCACCACTGTGTTTGCTCAATTCCCTTCTGTCTTCTGCATTCCGGAGTGGATTCAATTTCAGCTTTCCCCATTCCCAAAAACCTCTTTGGCCAATTCTCCCCCTAACTTTAAAAGCCTCAGTTAGCAGCAGTTCAATACCTTCCCATGAATGCAGTATTTTCTCTTCCATGCATAGTGAAGGCAAGATGCAAATATATCCTGCTTCCCTCTCCAAGAGCCTCATCTCCTCTTTCTAGAGCCCATCAGACATGTACTTTCTCACCTTTCTGACACGCTGATCAACAAGGTTGTCCCCTCTTTCCTTAATTGCTCTCATTACATGCTGTCTGCTGTGCTGGGAGCAGCTGTAAATGAAAAGCTGCTCACAGTATCACCTGAATCCATGCTGTCCTGCAAAGCAGCCCATGAGTCCCCACAGCCTCTGCTCTCAGTGCAGACAGGTTGGGGATGTATTTTGTGCAGCACTACCTGACCAGCAAGTCTCTAACATGGAAAGGCAAATGCCACAGGCTTGGGTGTGTTGTGCAGGGGCTCAGCACAATATTTAGCTGATAATGGACAATTCTCCATGTACCCAAACTGCTCTCCACATCCAGCTGCATGATTCCAGCAATCTGAGTCCAGGTCTGCCACAAAGTGTATTTTTACCTGTAGAGTTTTTTAGGAATGATATCCCAGTTTTGCAGCTATTCACATATTTGAGACCTCACTGAAAACTCAGTAAAGCCAGTCTGAATTGTTTCTACTTACATAAAGCTTTCAGTCAGGTCACCTCCATCCCCTATAGGAACAAACCAGGGGAGGAATTAATAAGTTTCTACAGAACTTAGCCCAGAACTGGTAAAAAGACACATTCTAGCTACAAGACCCTTTGGGATGATCTGAACAGCACACAGGCAGACAGGAAGACTGTGCCAAGTGCTGGGAATTTTCCTATAGACATTATTAAACAAGGAGAGGAACTGCTCCTTGAGAGCAGAGGCTCACTGCTTTTTAAATTCACTCTCAGGGAGACCTGCACTGAATCGATGCTGCAAATCTAAGTGCAGAGTGGGAGCTCCCCAGTCAGCCAGTAACGGGGTTTGTCAGAACAATTAAATGGGAAAATGCATTTTTAGGTGTCACCAAGTGACTGGAAACACTAGAAAGAAAGACAATTAAGAAAAAAAAGAACAAACCCAACAACCTGCTGCTCAGTGAGGGAGCCACAGACAGCAAAGCTCTCCATCAGGCTGCTCACAAACAGCTCAGGCACTGCACAGAGCAGAGAGTGGAATTTCACAGCTCTGCAAGGCACTGCTGCAGGTTTGTATCCCATTTTCCTAAGCCATGGAGCACTGCAGGCATGGCAGAGCAGGGACAGTCTCCAACCTCCCTCCTTGCCAGGGCTGCAGTCACTGGGCAGAGCAACCCTGCACAGGGCCAGCCCAGGAGAGCAGCCACCCTTCCCATCTCACAGGTGAGAAAGCACGGGATTGAAAATTTAAATAACGTGCCCAAAGCCACGCTGGGAGGTCAAGGAAGTGAATGGTCACCTCAGGTCACTGGTCACCCCACAAAAGGGGTGTCTGCCATCTGTCCCCTCCCTCGTGTGCCCTCAGCAGGTGATCCCTTATAGCCATAGCAAACACCACTGGGGGCTCACACAGCCCTATTGCAGCACCATGGGTAGAACAGACCCAAAGTCTTCAAAAAAGCACATTTTCAAATTTAAAAACCTCTTTCAGGGCATTACTTTTGCATTCAGACAAAGCAGCAGTAATAGAGAGGCATTTATTGAGCTTGGTCAAAGACCAATTGTAATAGATTTTGGTCCCAAAAGGAAAGCTCCATCATCAGAGCATAAAAGGGGAGGTAAATGGGTTCATGCAGACACCCAGGGCAGCAAGCTCCTCACTGCAGCACAGACTTTGTAACCCACTAACCTGACATGTGATGGCAGAATAATATCGAGCTCTCAGAGAGTCCTTTTCATCAACAGATCTAAGAGAACTTTCTCAACGCTGGTTGTGCCGGCGTTTGTGAGTGCCTGGAGAACAGGGAAAGCACAGCCAGAGGCATTTAGGGGGGAGCTTTGGAGCCCCAGGTTTGATCAGTCCCACCCTACAATGAGAAAACCGACTCAAAGGCTGCCAGGATTCAGTGGAGCCATTATTGCAGGCTTCAAGGGGCTCTGAAGCAGAACACCAGGGATTACCCTGACTTTTACTACAATGGCTTTTACAACAATAAAACCACACGATGACAATACCTTCTGCCTCATACATCCTCACGTATCCAAGGGCTTAAAATGATCTTTGTCTGTTCCTAAAGGCACATCCACAGTGCTTCTATGTGTCATGTGTCCAGCTGCAAGTGATGCTAAGGAGACTAAAGAGACTCCAGAATGCCAATTTAAAAAATGCTTTTTCTAAGGTGCAGGGCTTCTCAGTGCTTTGCACAGCATACTCAAGCTTTAAAACAATGCCATCTGTCATGATGTATTTCTTGAACTAACACCAAGAAGGATGGGATAGTTGAAAGCACCATCAGTCCAGCTCAGATGTCACACCTCAATATCTGTGCAACAACAGACCTCAGCAAATAACTCGGGTGAATCATGATGCCCACAAAGTGCTTTGAGGGGTTTTTGTTTGTTTTAAGGTGGCCTTGCTACAAAATCATGCATTTCTGTAAAACAGATTCCTGCCAGAGAAGAACGAGTGCACTCTTCAGATGCAGCAGGGTCTCTTTCTACATTTTTCTTTTAATTGAATTGGCAGAACAATGATAAAGGACTTCATTTTCAGGATGCCATAAAAGCAAGCAGGTTGCGAGCAGCAAAGTGATTTTAGAGTAGGGGAATAGATATTAGAAAAAAAATTCTTGTCTGTGAGGGTGATGGGGAACAGGTTACCCACAGAAGCTGTGGCTGCCCCATCCCTGGAAGTGTTCCAGGCCAGGCTGGATAGGGCTCTGCAAAACCTGGTCTAGTGGAAGGTGTCCCTGCCCTTTGCAGGGAGGGGGAACTAGAAGTTTTTAATGTCCCTTCTAACCCCAACCATTCTATCAATGTACATCTAATGTTGAAAATATTGCTCTTTTCCAAATAAGAGTTCAACCAAAAGTATTTTTAAATTGCTGAATGCCACTTGCCCACAAAACCGGCAGAGAAGATGGAACCATGTCCAGTCAGCAGGAATACAGCTACCAGCAGTTCTGGTGGGAAGTGTCACATGAAACATCCTGCATGGAAAGGCTGCTGATTTACCAGGATGGGTCCACACTCTCCAAAAGTTCAATTTTTATGCCAGTTGAGAAACAGCAGTGTCCAATATGGGAGAATCTAACACCAAAAAAAGGATATGGGAAAGCAAGCAGGAGTCTGTAACCAGTCAATCAGACCATCCACTTGGAAGCAGAGAGGCACAGGCTCCACTGTCTGCTCCAAAAATCACTTTATACATCTTTAATAGCTTATAAATAAACCAGCACAAGAACAGGGACTGAAATTGGGTCCTTTGCCTTGGAGGCCTGCCTGTAGCACTGGTACTTTCCACCTCCAGTTGGCTGCATGGAGGCTCCTGCACTCACCCTGCCAGGGTGCAGGTTGTGCCCAGCCCTCATGGAAACAAGGATAAGGCACCAATGTCCTAGGCAAGGGCAGATTCCCACCCCATCCCTTTTCCTCAACCCAAATCAGCTGCTTTATCAACTACTTGGGCTTCCCAACCTCTGTGCCCATGGCCTGGGTGCCAAAAACCAGACCTGCAGATGGTGAGTTCAGCGCCTCCAGACTCACCACTCTTGTGCAGACCCAGCTGGAGATGCAAGTGACCCCCCAAAAAAGAGGTGTATGAGGAAAGCAGGGACCAACAACTCTGTTCTGAAATGGCTTTGCTCCCCATCACATTTATTACTACCTCACTTGTCCAACTTTAAGGGCAGGGCAATGATTTAAGTGCTTTTACTAGCCCAGTGCCAAGAATAAATTAATGATGTATATTAATAATATACAGCATTCTTAATGAAGCTGAGGCCATTTTCTGGTGCATAAAACAGCAAGCTAAAAATGACTAATTTTAAAATCAATACAAAATTCACTCCCCGGCACTACTGCATAAACCGTAACTTTTATGCTGTGTCTTAAATATTAGATGGAAGTGGCTGGAAAACTCTGAGAAAGTTCTGCTCCTCTTCAGTCTCAGAGGTGAGCTGCAGGTTCACAAGTGGTTTTGGACCTCTCTGGAGAAGAAAAACTGGAGAATCACTGAATGCAGTGCAAGACCCTTCAGAGAACAGACGATTAACCTGGTAATTCATGAACAGCACATAGACCCTCCAACTGTCCAGTTCTCTGAAGCACAGAGCTGTCCAACCAAAACAGAAGCACTTCAGGGAAAGCCACCCTAAACCACAAAACAGTTTATGCCAGGATCACCAAGCAGCTCCTCACCTGTGAGTTAAAAGGTCACATTTATGTACCCTTGTCCCTCTTTTCACCCAGGCCAAAACACTAAAAAAAAAAGTAATCCAGAGACACCACAAAACGCTTGCCCTGGGATTCCTCTTGGCTGTCTCTGGCCATAGAGATTTTTTGGGGTTATTGGAAGGTTTTTTGTTTTAGTTGGTTGGTTTGGGGGTTGTTTTGGTTTTTTTAAACCTGTGGGCAGAAGCACCATGCCATGCAGTACAGTGGTATTTGGGCAGCATCACCCAAGACTGCACATCCAGAGTTGTGGCAGGAGAACACCCAGGGGTTTCTGAGGGTGTAAAACCTTCCAGGATGGAGCCAATGCACATGGAGGGTGGAGTCAGACCCCTGGACTCCCATATGGAACCAGTTCTGAGCCACATTACTGCCTAAAGTGGGATTTGGCTAAACCCACGCTAATCAACTCACTGAATAAAACACACGTGGGACACAACAAAGCAGTCAGGATGAAAATGATGAAGGTTTGAGCTGGAGAGTTGTGGACTAGGAGACCTTCACAGGCACAAACATAAGATGTGCAACATTAAGAAAGGCACCTGCTTCCAAATCTTTGAATTTCAGCTGTGTGGAAACATTCTCATGCTTTTCTGACAGGTAGGGGTTCTGTCAGTCTGTTTTAATTTTGGAAGAAATTGCTGTAGCCTCCAGATACTTTAATTTGGACTGACCACAAAAATTAACAGATTTCTATAACAAAATCTCTACTGGCCTCCCTAAACACAAACAAGTCAGAGCAGGACTAACACAAAGGAAAAAAACCATTCTTCTTAATAAAGTACAAATACTAGAAACAGAATAATTTGCTTTGTGTGTGTGTCTTATTCTCCATCGTCTGTAAGTAGATCTCACTACATCAAGCTAAGCCAGAAAGCCAGCTTTTAAAATACTAAAGCCAGGTGAAATGAGCACTATCACTAAGATCACAATATCCTGGCTTATAAACATATTTAGCATTTCATAGTTACAGGCTCCTAGAAATACCCAGTGTTTCCCCTTATAACATGAAACCACTGCTCCTTCCAGCCATGTCCCCAGCTGGTAGCAGGCAATAGAGCAGAATCTTAAAATAGACATAGATGTAGGACACACTCTATTTCCCAAGGCAAACTGCAGGCAAAATACCACGACCATTATAAAAAAAAGGAGGAAAAAACCCACACAGTAAACTCACAGGCAAGAACCAGGTTGGCTGAGGCAGGGACAATGCAGTGCAGCTGTGTCCAGCTCCTGTAGTGACCAACAGGGTAACAGCAGTGCAAGGACACGCTCGCACACCTCCCCAGGGCACAGAGGTGAGGACACACCACACAAACCCCAAGGAAAATCTCTCCCCCACATAAATCCTCAGCTCTGGGCTCTTTGCGAGCGCAGAGGCAGCTGAGGGAGGCACTCCCGTTTGGGTGCTAATTAGATAAAGCGGAGCTAATTAGCGAACGCTGGTGTTCAAGTCGAAGCAGAGACCAGAGGGCTGGAGGAGAGGAAAATCTGGCCTGTGTGGGGCTGGATGAGCTCTGCTGGCCGCTGGACAGCTCTGTCCCCTCCGTGTGTGCTCATAGCACTCGCTTTAGCCCACTGGAGCGGCTGCTGCTGATGCCAGCCCAGAGGTGGAAGAGGGCAGGACATGGGATCGAGGAATTCCCCGTGGCTACGGCTCCAGCTCCCACAGCTGCACAGACGAGCAGCAGTCCGTGCAGCCAGCAGAGCTCCGGCTCTCCCCACGCAGCTTCAGAGGTGTGGGCAGCTCTGCAAAGCCGGCCCAGAAGCCAAGCTGGAGGTGTCCCCATGCTGCAGAGAGGGGAACAAGGAGCCGTGCCCAAGAAAAGGCACCTCTGCTTGCAGCACACAAACCCCAGCTTTGGTTCTCGCTGTTTATAAAACAGCACCGGGAAACCTTCATGCTAAACCCTCCCTGCGTTAAAACTAGGCACTTGAAGCTTTTTGTGTTCAAGCCAGCTTTGGTGAGCTTCCTTTATCGCATTATTCTGTACAACAGGTACAACACAATGTGTTTTGCAGGGTGGCCTCACTGTCACACACACTGTGCTGTGCACAGAGAGCCGTCAAGCAGAGAGCCCTGCCACCCGCACCACGGATGCAGCACCGTCGCACCAAACAGCGCAGTGAAAAGCTGGATGGCCAGAAAGATATTCAAGCACAGCGTGTTTAATTCCAGCGAAATAAATCAGATGCATGGTGCACCGTGCCCTGTGAGGCAAGAAAAAACCACCAAGAAATCGTATGTGCAAGTTACTGAAATCCAAGGGTGGGTTTTTTTTCCCCCTAAAGCAGCACGTGGGAGCCCCCAGCAGAAATTCCCTGCAAACCCCACAGGTGGGACAAACATTTCACGAGCCCTTCTGCACATCTTATCCTGAGACGGTTCTATTCGAGTATCTCGCTGCCAGTCTGCATTAATGCCAGAATGTTAATATCTAGGGAAGCAAATCTGACTAAATACCATGCTGCTCTAATGAGCAATTTTTCTGTATTCACCAGCAGCACGGCTCTGTTGTCGAATGTGGTTCTCCATAATTAGCACCCACTCGTCGCACTGCTGTGAGCTGGAGTCTGAAGGCAGAAATAAGGAGGGAAGCCCATAAAGTTGGAAACACTCCTTCAGTGGGATCTTTATTGGGGACAAAGATGTTCTACAGCTCTTTTTAGCACAGAGAAAGGAGAGGGATGGAGGAAGAAGTGGAGGTATCTTCCGAAGGATAAGGAGCATCTCAACAAAGCACATACAGGGCTGAAAAAATCCACAGCTCTGCTTTGAAAGCTGTGCCTGTAGATATCTGTAACAGGGCACATCCTCTGTTTTCAGCTCACAGGAAAGTCTCCTCTCTGAGCCAAGGAGTCACAGTGACTTTTCCTCTCCTTGTCATAAGGGTTTTGGTGGGAGACAGCAGTAAATAAACGAGCCCCTACATTGCACGATTCACCCGCAGACCTCGAAGCAGTCAAAGGTTTTACAGAGCTTGTAAGGAATCAGCAGCTTTGAAAGGCTCTGGCTGACCCAGCAGGTTGTTATGTGGCTCAGAGGATGGTGTTAACAACCTGGATGGCTTTGATCTTGGGCACTGAATGAAGCAGATCTCACACTCTTCAGCTCTGAGCAACTTTAGAGACATGCTGGGGGTTACAGAAGTGTTTTGTCTGAGAGACAAACTGAGGAAACAGCAGTTTGAGAAAGAGAAGTACCTGAATCACCTTTGGCTGGGTGGAAGAGGCTCCACATTACCTATTGACACTAGCAGTGGTGTTCTCCCTGCTGTGTGTTAGCTTTCCATATCCTCCCTACCCGTGGTCACTGAATAAAGATACATAAAATGAAAGCCAAAAAAAAAAAGAATTGTCATGGATTTTTCCAATTTTTAAAAGATTTTTTTATGCTTTTAGAAGAGCAGCTTTGACAAAATCGGGCACATTTGTGGACCAATAAGCAAATATTCAACCATTTTTGACATATTTTCCCTCAAATCCCTGACTAATTAATTGCTAAAAAGCTCAGGGTGAGGGGAAATTATTATGTAACCACATGTGGTAATCCTCAATACCACTTAGGAAAGGGGAGGGGGGCGTAAAGGATCTAAGATTCTTTTTTAGTTTCCAGATTTTAGCTTTGAAACACCTGTGCTCTGTAATTGTTGGGGGAAATAGTGAGGTTTACAGTCAGTCATTTCAGGCATTAAAGAACCTGCTTCTCTGGGTAAGTGCAGGAGGCAGAATGGCTTTGGAGGGCTTGGATCAGCCCCAGAGTCCCTTCTGTGGGGCATGGAATCTACCCTCCAAATGCAGCACGAGTGGGAATGCTAATGCAAATTTCAAATGCACTGGCTAAAATGTCCATGTTTTAAGACATAAAGATGTCAGTCTATAGTAAAGATATCACTCAGGTACATCGTGCAGTAAGGGGGGTAGGCAGGGGAGGCCACTCGAGGCAGGTGGACTCACTCTGCTTTGGCTCAACAAGCAGTGAAGTGGATCATTACACCTGCTAAAGTATTTGGCTGTCAGCAGCTCCATTCACAAGTAATGCATTGAAAACATCATCTCCCCATTTTTTTGATGGTTTCAGCATTTGTCCTGTAATAAATCTTCACCCAAACCCATGCTGCCTCAAGAGCATCCCCCATCTGCAAACCAGCAATCCAGTGACAGATGAGATGTGAATTCCCTGCTCAGTTGCAAGCACGTGTTTTGATAAGTTGTGAGCTTATGGAAGCCATGTGTACCAGCTGAAACAGCAGGTCATGCTAAATCAAATCCCCTTTGAGCCCCTGATCTCCCACATGCATGAGACCAGCTGAGTCACTGCCTGTGCAGGGAGGAAAACACTGGCCTCTGGTAGTGACATTGAGTATTTTACAAATGAAATCTCCCTGCATTGCAGGTCAAACTAACTCCCCTTGATACAGGCCTGGTACTGGACATCGTAGTCATCCTGGTTTCCTCCTACAGGAACTCCTCTCCTGCAGATTGAGGTTATAAAGTAGACAAAAAGGTGAAAGAGCAGCAAAAATCAAATTACTTTCTATTTTCACCCCTCCACCCACCTCTGGAAAAAAGAGAGAAAAATGCCAAGCTCCAGTAGATTATTTACCTCCTACAAGAAGTTACAGAGAGAGCAGGAGAGGAGACAGAGGGTCCAAGTGAGGCAAGGGACGTGCTGGTGCCACGGCCAACCCCATGGCTAGTGCTGAGCTGTGTGGGGGCCAGGGCCAAGAGAAGTAGCACAGGAGGGGTCAGAGATGCCCTTCTGGCACTGCTGGAACCAGGGAGCACACAGGGCAGAGCAGGGTGTGTCATGGAGCGTTTCCATCCACAGGACAGGCTGTTAAAAAGCCTTTTCCCATTCCATGGCTGGATCACCCTGATGGCTCCACAGAGCTTTCCGTGGAGGCTGCCTGTGGTTGCATGCAGCCAAAAGTTTTGTAATAGGGACTTATTTTTCTCTCTCTCTCTCCCCCTCTCTGCAGATGTCTCCTGCATGAGAACCGTGTCCTTGAGTGCAACCATCTCTTGGCTTGATCTTCTCCTTACTCATGTCTCTCGTTTAGCAGACATTATGCTGGTACATTCATAAACGTGTTTATAACCCTCTTCAAGTACACACCAGACTACACACAACGCCAGCACTCAGCTGGCTTCCTTTAATAATGCTGTTGTTTCTCCTGTTTTGCTAGACCTTCTACTGTTCTGTGGTAACTTCAGTCCTCCAGGATGACACACCAGCGGGGTTAGGGAAAATACAGTTCCCACACATCTCACTTGGAAGGATTAGTAAAAACCTGCAGATGGCTGAAACCCCCTCTCCTTTCCTCTGCTGTAGCAAAACAGGGGAAAGAGAGGCAGCTCCTGACTTTGCTCCCAATAGCCATCTGAACCTGATTAGTGCCCTGATTTGGGAAACCATGTGGAAAAAAAAAAGAAAAGGTTTCTACCCAGGGATGAAAACAGAACTGCTCACTCATAACCATCACCCTCTGCCTGTGCTGAGCTTGAGGAGCTGGTCCTTTATCCTGGTCAGCAGGAACTTTGTGCCCTGGAGATGCAAATCCTCATTCTGAATGTCCACGATGCTGGAGATGGCCCCTGGCAAACAGGATGAGACATGAGGGAGCACGTGTGCCTGGGAGCTGTCTGTTTTCCCTACCAATATTAGCTGGTCCATTAGAAGTTGTTATCTCTCCTCACCAGTTGTGCCTCACGTGTCCCCAGGCCATGACGGCTGCAGCGCTGCTCTGACTCTGGCAAACGGCCCTGATGGCCACGTCTGAGGTGTTATAACAACACAAAGATGGGGCTGAAGGGGGAGGGAGAGCAAACACATGAACCCTTCTCCAGATCTCACTGAACTTAGAGCAGCACTTCGCAGGATGATATCCTGATCCTTGCACTCACTGGAAACTCCACCAGGCTTCAGGGTGATGGGGATTTGTTGCATGGTGAATCGCGAGTTCCCACAGCCTCCCTGCAGCCCTGCCCTCAGCTCCCCATTGGGTGTCTGTAATCCCTCCCCTGTTCCATCCTCACTGCCTGTTTCCCTGTTGATCCCTCCCATGTTCCCTTTCTCTATTGGATTATACCCCTCACCCCTCCTCCCTATGTCCCAGTATAAAAACGCCTGTAATTCCTGGTTCCTTGCCTTGCTGCCTCTGCATCTTCAGAGGATTAAATTCTCTGGAGTCGAAGCAGCAGATCGCTTCTCTTCGCCTTTATCTCTGCTGGCGTGTCTCCCACCGGCCTGGGGGAAGCCCCATCGAGTAGGGAAGCTCCGTTCTCGACTGCTTTTGTGTGCGTTCCTGCTGTGGCCAGGGCGTAGCACACAGACCCCGGGCTCCCTTCATCCAGGCTCATGTGCCCCCTGCAAGCAGCCCATTCACTCCTCATCTCGTCACCAACAAGAGGGGTTTGACCCCTTTCTTCATTCAGATTGCTCCTTCCTTTGCTAAAAAAAATGAGCTGCATGTCTTCTCTCTTTTTTCCCCCCTCATTTAAACTACTGAAAAACTAAAATCCTTCTCTTACTCATCTCCCAAAAGCCAGCAAATACCTGCACATACCATGTGCAATCAAAGGGCACGCAGCAGATGGAGGCAGAGTTGGCTGTATGGGAAAAGTGCTCCTAGCACAGACCTACCCATGGGGACCTGATGGGATCAGGAGAATGAAATTGAAACTTGTTTTTGGAAGATAAATACCTTTCACTCCCAATCAATGTCCTCACCACAAAATGCAGTTTCTGCGATGAGGATCAGGGTTTCTATGCAAAAGCAAAGATTATCCAGTGCATGCAGCAATGGGCTGAGAAATCTAGAGATAAAGGCAGAGTCCTGAGAGGAAGACATCTGGATTCTCTGAGGAGAGAGCCGTGAGCAGTGTTTACTGCAAAGCAATAGTGGCGCTTGCAAATGCAAATGTGTGTGTGAATCCCAAAAAGCAACAGACTGCAGGAGCAACACGAGCGCGTGGGATGCGACACAGCATCAGCTATATCTGCCTGGGTTGGGTTTTTTTTTAAGGGTAGGGAAAGAAAAAGAGAGTTTGTAATGCCAAGGGAATTTAGCACAATAAACCTTGTCACTAGAAGGATTGATTTCTGGCTTGGGTGTTTAAAAGAAAGAAACCTATCACCCAGCTAATTCATTTATCCTTCTGCTTGAAGTCAGTGGCTGTCATTGCCATCAAGTGTGGCGAATGTCCTTTGATCACTGTGTCGAGGGGTCAATGAAACCTCTAATAATCTAGATTTAACAGACAATTACAATGAAATACCCTTTTAAAAAGCCAGCCTGGAAAGCCTTGCCTGTCTCTTAAGAAGCAACATGGGAATTTCAAGAGCTCTTCAAAGGCTCTGTTGTGCTCACTAAAAGCAGAGGTGGAGCAGTAGCAACTGCTGGTGCTGATCTGTATGAGGAGATACAACTGCTCCCCACTCAGGCTCAGTCACTGTGCATTGCAGCTGGGTTTATTGTCTCCTACAGTGTCTCCACACGATGCTGTTCTTGGAATACATAAATGCAGGGTGCTCAAAATAGGTTCAGAACAGGTTCAAGCCTGACTTTCAAGCCATACCTTCCAAAGAGAAATGCTCTTAAAAATGTCAGCTGCCTCTCTTGTGCACATCTGGTGCACTGGTACCTTAGGGCTGTAAAAACCTGTGCTCTTGCACACAAGAACACAGTCCATTACTGTAGTGCACGTACTGTTACTATCAATAATTTGAATTTCAATAAATTGAAATAGGAGCCCCAGTAGTGATTTATCCTCCTATATGCTGAAAGCTGAGAAAAGAAGACAGTGTTGCCCCAACTGGCTGCAGCCTGAAAAGCCAGAGGCAGAAAGTGAAGGAGAAATGGGGAACACAAAGAAGTCATGTCAGTGGAACTGGGACCATTTACTATTTTGGTTCTGTGCACCTCTGAGGGAGGATCTCTCTTATTACATATCCGTAGAGTAGCAATCTCAATAGTGCCTTGACCTTGATTGATGTTATAAGATGGATGTGAAAATAAGACAGACATTTTCTGAGTGTGCTACCTGAGATCCCTGTGTTTCTGAGGGCTGGAAGTAAGAATCAAGCACTACCTTACTGAAAACATGTTGGCAAGAAATTTTCTTATGAGGGAACTGTATCACCAGTGCCAGACAAAAAGGCTGGATTGCTTTTAATCAAACACTGAACAGCCACATCTTTCACAGATGTCCTCCCACTGCTTTCAATAAGATCTGTAAAAGGCTTGAACTTTTAAGAAGCTAAGGATTCCATCTGAGTTCCCAAATGGCATATCTAGGTTTTTACTTTGGATCTCCTTTACTATTGCATTGTTAGTTCCGAATAAATTATCCATAAACCTGGGCCCTTTTATTGTCCCTCAGTTCTGCTTTCTATAAATACGTTCATTATCTGCATGTTGTCACTGAACACTTAATACTCTCTCCCATGGAGCTATGGCAAATTGTTATATTGGAGTATATAAACTACTCATTAGACGCCGTGGAACTAAACAATTAACTCACATTATGTTGTCTCCTTCAGCTGACGATGAGGGTAACCAGCAGCAGATTATGAATAACAAATATCCACATTATCAAGGAACGGCCCCGTAGAAATGAAGAGGAGCATTGCTGGATGACCCACCTAGCACTTGATCAGAACTCGAGCAAACACTTGTGAGTGCTGCTTTATCCCACTGTCACAACCGCTTTATTTTCAAACAAAAAAGTTGTCGAAGAAGATTAAAAGAAGCGCTGTGAAATCATTTCCAGCTTTGAGCCACAGAGCAGAAGAGGACTTGATAAAGAAAAGTCTCCGTGTGTTTTCACGCCCGTGGATGGTACAGAAGACAGAGATGGGGTCTGGCAGCCTGGACAACACAGGGCTGCAAACTCTCATGCTGTGCCTGGTTTGGGGAGAGGTGTGTACCTTTGGGCACCCTACTTAATTTCCCCATCTGTTTACTCAGTTGGCCTTGGTATTTCCACACCTGCTGTGGGAAGAGGCAGCATATGTGAATTAGAATCCATCCAAAGTGTTGAAGAGCCGCCCAAAACAAGGGAAGGCACTCATTTCAAATATACCAAAAGCTAGGAAGAAATGAAAAGGCTGCTTCTATTTCCCATCCCTTTCAAATCTAGGCATGCACAGAAACACACTCTGACTTCCAAGGTAATTACTGACAGAGTGAGTTTGACCTTGCCATAGCACTCTAAGATGAAATCTTTAAGCATGAGTTCTGCAGGATGTCAGAGTAAATGATGCAATTTTTAATTCTGATTTAAATCCAAGGAGGACCATTTCCTTCCACCAGTAACCCTCCATCCATGAAATGCAACTGATCTTTAGCTTTGCTTTCTTTTTTTTCTCTTTGCATTAAACTGTTCCAGTGAATGGAGAAGGCCACGTGCTCCTCCTCCTGCACTTCCATCTCAACTCTGCTGTATCCCAAGTGCCCACGCTCATGCACCACAATTCCCAATGTATTTTTAGCCCTTATGGATATTTGAACTCTCCAGGAAGGTAACTACAATTTCAAGTTGTGCAACCTCCTGAGCCAAGGAGCAATCCACTAATGCATTAGGGAGCCTCTGTGAGAGACCCAGCACAGCACATTGCTTATTGCCTTTTCAATAATAGATGGATTCATATCTATTCACTTGGTTTTTAAGAAGGAACACTTTTTACTTTGATATATTACTTTATCATAACATCAGCAGCCATTAAGGCTGCAAACTTCAGCGTGTCATTGTCTATCTGTAACACAGCACAGGGGGTCTGACCTTCAGCAGATTATTCCCACTCACAGTGTGAGTCCCAGCCCAAGTGCCCCAGGTAAACTGTGTCCCTGTGGGCATCACCTCTGCATCTTGCTGCTCCGTGGCTCCTAGGTGATAGCAGATGTGGCAGGAGTGTCCCAAGAAGGACCCTTAAAAGTGCTCTGGGAAACAGCAGGGTGCTGATGGCTTGTGTGACTCACAGAGCTCCTGTCGGCAGAACCACAAGCTAAAGATGCATCAAAAGTCTCAGGCATCAAATGGCTATTTTTGATTTTCACCTTGAACTTTTAGAGACGTCAGAGATATTTATGGTTTACAGAATTTGCCTGTGTTACTCTGACCCTGCAGGAGGGACAAGCCACTACAGCACTTCACGCTGAGGGCAGAATCCCAGTGCCACACTGCAGGAAGATGGATGGAAGGCACAGGACTAATTCCAATATATATGTGCACAGTGCGTCTAACAAAGGAGATAGCAGCTCTGGGCAGGGCGGTCAGGCATGTTTTGATCATCAAGGAAAGGAAAATTCCGCCGAGGTATCCTACTGAAACTCTCTTTGCAGGTTTAACCTGGTTGCATATCACACTTCGGATTTACGGACAGTCCCAGAGCTGTCCCCTCCTCCCAAAACTCCCTCCAAAAAAAAAAAANTAAAAAAAAGTTGGTCTAACTTAATGGAGAAGTAAATCCTGATACAGCTCTTGAAAATTGTGCTGTGGTACATCCATATGAAAGACAATGCATGAAACAGCCTTTAACTAATTAAGCACGAGCAGTGCAGTGGTATTTTGCACATGAGAAGAAGAGTCTTGGGCTGTTTCCATAGCAGGACACTACATTTTGGTGTCTTTGGGAGCTCTCCTAGTGCTTGAATGAAACATGTTTTTCATCCGATGTGTGCAGTCAGCACCAGCCACACTGTATTGCTCCTCAGGCTGCTAACACTGCACATCATGAGTGATGGCATGAGAAAAACTATGTCTTTTTGGTTTTCCTGCTTGCTTTGGTGTTCCAGCCTGTGCCAGTGGAAGCTCTGGATGCCCAGTGCACCGACAGCAGGTGTTTACCTGAATATGCACCACAGACACATCTGGTATTTCTGGATACCCAGGGGCAGGGCTGTTGCTATGACCTGCTGGGATGCCAGACCTGTACAAGTGTGTCAAATCCCCTAATTCTCTTTGGACATTTCCAAGTGGTAAAGGAGGCTCAGCTCAATATACAGGAGAGCTCTGCCCTCTGTGCAAGCCCTGCTCCAGCAGCCTCCATCCCCTGGGATCTTGCCCTAATTCTGCCCTAATTACTGAGAGCTGAGCAGTGCCTGGGGTCAGGCAGAGAAAAAAGGCTGGGGGGAACCAGCTGGATTGCTCTGCCCTAGATGGCAAAGGGCTCCTGGGAGTAAGGAACGCTGGTTTCTATTCCTGGCTCTAGAAAGCAGTGTAGCCTCTGGGTGATGAACAGGCAGCCCCTGGTGGGGACTGGCAGATGTCCCCTGCTCCCTTCACAGGCCAGCTCCCAAGACATTTTATTTAGTGGTTTTTAAACAAGGTACTTTGTTGGAAGAACAACTTAAGCCAGGGTTTTATCCTTCTTTCTCAGGCATAAATCTTACGCTTAAAATAATGAGTTAATCTTTAAATGAGCTACAGTAGGAGGCTTTAAAATGACTCAATGCTGTATTTTGAAAAGAACTCGTGGATCGCCTGTGTCTCAGAGCTATTTATACGCTACCTGCCAGGGAAATTCACAGATGAACGAACTAGCAAGAAACATGCTATTCAAGAGAGACATTCTTAGGATCTGGAGTCAAAAAACCACACATAATTGCATAAGGGTTCTGGTTCAGAGGGCTCTGCTTGCTGGAGAGAAACTCTCCAACATCATTTCTCTATGTGCTGCTAAAAAGGGGCTCTTCCCTCTGCCAGAGAAGTCACTACCAAGCAGGTTTGGAGTCCAGCACATTCCAACAAATTGTTATTGCAGCAACATTATCTGTGCTGTAGCTGTCACATGAAACTAGGCTGCAAAAAATGGGAAAATGCCTATGCACAAAACTGGTTCATGGCCTGTAGTTCCATGGGTGAACAGCAATAAATACAAGTGAAAATCCAGCACGCTTCCTTGCCTTCCCCTGAAGAGTGCACCATTAAAGGTGACGTTTGGAGGGCCATGGTCTCTGTGCGTCGCTTTGCTCACCACCAAACAACCCCAAGAATTTCTCCAGGGGTGAAAGCTGGATTTGAAGGTGCTTAGTGCAGCCTGCAAGATGCTAGAGAGGGAAATCTGTGAAGAGGGGGAGAGGCAACCCTGAGACACCTAACTCTGGGATTAGAATGCAGACAGAAATCTTGTGTTAGGCTCAGGTTCTTACTGGTTTTAAGAGCACCAGAATGACTGCAGGGCATGTCTCCAAATCCCTCTTTGGGGTGGTCCTGACAGCCTCAGCCTGGGCTCCTAATTAGCAGTTCAGTCCCTGCCCAGTGAGTGCAGGCAGGGGCTCTCCCACACCCACATTTGGGAGGGGGCAAAGATGAATTTCCTGCTGCTGCAGATGCAGGGAGCAGCCCGGGACTGAGCGCTGGTGTCTAACTGGGGTGTCAGTGAGGCACAGTAAAGTGCCAGAGGCACTTTGGCAATCTGGGGACATCCCCTTGGAGAAGAGCCTCCCCACACCTCCCACTACACTGCAAGGAAGTCCCTGGAGATTTCTTCCTCCTCCTTCTCCTTCTCCTCTTCCTCCTCATCCTCCTCCCCGCAGGGTTGCAGTGGCCTGGGCTCTCAGGGAACACCCCAGTCCTGCAGCAGATCATGGCTTGGAGGCAAGGCTTTGTCCTGCCTGCCACACTTTCCTCCTTTCTCAGGTATTTTCCAGGCTTTAGGGAAGGTCTGTCACTTTTCACCACGGATCTCTCTTTCCTTAGTACTTAAACAGACTCACTGCACACTTTCAGCAAACACTTGTGCCCTTGCCCCCACAGGTTTTATCAAGCCTCAACATTGCTAACCTGTGTGTTCCCAAAACTGCATTTATTCATGTGTGAGCTCTCTGCAACCTAATTCATCTGCACAAGGCTGTGGAAATGATGCTTCACAACCTCTCTTTAGGCAGCCACAGAGCTCTCTGGAGGGCCCATGGTGGCTGGGACAGCTGAGGGGTCACTCATCCACCTAACAAAGAGTAAAACACATGCCATTTACCACATCAGCTGCGTAAATATTGCAGGAGCTGGAGATGCAGAGGCCATCCCTGGGTATCACAGAGGCAGGCAAGCCTGCTGGGCTGATCTCTCCTGATGGGTAAAGGGAGGCTTCACTTCCCTGCACCACTGCCCACAGAGGATGCTCTCCCAACAGCAGAAAGTCCTCTGTGTGGCACAGCCCAAAAAACCTTTGTGCTCCTGCCTGCCACTGCCCACTCACCAGCTCTGAACAGTTCAGCAATTTTCCTGTCCCCTCAGACCTGGGATAAGGGTGGTGGTGGGTCAGATTTGACCCCCTGAGCCTTCTCTTCCCATCCCATGGGAGAGCAATTGAGGGTGTTTGCTACTAGGAAGGTGAATAAAATGCCTGGCATGCTCAGCTGCTGAGAAGAAGCTGCTAGATAGGAACCTCAGACATCTCTAGGAACCCCCAGCCCACACGGAGTCAGCAGTCAGGGCCTGCATCCTGCACAGACACAGCGTGGGGGGAGGATGGAGGAGGGAAGCAGCACCGGGACCGTAAAGCCCAGCCCTGCTGGGCAGTCTCTGAGCTGCAGTGGAACTCCCACCTCAACAAGAGTGGAGGTCCAAAGGCACCATGAGGGCAAAACCACAACAAAAGTACAGAATGTACTTCCACTGTTCTCTTTTTTATTACATCTGTTCAGCTCCTTGCAGGTTGCAGAGGATCTGGCAGAACTGCTGCTGGAAAAGGCACCTTGCCTATTGAAAAGGGTGGGAAAAAACTCCTCCCTGTGTTTCATGATCAACTCTTCTGATTTTGTGATTGATGGAGTCTATTTTTCACATAAGTCCCCCCATTCCTGGCAAACCCCACCATGAGCATGTTTTAAAGGCAGCAGGATTATAACCCCATGGGGCCAAGTCCCCTCCTATCTACACCTCTTTGCACTGAATGTCAGGAAACCAGCCCAAAAGACAAATGAAAACCAGTTGATCTAAAATTGACTCCTTTTAAAAAGGTACTTAAACATTTCCTTTAGAAGTTCCCATTAACCTTAACAGGAGCAGTGCTCAGGAAATAAATGTCAGTGGCCAACACTGCAGGTTCATCTGCACTGGCAGATACCAATGCTCATCCCTGTCTGTGCTCCGAGAGATCCATTCTCCCAGAGAGTCTCCCAGAGATGATGTTAGTCCTTCTTGCAAGGTTTTCATTATCAACATGAGTCAGGGATCCTGAGTGTAACCAGGGGCCAGCCTGATCTCAGGCTCATCAGCATTTTTCTCCTTTTAAAGGTGAACTGCAAAGCAAGTGCTGCAAATCCAGAGGACTGGGAAAAGAGCAGCATCCCAGCAGGGTTTCCCCATCTGCCTAAAGATGCCTGGCTATTTATAAAGAGACATGAGCAGAAGGCTGAGGGGTTTCTGTAGGCTGCTAGAATCATTTGACTCCAGAGCAGGACAGGGCACGAAGGGCTGAACCCCAGCAGACCTGTGAGGTCTGGTTGTTGCAGTTCCCTACTTGTGCATCCCAGTGATGGAGAAGCAGTTGGACATGGGATGGGCAGACAGACACACAGTGGCTGTTCTCAGGTGCTCATGGTCTAACAGGAACAGAATCATAAAGTCACAGAATTGTTAAGGTTGGAAAACACCTCTAAGATCATCGAGTCGCACTGTTCACCCAGCACCACCATGATCACCACTAAACCAGGTCCCCAAGTGCCACATCCACACCATTTTTGAACACTTACAGGAATGGAATTTACAACAATTCCCTGGGCAACCTATTCCAATGCCTGACCACCCCTAGGCATTGGGTGGTCATTTTTTCCTATTATCCCGTCCAAACTCCCCCTGGAAAAACTTGAGGCCATTTCTTCTCATCCTGTCCCTTGTTCCCTGGGAGCAGAGCCTGATCCCCACCTGGCTCCATCCTCCTGTCTGGGAGTTGTAGAGAGCAAGAAGGTCCCTCCTGAGCCTCCTCTTCCCCAATGTCAGCCCCTCCAGCTCCCTCGGCTGCTCCTCATCAGACTTGTGCTCCAGACTCATGCTCTGCTCCATTGCCCTTCTCTGGACACACAAATGGAGATAAGAACCTAATAACACAGAAAATAAAAGAAGCTATTTCCGGCCAGACTTGGAGTTTTTCTTGGGTCAAAGCCTTTTGTTTTTCATTCCAAGCATGAAAATGTTGCTCTCTGATGACATGGAAATTGTTCTAGGAAGACTGACCCCTTCCTGACAGAGGTTTCTAACTGCCTTCCTTCTCCCTGTCCTGCACTGTGTCTCTGCTGCTTTGAACAGTCCAAGATCAAAGAATTTCAATTTTTTAGTAGCAACAACTACCTGGAGATTTAGGCTTCTGTTTGCAAACAACATAAAAAATGTTCTGGAAAATGTCAAAACAAAGTTATAGCAAATATACCACGTTCTTCAAACACCTCCAGGAGCTTTCCCTATTATGGTCAGGGAAAACACTCCCTTGCTGTATTTACTGGGTTGGTTTTTTACCCCCTTAAAGATTGCCAGGTCAGTGACCCTGTGCACGTTACCAGGTACTGCCATGTACCATCCTGGGACTCTCCCTGGTGTCACGTAAGAGCAGGGACAGGGGAGGAGGTCAGGAAATTTGACCCTTCTCCAGGACTTTGGGTCTACCTGTGGGAGTCTTGCCCTGTTGGGGTTTCACCCTCCATTTCAGCATTCCAGCATGAGCCCCCCTTGCGCACGTCAGTATCTTCTGAAGGATGTCCCTTTCCATAGTTTATTTCCAAACAAAGAAACAACAGCTAATTCCTCTTTTGAACAGATCAAAGGAAGCAGCAGAAATATTTCTGAAACTGGCTCATAGCCCTCGAGAGCCATTTCTTTTTCCTAGTTTATCCAGAAGATGCATTTAACTGTTTCTTGAGCCCCAGGTGTCTGCCTGGATGGGTCAGAGAGGCCACACAAACCATGTTCACAGCTGCAGAGCAAATCCTCACATCCCACCCAGCAGCACATGTATTCAGCTGGAGCCACTCCCAAACACCATTGCACAGGATGATCTGGAGGGTTTTTTAGCATTCATTAGAGACAGCAGTAAATATTATGCATACAACAATGTTCCTGAGATCCTGCATGGGGGTTTTACCAGACTGTAACAGCCAGAAGTCAAGCCTGTGGATGGTGGTTACCTTTCCACACCTGGCACGCGAGTTCTCCCCACCACCTGCCCAAAGCACTGGCTGGTCCAGATTTATTTAGCACATCTCCGTGTCCACTCTCAATTGGCCCCATCTGCTTTCCAGGAGGAGCTCTCCTCTGCAGAACCCTGCCCGTCAGAGCAGATAAGGCTGCTCCTTGTTCTTTTCCCCACGAGACAGATGGGAAGGAGCGAAGCGGGAGGCATCTCAGACACGCTGCCGCGGTGTCAGCAGGGGCCGGCTGTGATGGGCTGGTGCAGAGGGGGCCTGTCTGACACCAGGGCTGTGCCAGCCAGCAGGAGCCACGGGGACCAACAGGGACCAACAGGGACCGACAGGGACCGACAAAGACCGACAGAGACCCTGTGACTCGGCTCCTGTGTGGGGGGTTACAGGAGCAAACAAAGGGATGTCCAGCTGGTGCTCAGGAGAGAAAGGGAGGAAAAACCAAGCTGGATGAGGTTACATTCCCCAGCAGGAGCAGAACTGCTTGGTTGCTCGCAAGTAGGACAAGCCTGGATGCTCGGGATGACCTGCAAACATCACATCTCCTTGGAAATGGCCTGGATACCAGACCACACGTTAACTCCTACTGTAGCAGAGCGCAGTGCCAAGGGCTTCATTTTCCTACTCAGAACATAAACAAAGGACATCCTGGCTTGAACGTAGCATTTAAAAGAGGTGGTGTACACTCCCCAACAACACACCCAGCTGGTTTTGCAGTAGGGGGAAATGTATTCCTGTTCCCAGCTAGAGAGAAGCTCAACTAGAGCAGTTGATGGCCTTCAGATTTTATCCACGCTGGAATAATCCCAGTTTCATAACTAAGGGATATAGCTGACAAATTTCTCAATTTGCAGATTAGAGAAAGGTCAACGCCAGCTTAATCAGCTGCTGTGAGGGGTCAGGAGACAGAGTAACTTGTAAACAGTGTAAAATTAATGAAAGAATTTAGCTTATTGTGCACACAGTTTTCCATGCCTGCAGTCCAAAGAAAACAGAAAGGGGGGATCCAAAAGCCTTCCAAGCAATTGCCAAATATGTTCTTGGAAAAATCAAGATAGGACTGTAGCAAGGAAAATTCAGCAAAGCGCAAACTGTGAGGGATGAGATTCACCCTTCCCAAGGATAGCCCTGGGGCACAGGAGGGTTTTGGAACAGGCCTTTGCAAATCCATGGCCCAAAGAACTGAACTCAAAGAACCAGAGAAGAGGCCTCAGAGGAGCTCTGCTGGCTTGCAGTGGCCAAGGGTCCAGGTCTGCCACCCCACATGTCACCCTTGGCACTCACGGCAGGGCACAGCCCACGCAGGGGTGGCAGAGATGTTGTGGATGTCACTGGTCTTACTGGAGGAACTCCAGCAGAGATTTTTCAAAGGAACAACAGAGAGGCAGAATTCTGCAAAAAAGAGGTAGTAAATATCTGTGGTAAATATTTCTTCTCGGTTTAGACCTCCTTTCAAAACACATTTAGGGCTTAACAATAGGCTTCATATTTTTTCAGGATTCAAATACATGTTTTCATCTACTCCACCCAGTTAAGGGTTGCTGGAGTTTCTGCCATGAGAAAAGACTATTTTGTGCAGATAAATGGCACAGCAGATTATATTTGGGGCAGACTGTATTAGAGTACTTAGGAATGAAGGCTCAGCAGCACAGTTTGACTTCTGGAAAACTACGTTTAGGAAATAAATGTTATTCAGCAGGGCTGCACACCTCACAGCTTTTATAAACCAACAGCAAAGCACAGCACAGGTTTCTGTCAATCCCTTCACCCCTCTGTCCTACAAACCTCTGTGTGCCATTCCCATCCTCCACTTGACCTCCAATCTCCATGTAATCCTCCATGACATGACCTCCTGATGGGTGTCCTCTGGTTTCCCAAGCCTTCTGCAGACCAGTTACCACCACAAGCTGGAGACCGAGTGTTCTCAAACCCATTCACCTTTTACAGCCTGGGTGGTGGCAAATGTCCACCTTTGTCCTTGGGCACAGCTGCCCAGTCCTGCTGAGAGGCCTGTTTTGTGCGGACAGGCAGAGCACTGCGGCTCACAAGGCCAGGAAGGCACCTCCACAGAGCATGGCACTGCCCAGGAGGGTTGGACAGATGGCTCATCCATAGTGAACTGCTGGCTACTGCCTGCTTTCAGCTGCCCACAGCACCTCTCTTAACACTTTCCCATTCTCTCTCTACCCGGAGATCCTGTTTGTGCCTCCTTATCACCTGCAGCACTTGCATCCCCACTGTGGTGTTTCTTCTGGTCTCCCTGGGAATACCCACCCCACATCACACTCTGTCCTCACACCACAGCATTCAACAGAGGGGATTTCTCCTGAGAAAGTCAAGGGCTGAGGAATGCAAAGTGAGTACCACTTTCGGGTCCAGCATTCCTTCAATGCCAGCAGCTACTGACTGAAATAGATAATGGTGCTTCCCTTCTCCTTTCCTGCCTTGCTCAAGAGCTGTAACAACCTCAAAGTGAGCAGAACAGCAGGAGAAGTGCACATTGCTCATGGAAATTAAGCCAGAAAATAAACAAGCCAGCCCACAGCAGGAGAGATGTGACCAGACACTCTTGCCCTCCTCCCTTTGCCTTGGTTCAAACCACCTGGTGTGAGCTGGGTCCCACCACTGTGCAACTGGGAGCAGCAGATTCTTGGCCAAACACTTTTTCCCCCAGAGAAATCAAGACTTCACGTGTTAATCAGGTTTTCCACCCATGAACTGATAGCACAGCACATGAGCAAACATCAGCACTTTTGTCTCTACCTTGCCCTTATTCTGTTATCACCACCCCTCTGCACAAAATGCTGCCGGCAAAGAGTGCCAGCTCCAAGAGGAAACCATTCCTCATCTCTGAGGATGGGGAAAAGAGGGACAAAAACAGGAAAAGAGATGTGCACAGAAGAGGTGGCTGTCCCCATTCCAGTTGCCCAGTCAAATCACCTCACAGAAAATTCATCCCTGCACCTTCACCTTTCTCCTTAGCTTCAGCCCAGCTTCTCACTCCTATAAAACAAGAAGAAGCCCACTCCATTGCCAGATTATTCCTCCTTGAAACCAGCAGCAGCTTCACCAGTGCAAATCTCTGCTTTACACCGTTAAAAAATGGCGCTTGTAGCACAAATAAGGGATACAGGAATTCCCTGATGCAATGCCAGAACTGAAGATGGGTGAGATTTGGGGTCTTGATAGGTCATTGGGTGAAAAGCTCACACCTGATCGACCCCAATGTTTGGAAGTTTCTTCCAAATTCAGCCAATAATTTTAGCGAAGAAGAAAGATTTTGTTGCGCAGTGGTTGTGGCAGACTGTACTGCAATTTATGTGCAGTGTCTTTTCCCAAGCTGACTTTTCATAAAAGTAATAAGTAGTTTCCAAAGTGAAGTGAAAGGAAATAGCAGGGAGAAAATTGAACACCTGGGATTTAATAAAAACAACTTTTTATTTGGTTTGTTTGTTTGTTTTCCTGAGGAAAGTGAAAATTCCTAGTCTCAGGCAGAAATACATATGTTTTATTTCATTAATTCAGCGTGTGCACCAGAAAGAGTGAAGAGACCCAGCAGGGCAACAAGACACACAGCTAGGTTTGAGAACCAGCCCAAGCCCTTTGCTGGTGCAGAAGAGCCTCGAGGGCCAGCAGCCAACTTTTAAAATAGCCCTAATTACCTTTATATTTATAATGGGGAAACAGGTGGAAGTGGTCAGGAATAGGAGGCAGAAGAACAGCAGAGAGAAATGTGATATAACAGAGTCTTAAAAGTCAGAATCAAAGGAAAAATCTGACTGGAGGGGACCTCTGGAAGGCTCCAGCCCAATCCTTGCTCAAAGCAGAGGCATTTCAAAGTTAGCTCAGGTAGCTCAATTTCCCTTCTATCCACCCTTGTGTGAATAGAGGGAATAACCTCTCAATTCCCTGTTTGAGGACACACTGCTCATTCCAGCTCAACTTACTGACCACCAGAACCTCTGCACATCATTCAGGCAAAACAATTGCACCATGTGTTTGCAACACACCCAAGTATGTTTGAGTGAATAAATGCATTATTCAGATTATGCTAGCAAAGTTCTAATGAATTTTAAATTACCAAAATCCAATTAAAGCCTAAGAAAGACCCAAAAAAATTTTAATGCTATTCACTGCCTGAGTGAGAAGGGATTTGCTTTCAGTGCCCCGTAATGTAGAGTTTTTGACTTTCTTTCAGTGATCCACATGGCATGGGGGACACAGAGCAGGACCAGGGAGGTGATAGGAGGGTGACTCAGGGCTGGAACAGGACAGCAGAGTCTGGAGCCCTCCCAGGTGTGTTCACAACATCCACAACTGTGCCATGTTCTGTCCTCAGATCCCTGAAATATGAGGCTCTCAGCAGGTGGTGTTGCACCTGGGGGGCCCTCAAATGTGGGAGCACCTTGTATTGCAAAGGTGATGTCCAGCTGGATGGGAGCATTGCATGGTGATGCTCAACTGGACCATCCTCAGGACATCCTCAAGGTGGAAAATGGCAAAAGAACTTCTCTAAATTCCTCAGAAATCATGTTTTTGCCCCATGGGATAATGATGCGAACTATAGCCCCACTGAAATCCCAGCATTTGGATGTCAGGCTGTATGGAAATTTGTCTCAGCATTGCACTCAAAGAAATGAAAAAATGCCCAGAGTTCAATACCACTTTAACATCATGTTTTATAAGTTTAAGACCACTGACTTGTGAAAGAAAACACAAACATTTTGTAGAAAACAATCATTTGCTATTGTAGCTACTCAAGGTTACATAAAATGCATATGTTCCCTTCTAAGTGGGGAAAGCAATGTTACCTCAAAGCCATATAACAAAAGTCTAGGGATCTATTTAAAAAATTGATTTTGTCCTTGGCTTTTCATGGTGGTTGATGGGGGAAAGTGTATGTTTGCAGTTGAAAATATCTTTGACACTACCAAATCTCTCAAGCAAGAACTGCACCACCAGCCACAAGCAGAAATTAAGAAGAATTATTCTAGTCAATGCCACCCTGCTACCAGCTCAACAAGATTTTGCTGTGGTGGGAACATAAGCTAAAATCTTCTAATCATGAAGTGGCCAGAGTTTGCCTCTCTAAATAAAATCCTTTCTGTAATAGGGGTGTAGCATTCCCAGACCAGCAACTGGTAAAAGATTTGGGTATTCCCAGCACTTCAAAATCTCAGGCCACTTAGGCTGAGTCAGCAAAGAAGAGAATATCAAGATTATTTTAAACATGCACAGAGTTCCATTTGAGACCTTATTTTCCTTCTTGCACACAGACTGAGATTTGTAAATATTGAAAAACATGAAAATTGGGTCTTCATATTTTATGAGAAAAATACTGGCCCGATCGAAAAGGGAACAACCATCTGGCACCACTCCTTCCAGATGTTTTCATTACCATTCTCCATTTTTTCTTCCCAAACGTGTGTTTTCTGCATACTCAAAGAACTGCCATGATCCCCTCTTGTTTATCCATGCCCAGCTTCAGATTTACAAGCCTGTTATTTCTTTCCCTTTTTCCTTCCTTAATCTGTCATTCCTTTGGTCAGTGAATCTATTCAACAAACAGTGTTGTGTTTTGGAAAGAATTTGCTTTTGATTATGTTTGTGGTTCAAGGGTTGTGGCTGGCTTGGCAGCGTGTTTGAAAGGACAGTTTGTTTATAATTTAAACTAACACACAGACCAATGAATTTTGGAAATAGCCATGCCACCACAATGAATTTACAGCATTCACTTGAACTGGGAAATAATTGTCAATGTTTAGAATGGTGGAATCATTGCTGGAACAGAAAATGACTGTATTGTACCTGTGGAGTCACTTTCCAAACAGATAATCTCATTTTTGTACTGTATGAAAAAAACCCTGTAACTTCAGCAATCAAGTGGGTCAGGTATCCTGGACTGGTAATGCTGTACTGACCTTTACAGTGCAAAAAATGAAGATTATTTTTCAATCCAGGCAGGTCATTGACTCTCTCTTACATCAGCATCGGCCTTTGCTGCTAGGCAGAGGGAAGATCACATATGTCATGTTTTATATTCATGAAACAGAGCTTTAAATCCAATGAAAAGGTACTTCAGAGAAGGCTCTTCTGAAATCTGGTGTAGCTGTGTGCTTTAATAGAGTCTTCAGTAAACATAAAGGTTTTTTTCCCCAAACTTAGTAAACAGACTTTGGTGAGAAAATTGTTGCACAAGCAGTGTGCCACAAATGGTAAAAACTGCCATCTCCTCTGGCTGGAACTGGGTGGCCTTCGAAGCCCCTTCCAACCCAAGCCTTTGTATGATTCCATGGAGATGTTTTGAGGACCTTGTGACTCCCCATTAATGCTTAATGCAGGATGAGACCCAGAGATCAGCAGAAGATGTGGCACTGGAGCAGCTACATCGGAGCTGCAACACCCACTCTTGTTCTGAGGTGAGAATCACGGCCACCCTCGTGCCCAGGAGAAACCTGAACACGTCAGAAATGCAAACAACCCCAAGATCCCAACTTACAGCAGACCTAAGAAAGCAAACGGATCAGCTTTTCCTGAAGAGGATTCTGACTTCACCTAATAAAATCCCCACAGCTGGACACGTGCTGCTGCCACCCAAGTGTATCTCACAAGTGAATCTTAATGTTATTTTCTTAATTCTGTTACAGGGGAGATGATACGGGAATGATGAAGGGAGGGATTTAAAAGAAATGTGGATGTGGCACCTGGGGCCATGGGTTAATGGTGGCCTTGGCAGTGCTGGGGGAACAGTTGGGCTCAATGATTTTAAGGGTCTTTTCCAACCTAAATGATTCTGTGATTCTATGACTCCATTGTTCTATTACACATTTTATATTAGCTAAATCCATGTATCATTTCTTGTTGATACTTGAGAAATGAATTTTTTCTGGCAAAGAAATGTTTGCCAAGGCCAATGACAAATGTGTTATGTATCAGCATCAAGAGAAAATGAGCCCTGAAATTGGCACAATCAAGTGTGTATAAGAGACGTGTTTGCTCATGCCTCCAATCAAGGATCCTCGTTAAATAATCATGTGACTCATACCAGAAGCTACAATTAAGCAGCACAGCTCACACTTCTAATATTCATGAGCAGTCCACATAGCCCAAGTATAAAAGGAATCATTTCCAAATTTACCTCACAAGCTGATCTGAGGAAATGCTGTTTTCTCACCGATATTTGCACAGTTGGGAAGCGGTGCTACATTTCTCCAGTCAATGTTCATTGATTATTTCCTTGCCCTTTGAGAAGCATGGGAAATTTTACTTAAAATAATTGGCTGGAAAAATTAACTTCTATAAAACTGGATTTTTTTTCTCTTTTTTGCCTTTTTTTTTTTGAATTAAGACTGTTTCAAAGCAAATCAAAAACACTGAAAACAAGTGTCAGGTATTTAAAATTTCGACTCTTTTTCTCTGATGTCAGTCTTATTGCTTTCACTGCTTCATCACAGAGCAATAGTGACTCTGTACATATGGGACACCTTTCACTAGACCAGGTTGCTCCAAGCCCCATCCATCCTTCTCCTTGGACACTTCCAGGGATGGGGCAGCCACAGCTTCTCTGGACAACCTGTGCCAGGGTCTCATCACTTTAACAGTGAAGAATTTCTTCTTATTCTCTAGTCTGAATCTCCCCTCTTTTAGTTTAAACCCATTCCCCCTTGTCCTATCACTATCTGCCCACGTAAAAAGTCACTGACCCTCTTTTATGTAAGCTCCCATTAAGTACTGGAAGGTCACAATGAGGTCACCCTGGAGTCTTCTCTTCTCCAGCCTGAACAATCCCAAATCTCTCAGCCTGTCTCCCCAGCAGAGGTGCTCCAGGCAGTACTGGGGTTTACACTTCACTGAAACCCAGTCAGAAAACACTCAATGCCTTACTGAAGTCAACTATCAAGTTTGTCTTCACACTCCACATTTATAAATCAATGATGCACTTTTCCCATTTTCCCTTTACCTTTATGTTTCCAACAATACTAATCAAATCAGTTTAACAAGACTGTAGTTGCTGTATCTTTTTCCATCTCCTCCTTCCTTGGATCCAGGCACTATGCTGTTAGTATCCAACTATCACTGCACACTCTATCTTCTATAATTTCTCTCTGCCAAGCCTGCATTTATTAAAAATCCTTGTTATTATTTTATGCTGAAGTTTGCTGTTTGTCCAACTTAAGCCATTGAATGCTGTGTTGAGGTTTGTCTACAGGAGTCATTCACACACTCCCCCTAAGGAAAGCAGGGCTTTCCCTGCAAAACACACATAAAGCTATTTTTCTTTTAAAAAATAAATTATTTCCATAAAAAGACACTGAAACACAAAAATATCAGCCATTCCTACTTTTCTGTGACTTGTGGTTGATGCACATTTTCAAAGAGCAGCAGAAGCTGCTGGTTTGTACAGGGCAGGAACCCTGTAAGATGGGAAAAGAATAAATTAGTGTATTTCCTGCTGCCATCCCTCACCTCAGCTTATACATTCACCAAAAACAGGGCCAGAAAGATCCGAAAGACCTGGTTCCATCGCTGGCCCCAGGCAGCATCAGTTCCTTTGCCATCTGGGTGGTGTCCCTCTGCACTGCCCACTCCAGCACCGGAGCTGCAGCCACCGCCCACCCAGAAACCTGTGTTTCTCTGTCCCACAGGTCCACGTTCTCCAAAAGCCTTTTCCAAATGTTTAATCTCAGTGTTGCAGATGAAGACACACCCACTCCTGGAGATCAGTTTGACTTGGGCTCTCTGCTTGGGCTTTCATGACCTCAATGCACTTAGAGACTGCTCTTGTTCTGCACCCCAGTGATTCTCTCTTTTAGTTTAAACAAGCCTAGTTCTTTCAATCTTCCCTCCTAGGTTGTATTTCCCTGACATCTGATCACTCTGGCCCCTCTCCTCTGGGTTTTCTGCATTGCTCCTGAGGTGTTGTGCTCCAGACTGGACACCATGCTCATCCCCAGGCCATTTATTGCATCATGCACATAAAACACATCACCACAGCTCAGCCTGGCATCTGCTGTTTGGCAACAGCAAAGCAGCACAAGATTTGCAGCCTATGGTGGCTTGGGTTTGGCTTGTGACCCTCAACACCCCAGTCCTTCTCTGATGGATTCATCTGGGGTTTCCCATCCTGTGTTTAGGAAGCTGGCTCTTCATGCTGAGGTGCCCTGTTCGTGCACAACCTCCTCCTGTTTATTCAGAATGTTTATACAGGTGGCCAAGATCATTCTGCTTTTTCATGGTATTCCTTGTAGTTTCCCAGTGCTAGAGGTAGGAGCTGGGAGAGCTCAGCCAGCCTCCAAGGGTCTGGAGACTGAAGCCAGCACACCGGGTCCTGCTGTGGCACAGCATTCCTCCAGGTACTACTCACATGGTGAAAGGCTCAACAGATCTGTCTCTGCCTTGAAGAATGGGGATTTCATGCCCTTTCAATTGACTAAAAGAAATAATTGAGAAGCAAAAATGCATTCAAAAGCCTTTTTTAAAAGCAATTATGTTAATTGCTCCAACTGAACAAAGGGTGAAGGGAGATGGTTTTGCAGGCAAAGTTTGCCACCAGATCTCATGAGCAGAGGAGATGTGGGCCAAAAGGCACCTGCTGAGTTTATAGACTTAATCCCCTATTACTACAAGCATCAAATTACCTAATTCCCCTCATAAACTGATGAGAAATCCATCGCTTGGGAAATCCAAATTCTTGAGAGTAGTTGGGATTTCTCTTTCTTGCTATTCATTTTCCCCTCCATGCTGACTTGCTCTCCTCCCTGGACTGACACTCCTGTGTAATTTATATAATTTAACCTTTCTGCCTACACTGATTTTTAGTGTAGCTCATTTCTCCCGGCAGTTTCACCAAACACCAGGAACAAACACCCCTTTACCTCTCAGCTTTATGTTGGACAAGGTTAGAAACCAGCATCTCTAATTCATCTTCTCAGAAACTGGCTTGTGCCTGGCATGGCAGAACAGCTGTAACCAGAAATCTGAGCAAGCAACTCTGCAGATAATTTCCTCAACACGGTTTTTTGCTCACATCTGGCTTTTCATTTCTAAAAATTACAAACGCCTGGGACACCTGGTGCTGGGAGCAGGCAGGAGCAGAAGACTCCTGGTAAGATTTGTTTCTTACCTGCTCTGGCAGTTGCTCCCACGCAGATGAAGGGGTCTGAAATTGGTTGAAAACTCCTGGAACAGACCATTTTTTTTTCCTGAAAAGCTGACTAAAACAAGCAGCACAGCAAATCTGAGGGTGTAGTTGTTATTGCACCTCCAAGTTCAGGGTCGGGAAAGGGAACCTGATGGCTCCTAAAGACTTCACTTCCCCCTCATGGGGAGCTGCATTGCTTTCCTGCTCATACAGTGTGAGAAGGGGAGGGCTTTTCAAAAAGAAAAGTCTTGTACAAAGACTAAGAAGAAAGAGTCTGATTTGCTGTCTTCCCTCACGTTCCTTCCCTTGCTTGGCATCAATAGGCAAGTCACATTTTTAAGTGAGTAAAGAGGGAGCACTATATAATGATGTTGACCTGCTGGAATGAGTCCAGCAGAGAGCTACCACAGGTCTGGAATACATCTATAAACACAGGCTGAGAGAGTTGGGGCTGCTCAGACTGGAGAAAAGAAGGCTCCAAGGAGATCTTAGAGCCCCTTCCTGTGCCTAAAGGGGCCCCAAGAGAGCTGGAGAGGGACTTTGGACAAGGGTATGCAGTGATAGGACAAGGGAGGATGGCCTTCAGCTGAAGGAGGGTAGGTTTAGGTTAAATATTATGAAGAAATTCTTGGCTGTGAGGATGGTGAGGCCCTGGCACAGGTTGCCCAGAGAAGCTGTGGCTGCCCCATCCCTGGAAGTGTCCAAGACCAGGCTGGATGGGGCTTGGAGCAACCTGGGATAGTGGGAGGTGTCCCTGCCCATGGATAGGGGTTGGAACTGGGTGATCTTTAAGACCCATTCCAACCCAAACCATTCTATGATTTATGATTCTATGATAATTACTTAAATCCAAGGACTCCGGGCAGCTGCTGGCTTGGGGAACACTTCATGCCTTCTTCACCACAGTGCTGGCAAAGTCATCTGCCATAAAGAGAGAATAACCTGCTTGGTGTTACAGCTCAGAAGCAATTAGATGGGCTGGACCAGGAGGCAATTTCATTTCCAGTGACAGAGAACCAAGGTCACAACCCTGTCGACTGCATTAAATAGGTGCTCACAAACCCTACTTGCTGGTGCAGTAGCTCTCAGTTTTAATGGGTGTTTTCAAGCTGAGAGTAAAGTGTGTTTATGTCGTTATTCTTCAGAGAGAAATGTCAAGGAATAAGTCATAAATGCAGAGTTGAAATTAAGCACACTGATTGCAGTGGTTTGTGTTATTCCTGACATTACCTGGAAGCCAAGCTATTGCAAAAGAAATTCTGTCCTGTGGGAAAATTTCATATTATTTTCAATTTTCTTTTCATCTCAAATCAAGGGGAAACAGAAAACCATTCTATGGAAGAGAAAGCTCCACAGGAAAAATGTCTGGAAATGTTGAAACACGTTGCTTCAGCAAATCTACCAGTGTCAGTAGAGCTGGCAAATAACACATGGTATTCCCCCTACTTTGTTGAGCTGGAAGGGTGAATGCCTTTGTAAAACATAACTAAGGATCCTTAATATTAATTTAAAAGTAATAACATTCAGAAAAAAATTACCTATTTTCAGGAATCTAAGTAAAAATAACTGCCCTACATTTTTTCAGGGGAGAGGAATGACTTTTTGGAGCCTCAGCCTGAGAGGCCCTGTAAACTGAGTCACTGATGATGAAGCCAAAACCTCTTTGGAGAAGCCTGGCACTGCCTGGGCCTCATCAGACCCAGATCTAGTTCAAATGCAGCTCCTGGGGGCTGTTTGTGAGACCCTTCCCTGCCCTGTGGATTAGATGTCCCATCAGGAAAATGTTAATAAAGGTCTCTTACTCCTCCCCAAAAGGCAACCTGAGGAACAACAGCTTTGTCTTGCATTCTGTGCTTTTCACCATCTCTTGGAAAGCAAAGGAAGATGCTGGCAGAGAGCTGGCCAAGGGAAAGCAAATAGAAACGGACATTATACAGCATGACTCCAAGTACAAGCCATGCCAAACTCCCAGTTCCAGTAAATGCCAAAGACCCGAGTGGATTATGGGCAGGGAAGGGGAAAACTGACTACTCAGAAAGTGCTGGAAGATGTGGCATTTCCATTTCTGAGATGTTGCTGATATGCTGAAAACTCCTCTTTCTGCTCAGTTAGCACAGCTGGAACATTGCAAAAACCAAACCCTCCCTGTGAAATTTTTTTTTTTGCAAATCAGCACATTCTGCAGCACAGTTTTCTCCCCTTGGCGGGGAGGGAGGTGTCAGGAGTTACCATCCGGCTGTGATGACACCTTGCAGGAACAGTCAGAAGAAATTCCTGAAATCTTTCTTGCTGAAGCTCAGGCTTTGGCCAGAGTCTCAGAGGGACTGTGTCCACCCTCCAGCAGCTGCAGGCAGTTGTCTGCAGGCTGAGGTGGGAAAACATGCAGCAGATTTTATGCAGATGTCAGACAAAGGGAACTAGTAGTAGAAAAGGGAGCGTCTGAAGCTGCGCTTCTGGGATCAATTCACAGAACCGTGTAGAAACTGTTCACCCAGAGCAGATCACATCAGAAATTATCTTGATGACAAAGAAGGAAAAAAAATGAAGCTATTCTGTTCGTCTTCCTACTCTTTAGGGTGCAATCAGGGCACATCTTCAGCATTGCTATTAGCATTCCTCCACCAAAGAAATCCCAGCAAAGCACTGAGCTCTCATTTTCAAAGATGATGCTGGAAAGCTTCCCAGATTATATATTCTCCTCTTTAATTTATACCTCTGAGGATAATGCTAATCAAGGATGCAGCGAAAATGGTGAGACATCCTCGGACCGAGGCTGATTTATTAACAGTGGTTGCATTATTCTCACTTGGAGAACGACGCTAGTATCCCAAGCTTCCATAAAAAAAAAGATCCTGCTTGCTGGTAGGTTATCAAATACAAGCTGACAATGTACTTGCACAGCAGATATGCATAAGTGCATTGCACAGTATGATTCATCCACAAAACATCCAGCATGCTAGAAGCCCAATTTAAAGTAGGTTAGAAGAACGATTCATTAAAAAGCAACAGCAGAGAGAGGGGCAAAAAAAGAAGCCCAAACTCTAAAATCTCCTCCTGGGAATGGTACATTTACTTCTCAGTCTTTGTTCAGCCCCCTCTCCTCACTTTTGAATAGAGTTTGGATGGCACAGGGAGGGACAAGCATGTAAAAGTACATGTAGCTAGACAAATATTACAAATGCCATCTTCAAGGCCTGGCAGATCTACCAAATATTCCAGGGATTATACATGGTCTGCTTAGCACGTTCAAAGTGGAAGGAGATTGCATATATTTCACACAGCATTAATCCCCAGGCCTGTCTCCTCAGCTCTGACCTGAACTTCTACTACACAGCACCAAATTATAAAGGCTAATGTCAAAAGGACTTTGAGGAAAAAAAAAGAATTCCCAAAATGGCAACTGGCTTTTACTATGATAACTGCTCAGATAATCCTCCATAATCTCCAGCGGTATTTTTTAGGGTAGAGAAACCCCCCCCCTGCAAAAAAAACCCCACAACAGAAAAAATGTACATGACATGGCAATTCTAAAATAGAACTAAGAACTTTGCAGGCTGGAATTAGTGCCTTTAAAATGGATTTTATATGTGTTTGGAATAAATGTCCTAGTATAAAAGCAAAGGTACTTTTCTGAACACTGCTGCCAGCCAAATAAAGTGAAACATGAATTGACTTGAGAATAATTTGAAAATATATACACTTATTTCTAAGATTTTACTATTTTAATTAATATTAATTTTATCCATGTATCTCCTGGGGAGAGAATTTTTTGTCTGATGACAAATTTCTAAAAAAAATTAAATTTAAGGAAATTAGGTCCATTGTCCTGGCAGCAGAGGTAGGTATGCATTTTCATAGGCAGAGTTCCTATTTCATCCATGTAAAAGTAATCCAGGTTTTACTTAATGACTCCACATCTGTCCATGCAATCAATTAATTGCTTGTTTGACTTTCCAGTCCTGTATGCAACGCACCCTCATTAAACACTCACAGAGCTTTTTACTTAGAAAAATAGATACCACCTAAAACACTGAGGATCTACAAAAATCGTCTCTGGCCAGCAACAAAGACACCACTTACCAGCCAATTTGCTATAAGGATTTCTTAGTTAGTGATAAATGGAGCTACTGCCCAGAGGTTCCAAACCACTTTTATTTTATTTTATTTTTTCCTGTAAACAATGTGTTCAGAGGAGGTGACTCCTCTGGGATTTTAACTCTCACACATCATCTTGGAGTGTCACCTTTGGGCCCAACACCTTTCCTCCAAACTAATTACGCTCTGAGAATCACAGGTTATAAACAGAGACTTTCAGGAAAACCAGGAAATTCTGAGGAATCAATTCTACATTCAACTCTAGCGATAATTTGCTAGAGCAGTAGAGAAATCAGCAACCACATAAATGCTGCATTATGTCTTTTTTTAAAGAACTGCAAAAGCTGCAAAAGAGAGGAATCAGCCTCAGCTTTAGGTTAGCCCTACATCAAAGGCAACTGTTTCAATTAAAATTTAGTGCACAGCAATATTGCAGTTTAGAGCATTTGCTCAATGGTGTTTACTAAAGCTATAAACCTTTGTAATAAAAGGAAAAAAAATGCCAAAGAAACCCAACCCAGCAAACTGACAAACATGCTACATCCTCAGAGATGAGCACTAAACAGAAGATGACAAAACTGCGATACACGTTTTTGTAACTTTTGTAAGGAGCAAGAGAAGATGTTTCCCATTTTACTGAGATCAGTCTGCAAATAAGAAATGACTGCTGCTCATATCACACAGCTACACCTGCACGGAGCAGCTCAGCTTCCAGTTCAGCTGAAGTGCACACTGAATTTCCAGCGTGTTGCACCGTGCTTCGGTGCTGAAGTCAACAGGAATGAAAATATCATGAAATGCAAAACATCTCCTATGCACACGAGCAGCAAGTGCATCTCATTTGCCTCTGCATTAAGGACATCAAGGGGAAGACCCAATTAAGACTGATTGGAATTCAGACCCCTCTGTGCTCCAGTAGCCAGCGGAGAGCTGGTAACTGTGAAACCTCATTCCCCCTCCCACAAAGCACATGGAATGCTGCTCCACAGATCAGAGCAGAGATGAGACACTGATCCCCAGCTCTGCTGGCTGTGGGTTTTCACCTCCCACCCCGGCCGTGGCCTCGGTGCCTCACACAGGGAGAGGGATGCAGCTGACCTGGATACGGGGGAACACTTGAACGGTGCTGGCAGATTTAGAGCAACCTTTAGGCTGTGCTCAGGATCCAGCCCTTTGGCCTGCCCATGAGCTTGGCATTAAAACAATTTCCAAGCAGAGCTGCTCTGCTGGTTACGTGTACACCAAGACCTGTGTGGGGTGAGGGAGTCCCCACCCTCCTGACATAAAAAATTATGTTTGTGGGGGGTGCAGGCCCCTACTTAGGGGATGGATTCTATGAATGGCAGAACTCTCTTGCTGATCACAATCCTTAAATGCAGTCCGTCCCTCCAGCTGTTCTTTCACAGGTTCCCCTGAGTGTTTTTGGGAGCTGTGTGGAGGGCCCCGGGCTCAGCAGGAGATTATCAGTACAAACTCCGACGGCTCAGGCTGTCTGCAGCCCTTCTCTGCACAGCTGTGCTGCAGAGCCTGCCCAGGGTGAGGATTTTTGTTTGATCATGCAGCCAGTGACTAATGCAGTGCAGGGAAAGCTGGGGATGTCATTTGGATCTGTAATTTCTGCATTTGTAGCTTTGAAATGTCCATGGGTGCTCTGATGGGGTGAGGGATGGCACCCAGGGCTGTGTTTGGGATACAAAGCACTTGGCCAGACTTGGTGTTTCCTCCTTCTCAGCCACAGGGCTCACCCAGGGGCACCCACATGTGCACCCAAGATATGGACTCATAATTTGGACAGAAAAAAACCCCTCAGAGACAAGAGAAGCACAAGATCCTGAGGGACTGGGAGCAGGAAAGTTTCCAGCCTGACCAAGCTGCCCCATGCATTTGCTTTTTACTGGCCACAGTTAATAAGACCCTTCGATGTCTTAAAAGCTACCAGCAATAAATCAGCTGCAGTTAACAAATTCTGCACTGCTGAAAAATGAGACATAACTCATGTCCTAAATGGCACAGAAAAGCCTCGAACTGACAGAACTCTGCAGGTCTGCAGAGTCACCCCAGTGCAGAAAGCATCTCCCCCTGCTCCATCATCTCCTGCACCCAAGCAAACACCCCCCTGCAGCCCTGCACCCAGGATGGGAGCCACTGCTCTGTGAAGGAGACGTGGGGAATGCTGCAGCTGTTAACGGCAGTTGTGTTGAAATCGTCTCTGAAGAACCAGCTACCTTTTCTCATACAAGATCTCATGATAGCAGGAGGCTGTATCAAGGACAGGCGACTCATACCAGCAGTGAAAGAAATATGCAAATAACTCTTTTATCAGCTGTTATTTAAGTAAAGATGGGAAAGCCTGCTCTTAAGGAATATTAAAGTACAAAGCCAATGCTTATGAGGTAACACCTCAATATTTGAAAGAGACAAGCTTATGAAGGTTGTAGTGATTTCTAACAATTTTTATTCTCACCTAGATGCACACGATAGATCAAAATAGACAACAGCAACTTTATTATGATTTTCATTCTAAGTTTGTGATCTCTTTAAAGGTTAATTTTCACAGTGCTGTAATGAGATGGGTAAGTGCTGGTGCTTCCATTTTACATGTGAGTGTCCTGAAGCAGTGTGGTCTAATGGGTAATAAAGCCAATTTATCCATGTTGTATCTTCTACTTCATTTATCCCTCAATTAAACAAAACATGCTCACCTTTACGCATATGCTTAAGAGCATCCTAATTTTAATAACAGTTAAGAATGCACTTACGTTCCATCTAATTAGAATCTTCAATACTTTATTGAAACAAGGAGGACAGAAATAGGTGATTAAGGTCCTCTCTATTTCAAGTCTTGCCTTGCAGGTGAGTGCCAAGAATTTATTCTCGCTCTTAAAGGTACTAGGTTTTTTGGAGGAATAGACTGACCATAAATCAGAAGTGTCCTAACAAACAAGAACACTAAATGTGAGGTTTGCTCCTGAGTGCTGAATCATGCCAACTCTACAGCTTTTCCTAAATTAGAAAACTAATTACAAATAATGCTTCGTTACTTGAAACATGGTTTGCTATGTGGAGGCCAACTTCTCTTTTGAAAAGAACAAACAACAAACTACCCAAGAAAAACATGAACCCCCAGAATTTCTTAAGCTGTCCTGATTTAGAAGTAAGAGAATAGAACACAAAGAACAGACATGATGACATAAATGCTACCTGAAAAATGAAAAAGCTTAGTGTGTGCTTGGCCCATTTTAGAGGTACCAACTACTCAGGAGGGAGAGTGAGGGAAATTCCTAAGAAGTCACCCATTGAAAAAGCTCCATTCCCTGTTGATGATGTGGACCTGCAGTACAACTCCTTGGTTGTTTCAGGAACTTTAACCTAAAACACTTGTGCACAAAATAATTAGGTCTTGGGGCCAAATCAGGTCTCAGAACTGAAAGCAGAGCCTAACTCTGGTCCTGAGCATCCTGGGCAAATCCAGGCCACGCAGCTGGGCCAGGATCCCTTCATGGGACAGTCTGTGAGGACATGACAAACAGACCTGTGGGATCTGCCCAAGCTTTTCAGGGAGGATTGAAACAGAGGCAACATGCAGGCATTTTCTGGGGTCACTGTCCCCAGACAGACTGAGACCTACACAATACTGGTTTTTTGGTAAAAATAAAGCATAAGATATGTCATTGAGAGGTATTTCCAGAGCTGAAGAAAAAAGAAGGCAGATGTGCCTCCTGGGACCCTTGCACCAGTGAGAGATAATGAACCACCCAGCCCAGGGGAGATTCACAGCCCAGAAAATACTGCAACTCACAAAACCCAATGCTTGCAGTAACTGGGACATCCAAAGCCTCTCCCCTCCATGTCGTTCTCCTCCTCCCCAAACTCTCCCCCTCAGTTCCTTGCCTATAAATAAAACATTTCATTACTGAGTGATGAAGATTAAAATAAGGCAGGTGAGTCACCCTCCCTGGTACTACTTTGCTCTTTCATCTGCCTCATCCTCTTCCTCAACCCAATTGCAGCCCTGAAGGCTGAAGAAAATTTATCAGTGTGGCAGTCAAAGCAGACAGAACTACCTGCATCCCTGTGAGGAAACGGGAAAAACCAGCTGCATTTTGATCTGTATGGAGTTGAGAACTACACTGCTGCACAGATTTTAAACCAGGAGTTTTTATGCACCTCTGAGAGCACCCCAAAATGCAGAGCATTGCTGGAGAAACCCTACAGGAGCCATTGCTCCTGCTTTACACAAATGAGAATGAAGGATGGTATTTCAACAAGATTCTTTTTTTTTTTTTTTTGATGACTAACTGAGGGCTTAGGCTACTTTGTCAAGCTTCATGAGGATTACAAGAACAGAAAGATCCAAGAAGAAATCCGCTTTGTTCCCGTCCCTCTGCAAAAATCTAGTTGCACTAACAAAGCACCAGGGAATGGGGAGAACCTCCACCAAATGATCCCTATCCCCTTCACTCACAGCAGTAGATCAGAAGTTTTGAGTGGCTAATCCAGACAGCAGAGAAAAACTAAATTCAGTTCCCTGAGTCAGAAAGGACTAGGATGTTGGTAGCAGAATTGGCATGAATATAGACTCTTCCAAAATGAGACTAAATCTAGCCCCAGGTGGTTCAATCTGAGCAGGATTGCCTGGCAGTTCAGGACACATTTCCAAACACCTGCTGAGGCTCCCCTGTGTCGTGCTTAGGTCAGTGAATCCACCACATCACGATTTTCTACAGCAACCTGAAAAACCAGGGTTTGGATCTTGGCATTTCCAGTGCAGTGGCTGTGAGCAGCATATTGCCGTGGGTGCTTGGGGTGAGGGAGATCTACCTAGAGCAAGACCTGGGAGAGGGTAGGAAGGCCACAAAGAGCCACAAAGAGGGGGAACCTGCTGCGTTTATCCGTGATCTGACTCCCCAAAAAGTGTCAGTGCCAAACCCAAGCAGTGCAGACGTTCATGTTCCTGCCTACTTCTCTCCACCCAGGTGAGCCACAGGGCTCTCAACCTGCCTGAAGTCTAACAGAAATCTCTTTCACGCTGAGGTGCAAAGCTGCCAGTAACTCGCCCTCCCCAGTAACTGGAGAGAAACCATAAACTGAGATTCACTGGTGCAGCGTTATCAATACCAATTCAGGCTTATGGCTGGAGCACCTCACTGCAGTCCCTTGCAGGCAGAGGGTTGGGTTGGTGGGTTAGCTCATGGTGAGAACACATGGGTGCATTGCACCTGTCTTCAAACTCAACCTCTACAAATCATGTGAATTAGAAAAGGTTTTTAAAAATGTCTTTACTTAAAGCACTGATGCTAGAGAGTCTGTCCTCATCCTGGAGCAGTGGGAGCAAAGACCCCTCACTGTTTTGGGCATTATATCTACACCCATCAGAGCACAAAAGATTCCTGAGATTTGGTCTCCCACTGCTCCTCAGCAGGCAGAGGCTATTCCTCAACTCATCTGCCTCGTCCAAGCAGCTTTGAGTCTCTCCTTCCCTCACACACCACACACCAAATGGGTGCTGTTGTTCTCACAAGCACAGGACTTCCACACCACTGAGGCACCCCAGGGGATCCCAACCAGCCCCTGGATGGGGTTCCAGAGGGGTTCCCACAGGCCATATTCACCATCTCATTCTGTCCCCATAGACGTGTCCCAGTTAATGCCATCCCCTGTGGCACTGGCCTCCTCTCCTTTGGGCAGCTGGACCCCACATGTGACCTGTCTTTGGAGGCAGCTGGAAACGGGCCAGGATTGCCAGGGATGTCCTGACTGCTGTGCCCTGTCTGAAGGCCTGGAGTGAGAATGAGCTGGCAGCTCTCTCAGCCTCAGCTGTACGGACGTGGGGGCATAACACCACTGCCTACACCACCCTACAGATACCCACCCATGCACCAGGCTGCATGAAATTTCCCAGATCCTCACACAGGAATCACCATTTGTATGAGTTCCTGCCCTTTTCCTGCTATTTTTCCCCGAAGAACACGTCCAGCATGGAGGTACAGTCCATTCTAACATTTTGCCATTTCTCTGGAGGAAACCATATGTATTTATCCTGGGGAATGCCTGGTAGCCTGTGTAATATTTTTGGAAATAATTCCTGTCAAGGGATTTTAATCACTGTTGGTGCATAAAAATAAAATAACAGAATCTGTGACCAGATGGTGTGTTGGGTGATATGGGGCTCTATTCACCAACATGTAACTGCTCACCAGCCCTTCAGGACCACTTTGCTCACCAGTCCTTGCAAGAGCTGCCTGCAAGGTCCTCTCACCCTGAACAAAATTCATTTTTGGGAAGGAGAGAAACTCTGCATTTGAGCAAAATTCAGCAAAATTCAGGGGCCAAGTATAAAAGCAAGAGAAACAGCCTTATCCCTGCCCAGAAGCTACTGGAGTTTATCTTCATGGGAGCCCTGCAAGAGGAGAAGCTGATGTGGGACCTGCAGCTCCCTGTTGCCCTGACTTTGCTTGAGAAATCTCTGAGCTTTCCACTCCTCGTGGGAATTTTTTTCTGCAGCCTCAATCACTGCCGATTTTGGTTGATCCAAAGAATGGAGAGTGAAATCCATTGCTTTTCATCATTCAGAAACCACTCACCAGGTTTTGACACAAAGCCAGCTTGGCTCAAAGCCAGGCCCACAGCCAACTTGAAAATATTCCTGAACCTTTCAACAATCCCTGGCTGGTTTTCAAACTTAAAACAAAAGCCAAGATCAGGGCAAGTTTGCAAATTTTTAGGTTGTATAAGAAAATATCTGCACAACCTGCAGATAAATTCCCACCATTTGTTTTCAGTTATTTTCATGCTGGGAGAATCTCCCAGACTCCAAACCCTGCTCTTGCCTCGGAGAGCATAACCATGGTTTTCACAAAAAAAAAAGAAGACCGGTCTGACAGGTGTGGAGGAAGATACAGGATGTGCTGGGAAGCTACCTGAAAATTATTCTGTCCAGTTCACTCTTGTTTGGATGGATTGCTCCTTGTCTAAAGTGTCCCCAGATGGCCCATTGTGTCAGGAGTGTCTGAGTTTATGGCAGACCATGGCAGTGTTGTAAAAAAGCTGGAGCTGTGTATCTCCCAATGGCTTAGGAACAGGCAGGAATCTCTCTCTGAGCAGGAGAAATAAAGACTTTTCAGAAAAACTTGACAGTTTCAGATAGTCAACAATATGACAGTCTTCTTATTCAGACACTTATGAATACTTAGTCACACGGAGAGAACAAGGAAATTATTTACTTCCCCCGGTGAAGGGGGCGGGAGTCGTGGCTCTCTAGGTAGTGTGGAACAGAAATACAGCTGCTGCAGCCACAAACAGAGGGAGACTGCGTGCGCAGGGCTGCACTGCCTGGGATGCTGCTCTGTCTGCCATGGTCAGCCAGACACGCACACAGCCACACAACGGTTCTTTATTGAACAGGGAAAACAAAATGGGAAATGTCTAAAGCACGTTACTACTCTTATGGTACTGCTGGTTTGACAGCCTGACGGTCCACAGCCAGCAAACACCAAAGAAAGGTCTGTATCCCTCACTTTGCCTCCACCTTGTCACAGTTTGACACATGCAAACAAACATGTCTAAAGCCCCTTTGCAGACGATTCCAAAAGCTGAACATTTTCTTTGCGCCTCTTTTTCTTTCTTCCTTCTTTCCTTTTTTCTTTTTATTTTCTTTCTGTCTGGCTGTCTGTTCTGCATTCTCTAAGTGCAAATCTACAGATCATGTCAAGTCTGAAGAAGTCTTCATTAAATGTAAGCAGTTTCTCAGTGATTCCATTTAATGGTGATTTACACAGTTTAAGAGACCACCCCTCTTTGTTCTGTACGCTAAGATTCAGCATGGCCATATTTTTATCCGTCAGTGAACAAAAAAAGCTCGCAAGATTCTTCCCCCCCCCTTCTTTATGTCATTATATGGTTGAGGCAGCCCTACCTGGAGACCCCAATCCTGCCCTCTTCACACACACTCAAGCAGCCTGACATTCCCAGCCATCTGCCTCTGCCTCCAGTAGAAAGTCACGTTTCACAACCCAACACTCAGCTCAGCGAGTGAGCAGCACATCAGCAGATTAGCTGCCTGCCCAGAGCTACAAAACAGCAAAATATTTCCCACATCAGCTGAGGGGCGTTGGATCCCATTTTACCCCTGAACTCGGTCACATCGAGCAGACAGACAGGCACCAGGGAAACATCCATGCTGGGAGCACCCACAGGCACCGACGCACACTCAGACCCTGCACAACCACACGTGTGGGTATGAGCAGAGCAGCACACGGAGCCACACAGACTGGGCTGTTCCTGGCCAGCTACTCTTTGTGCTGATTGACTGGAGGGGATTAGAAAGGGCTCAGCCCAAAAACGCAGTTCCTAATGCTCCTGCAGCTATTGCATAACAGAGATCGATTCCTGTCCCGAGCCCTGACCCTAACTTACTCAAGACAAGTTTAATGCTTCAGGCTGTGTAATGGAAACGTCTGCTTCCCAGTGAGATGGGATGCATCAGCTCCCCCAGGGATGGGGTTTCTGGCTGTCTGGGTTCTCCGACAGGCAGCAATGGGAAAGAAAGTAGGGAAGTGTCACCAAGAAGGAAAGAGAGTCATTTTTCCCCAAACATTTCTACCAGGAGCTACGGGAAGCTGAAGCCTTCTGGGGTTCATTAACAGATATACACCTGCTATTAATACACCTACTAAAGAAAGCAGCCTTAAACCAAGGGAAATTGAACATATCCCAAAAATAAACTGAAAATCAATGAACCTACAGACCCTAAACTAAATGCACCTGAAGTCGAACACACCTCAGTGTTCAAAAGGCAGAAAACACAGCAAGCAAGAAGTCCACAAATAAATGAACAAGTCCCAAAAGCATGCACAAAATGTACAAACACTTCAGAATAGGCACTCCTTTAAAAGCTGCATGTTGAAATAACATAAGGGGCCATGCAGGAATTCCAGGTGCACAGGGAATAGCTGAAGTAACTCCACTGAGATCTGTCAGATGTGAACAGGTGTGTGACAAATGAGGACAGATACACAAGAAGTCAGGTGAAATCAAATGCCCTCCAACATTTGCCTGAAATCTGGGTGTCTTGTGCCTAACAAACTGCAAAGAGCTTTAGGGAACTTGGCTGGCTCCTGCGTCCCCCCCTCCCCCACATCAGCAAAAAATAACTATTTGCAAAGGCCGCAATTCCTCGTTATTTTCTGTTTCCCTGCATGCGCTCACGAACTCGTTAGCAATGTTTCCAAGCAGCCAGGCTGGGAGAAAAACAGAGGAAGGGTCAGGAACGAGACAACCGGGAGATGCTACCGCCAGGGCCCCTTTGTTGAGCATCCCTGGGTACCCCTCGCTTTTTACCTGGGGATGCAGTCGCCATGGTAACGGGCGGGTGTTCCCTGGCGGAGCCGAAACCCAGCTGTTCCCGCTGCTGAGCCCCATCTCCATCCCGCAGCGGAGCCCCAGTCGCGTACTGGTCCGCCCCGTCCGCAGCCCAGTGCACCCCAGTGCCCGCCAGCAGCAGGTCCTGGGGGTCCGGCGGGGCTGACATGCTGCCTGCAAGGCGGCCGCTGATCTCCGGCGCTCGGGATGCAGCGGGGGCCACCGGAAGGGCTGCGGTGGCCGCCGGGCTGGCTGGTGCTGCGGCCGCGCTGGGGTCTGGCCGGCTGCGGGGACCGGGAGCCGCCGCCGCCGCCGCTGCCGTATCTCCACTAGCGCTTATTACGCAGGTGAAAATGGCTTGTTAGTTGGAGCCTTCCAGCCCTTGCGTCACCCTGTGGCTGGCATATCACAGGGCAGGAATCTGCCAGCCGGGCTGCCGCTCTCCCCCGTTTAACTGCTTCAGCAGGGTAGGCATCGGCTTGTGTGGATAAGGGAAGAAATGCCCCCTGGCAGGCAGGCACACGCCTCCCTCTCCCCTCCCGCAGCCCTCCTCCTCCGCATCCCTGCGCTCCGGAGCATCCCGCAGGCGCCGCAGCCGGGCACGGCACCGCGCCCGCCGGGAGAGCCGCCGGCTCCTCCCGCAGCGCCGGGCTCGGCCGAGAGGGCAGACGGCTCTCGGCAAGCCCACCCTAAAATCGCCCCGTTCCTCCCCCTCTCCGCCGGCCCCTAACCCGGCGAGAGGAGCCGCGCTCTACCCCTAGGTTTGTTTACCCGGTTGGTTCCTCTCTGTTTGCAGCCGCGCTGGAGACATGATCGCAGCTTACTGCATCTAAACGACACTTGTCAAAATAAACTCACAGCAGGTGTCTGTGTGCCTTTTTTTTTTCTTTCCCTTTTTTTGGTGCCATTATATTTGCTTGCTTACTGCCTCACAAAAATCATGTGTGTGTGCCGAGGCGATGAGAAATGTCAGGGATTTTTGCTGTCAGTGAGAGCAGCAGCAATGTGAGATACAGCAAAGGTGAAAGCACAGGGCAGGATTCTGTGCCACTTCTGAGGTGAACTAGGAACAAGTTTCCTTGCTGTCCTTTTACAGATGAGGAAAGGGACTCAGGTAAAGGGTATGGGATCACTCCTGCATTGCACAGAGTTCTGGCACTGACAGGTCAAGGAAACAAATGCCCTGCCTTGTAAAAGGGCCTCTCTCTTGTCATGTGGCAGGTCAAGCTACAAAGCAGAGAGTAATTGCCCCAGCCAGAAGATTTCATTCCCAGCTGGCTCTGCCTGTTGCAGCAGTGGGTCTCCAGCTGTGATGTGTATGTCACAGCATCCCTAGGCAGGCTTCAGATGCTCTCCACCTACAGCAAGCTTATGCTTGGGTTTGAAAACTGAATATGTTCCCACTTTTTCCAAGCAAGGGGGGAGGAAATCCAGGGTAAGCCCACAAAACAAGATGAAAATCTTCAAAAGTAGCCTTGAGGATTTCCATTTGTGTTATCTTCCCAGGGAACTGCCACCCTTATCCTCGCTCTGTCCTTTTGCTGCCTGAGAATCATAGAATGGTTTGGGATGAAAGGAACCTAAGAGACCATCTAGTTCTAACACACTGCCATGGGCAGGGACACCTTCCACTAGGCCAGGTTGCTCCAAGCCCAATCCAAGCTGGCCTGGAACACTGCCACGGATGGGGCAGCCACAGCTTCTGTGGGCAGCCTGTGCCAGGGCCTCACCACCCTCACAGTCAAGATGATGCCCAGGCTAATTGGATTTTCTTTATTTCTTTACTTCAAGATAGTACATGTTTGCTGCAGATCAGTTGCAATGATTTTAGCCATGGAGTTTGTAATGCCAAATCCCGTATCTTGGGCTCACCTCATGAGAAAAGGAGATTAATTTTCCAAATTCATGGCTCCCCCTTTGACATATACAATGACATATATAATGTCTGATTATGATTCCAGCAAGATTCTGATGACTTCAATATTGCTAACAATGATGTGAATAATATACAGTATGTTTCTAAAAATATGTCTTCCCATAGATCTTAATGCACATCCTTGTTCAGATTTCCCAGTTTTCTTTTGCGGCCACCACTCTCCGGGACTCCCCATGGGTCTCTTTGTGTGAGTGTGCAATGGACTGAAGGGCTCAGGAGAAGGCCTGTAAGAGCACTGAGCTCCTGGCAGCTCTGCTGTGTGAGCAATGGGCCATCACAAAGGTCTTGTGATAACGCAGCATCATCAGAATGTGTGCACACACCCGCTAGGAATGATTCATTTCCACGGACCAAAGGGGTTATCATGGTCTGAGGGCTGCTGCCGTGAACACAGGCAGTGTTACTACATTAAAAGACTGAGAGGAAAGTGTGTGGACTGTGTGCTCTGCTTATTGAATAGAAATGTGACAAGCAGGAGTCAGCAGTGTGCAGAGGTGGCCAGGAAGGCCAGTGGCATCCTGGCCTGTATCAAAAATAGTGTGGCAGCAGGACCAGGGAAATGATTGTCCTTCTGTGCTGGGCCCTGGTGAGGCTGCACCTTAAATCCTGAATTCAGTTTTGGGCCCCTCATGTCAAGGAAGACCTTGAGGGGCTGGAGTGTGTGCAGAGAAGGGAAGGGAGCTGGGGAAGAGCCTGGAGAAGCAGTCTGATGAGGAGGGGCTGAGGGAGCTGGAGGGGCTGACACTGGGGAAGACCAGGATCAGAGAGGAACCTTCTCACTCTCTACAACTCCCAGACAGGAGGGTGGAGCTCGTGCAGGTCAGACTCTGCTCCCAGGGAACCAGGGACAGGACAAGAGGAAGTGGCCTCAAGTTGTGCCAGGAGTGGTTTAGATTGGGTATTAGGGAAAAATTTCTCCTCTGAAAGGGTTGTCAAGCACTGGCACAGGCTGCCCAGGGAATTGGGGGAATTGCCATGGCTGGAGGCACTTAAGGAATGTGTGGATGTGTGACCTGGGGACATGGTTTCGAGGTGGACTTGTCAGTGTGAAGTTTGTGCCCTCCGACTTGATGGCAGGACAAATGTGGGGCAGGATACAGCCCAGATGCTGGCAGCTGTGAGCTGACTCCAGCCCTACAGATGAGCCTTGCATGTTGGCTAGCACTGGTGCTGGCAGCTGAGCCACTGGCAACATGCCACGTTACCCTACTGCAGAACCCTCTTGGGCTCAAGCTGGGCTGGGGGAGGGCGGTCAGCAGCTCTCCCAGCTCTCGAGAAAAGAGAAAGGGTATTACCCATCAAGCCCTTGAAATGACACATCGTAACAGAGGAAAGAGAGGGGCAATGGCACAATTTTGAGACCACTCTAGGCAGCACCAAGAGTGGACCATTCAAATCCAGGTGTGCAACATGGCAAATGCCACAGGTTCTCCTGTAGGGGAAAAAGCTCCAAACGAAACACAACACCAACCCCAAACCATAAGATTAGTGTTTGAATTTTCTGCCATTTGTGGCTGAGAGAAGCTGCTGTGCAGTGCTGATGGCTTCTCTGCACACTCCTTGTCCTTGCTCATCTCAGGGGTCTACAAACCCAGGTGAGGGTTACTCTCTGCTCTTGCCTGGGCTGAGACCAAAGAGCCTTGGGGTGCCCAGTGCTGTTAGCAGGAGAGCTGGTGAAGGTCACGCCAAGCCACGCAGCCTTCCCCTCCAAGGCTCCCCAGAGACAAGGGCAGAAAGCTGCAGCCTAAGCTGTACTGCATTCGCACCTTGTTGAGCTTGTCTGTCCTCTGGCATCCTTCAGGACAGGCAGTGTAAATCTGAGCTGCTTTCTTAGGGAATTACCGTTTTGCCCAAACTGGGGCCTTGCTGAAGGCAAAGGCCAAGGAAGGGCTCTCACTTGTGCTGCCAGTGCCATGGAAGGCCCCAGAGCAAGAGGGGTTGTATCTCTTGGGTGCAGGGATCCCATCTTCACGGTCTGGCCTTGCAGCTTAGCAAAACCCACACGGACACCCGGGCACCTTCCAGCACTGACTTTCGCTCCAAACCTTTCC